>JAPMOQ010046923.1:542806-641853 GCA_026543055.1 Argiope trifasciata
CCAGTAACAGCCATAGGACATTGGTGATAACTTTTTGTCAAGTGGATACGTTACGTGGCTGCAAATCGCAAGTTCACGCGCTCGATTCTTGGCGGAATTCAATTTTCACATTGGTGCATCAAATACCATTAGTCACAACTCATTGCGTTTTTGAATTATCGAATTTACTTGCTGCTCAAAGTACAAACCGATTGATTGTTAACCCATAGGTGAATTTGATTCAACATTTGACAGGTGTCTACAATATAAATGTTAAATTTCTGTTCATAATTATATATATTTTGCTCTCTTCGTCTTATAATTATGTCATTAACTTATATTCAAACAGCTAGTAAGACAGATGTTCTTTGGACAAATTTTACTTCAATTCTGATAGAAAATTTGGTGTAAAGACCATCTAATAAATTTTAAATACCAAGCTTAAAGAGGTTTTAACCCTTGCCCCAGACTGTTAAACGGACATTTTTCTAAGATGTGTATTTAAACCCAGAAAGGTCTAAAATGTAGTGATGACAAATAATATATTGCATATATAAGAAAGTTAAAAATAATTTAATGTAATATCTTTATATGAAGTAATTCATTTAAATATCTGTGATAAAATATTTCTTAATGAAACTTACTTTAATTCGTCACTTGGAGGTGACATTTTTAGACTAACTTGGGGAGGTGCTGTCAACGAGACCGAATTTCCTTCCCACTCACAATAAATTTTTTAATGAATATGTCAGTTTGAAAATCGACCAATATACTCTGCAGATAATTTTCTTGATATAAAAATATGTGTTAGAAATTTGTCAAAATATATTACCACTGAAAAATGTAATTGCGGTGGAACATGCTTTTTCTACTAAAATTTCATTTTACAACAAATAGTATTCTTGAAAAAACAGATTGCTTTATACTTTTTTAATTGTTTTTATTTTTCCAAATTATAAAAGGTATATATAAAATAATATAATTTGAAATTCAAAAATTATAGGAAAAATAAATAAAAGAATTTACAACGAATAAAATTGGCCCTTTTTTATCATAGCATGGTTTTCTAGGGCATTTTAAACATACAGGTTAAGAACTAGCATAAGAATAAATTTAGAAATTATGTATATATTTCTATTGGTATATTAATATATTTTATAAGTTTTTCGAAACACATTATCATTAGAAAAATTAATTAGTTTAAACATGTATATCAAAATCAGTTGAGTGCGGACTTTCATCGGAAAATTCTTCTTTACACTTTTCCTTATCACTAAAATCCCTTTCAGGTTCATTTAAAAGTGTCTGGGACACTGCTTCATAATATGATCAATAAATTGGTCCATATATCGTGGCCCTAAGTTATAGAGCCATCTGCTGGGCCTTCTTTATGAGTGGGATATACCAGACAGTTCCATAAATTAAAAAAAGAGAATTAGCGGGAATGGTCTCTTCAAAACATTATCATACACTTTTCAAGAATTTTTGAATGTCCCCCTTCATTCTATAAAATTATTGGTCTTAAGGGAAAAAAATGATGGCATTTGGGAACAATAGTAACGATATGTAAATTTTTATATGACTTTTGAATATCTTTTAACCTTTAGAGTGTAAACCAAAATTTTACACGAAATAAAGTTATATTAATATGATAACATTCCGAATTTCATCGATTTAATCCTTATTATGAGACGTGCGGTCTGTGAGACCGCTAGCGATAGACTTTGCTAACCCCTATTATATTTTTAGTTCAACTGAAGGGATTGATCTGTAGCTTTTTGTTTAGTGACCTTCAATACGCCTGCACTTTTTAAACCGATTTCAGCAGATGGTTTTTATAATAATTCCGCCATTTCTTTTAGTGACTTCACTCAGACCGCCTCACCCCGTTAATGTTCCAATGATAAACAAGGCTTAGTAGATGGTACGAAAACTTGGGCTCAGAAATATCATTCAGTTTATTGATTCTATTATGAAGCAATGCTCCAGATACTTATATATTAAGTAGAGATTGAATTTAGGGATAAAAATAATTGTACAGGCGAGTTTTTCGATGAAACTTCGCATTCTACCAATTCTGATATGTATGTTCAAACATGATTAATTTTTATAGTGATAATGTTATTTGAAAGATTTACAAAATATATTAATATAATAAGAGGTTCATATACAGAATTTATAAGTTAATTTTTATAATAGTTTTAAACCTGTAAGTTTAAAATGCCCCGGATAACCGTACTATGAAAGTCACATAAGGCGATTAAAAAGGGACAATTTTACCCAAAGTCAATTTTTTCTTTCTTTTTCATATCATTGTTGAATTTTACATTACATTTTTTATATACTTTAATACACTTTAAAAATAAATAGTATTTAAGCAGTATAAAGTAATATGCTTTTTCAAGAATTTTATTTATTGTTACATGTAATTTGAGATGAAAATGTAGGTTCCAAAGCATTTACTTTTTTCAGTGATTTTGAAAATATTCTAAAACTATTTATATATTAAGAAAAATGTCTGCAGAATATATTGACTGATTTTCAATTTAATACTTTTATTAAAAAATTTGATTCGAGTCTAAAGAAAATCCTGTCACGAAGTTCACACTTCCCCAGTTATATATATATAGCTACGAATTGTCAATTTTTTAATTTTTTTTTGCCGATTTTCATTTCGTATTGATATATTCATTAGATATAATTTGGGAGTAAAGGAAATGCTGTAGCGTAGACCGCCATTTTCCCAGCTAAGTCTCAACATAAGAATGTATTGTATATTTTGGGTCAGTAAGTAACTTGTATACTGTGCCAAAATTATTATTTTTATATTTTATGCAAATTATTTTGAATGGAATCATCAAAAAATAAGAAAGACAATTAAATGGTGTTTTTTTAATTTTGCAATTTTGATTTTTTTTCTGATATTTCACATACTAACATATACAAAAAAAAATCTTTTACATTTTCTTAAATTAAGAATTTAACTTTGAAATGTAAAATTAAGGAATTGTTGCCAATCATTTGCCGGCTGTGATTCTAAATTTCATACGAATCTACATTTTAAGGACTCAATATGTGTATGAAATATCATATATACAGCACTTTACATTGTGTATTTATATATACTCGGAAAGATAAAAGGAATGCTTCTGAATGGATTTTCTTTAAAACTTGGCAGAAATATGCAAATTTGGTATAAAATTCGAGTATTAAATTTTATCCCTGTTTTTCAAAGCGATTTTGAGTGTTTGTGTTTTTAGATAGACTGATATATAATGACTCTAATGTATTTTTCTCAAACTCAGAGTCATCTGGAAGGGGAGATTCTTCAAAATTTAGATTTCTAAGAAGAATACTATTATATTTCTAATAAGAATACTATTATATGCGCACTACAACTAAGAGAAAGCACACGTGTTATAAATTAGAAGGATATAATTACTAAAATAAATATAAGAACAATATCTAATTTTGAAGGATTTTTCATTTGGATAATAAAGAGCAAATCTTCTAAGCACAATCATCTGTTTGAAAATCTATGAGCCAACTTCTAGGAAATTTGTTGAAGAATACTTACAAAATGATAAATGATGTTGCAATTTAAAATGAAGTGGCGCCTTTTTATTTATATTCCCGATAAAGGTAAATAATATATTTTGGGTACAAAAAATCAAAATAAAACAGCATAGAAAGAAAAGAAAATTGGACTTAATGATTTGTAAAACAATAAGTAGTTTTCTTTTTACTTTAGAGTTTGGAATTTCTCCAAAATATGTGGATAGTTCAGAACACTAGGCATCAACCTTTTAATTGTTTTCTATTCTACACCATCTAATTTGGTGACACCTATCATGCCGGGAATGTGCCTTTATGAAACTATAATCCCATACTTCAGCTCTCCTTCCTCCCAAACTTGATTAGTGTGGATTTCAGTGATTTTTGCAGAAATCTTCTTTGAAAAACTGGAAATATATTTTTTCTCAACTAATTAAAACATTTGTTCCTCAGAGTATTTACAACTATAGTTATAACCAAAACGTAGTCTTGTATATTAAACCAGAGGGGAAAGGGCTTCTCTATGCATATTGAATATGCAATATTCAATATTTTGGTGTGCTTTCATGTGTTATTCTAATAGCTGCATCATTTTGATATTTTTTAGATACCGATAAATAGAAAAAAACCCACTAAGATCTTTAACCAATTTAAAATAATTTCAATTTTTTAGAGCTATAAAATGAGGTCTTGTATTCAATGATCAGTTTATCACCTTATTTTATTTCCTAGTACAAATGGTTAAAATTTATGTGCTGAAGTTAAATTTAGTTTCACTAACTTTTCTCACCTGTTAATTCCTAAAACAAATATAAGAACAACAACAAAAAATGCGTTCTATGGATCTAGACGCATTTTTGGAATTGAAAGACAATTCCAAAGTACCAGCTCAATTCAAAAATCGAAATTTTCTTTAGAAAAGGCAGGAAAAATTCTTATTATGCAATTCTGAAAAATTAACGATTGCAATATCAATGATTGGTTCTGTAACAACTTATTACATATAGTATAACTATGAAATCCATAAAGTCGTTATTAGTCGAATGCTTTCACAACTGTTTTTATGTTATGCTGATTCACTTTTCATTTAAATCCAATGAAAAAATTACCATTATAATGACTTTATCGCTACCAATCAAAGAAGAGAATGGAATTTCAGATAAATATTTTGTTTACAGTTCTATATATTTACAGAAGAACAATTTTTTCTAATCTAGGTTAAGTATTCTCTATTTAGACAACATTTGTAGGTTGAAGATCTATTGTGTTCAGGGAAAGAGTCCTCCATTCATTCCAAGAAAAACACCACAAGATGCTAACAGGGAGTTAGCTAGAACTTCTTCCTGGGTGGAATGTTAAAATCGCAGTCCATAATCCAAAAGTCTTCCCTCTCATCAAAGACAAACTGGCACTTTATCGCTGTCCATGTCCTTCAACTCTATTCGTCCACTTCAGTTCTCCATTGGCCAATCATCCTGCAAAAATTTCCTTTAATTATTGCACCAATCTTTCGTGGCATGGTGGAGTACATCAATGATGCGTACCAGCGATTCCGCTCTGGAACACGTGTCAGTGATGTCCCTTCGCAAAGGGACACTCGGAATCCAGATTTTGGATACCTTTCCTTTGAAGAAGCTCCAGGTCCCGTCCCCACAATGAAATTCACGTGTAGTCTAATGACCAGATACGAACAATCGGAAAGGGGATTCACCATCTCAAAATCTGGCGGAGTTTAACAAAGGAATCTTTAATAGGTTGTGAGCAGCTGACGGGAAATGTCGTTAACCTTGAATAGGACAGAGGAACTTTACACCATGTAGAAGTAATTTATAACTGAATTTAAATAATAATTAAGTAGAATCATAAACAACTGAAAGGTGTTACAAACTAATTTATAACTATTTTGAATGAACCCCATAAGGAGACATCTTAGAAATGAAGATGGAAATCCTCTGGTATTTTGGGAGATTTTCGCCGTCCTGGTGGGTACAAAAAAAGGTGGGGGTTTGTTACCTCCCATCGATAATTAAATGTGCTTCCTTGGGAAGGCTGTACCGTGATCGGTGTTGGCGCTAAGGATTTAACCACAGTTCATAACAGTATTGCTGTTGAGTGATCCGGTCATTCATTTTTCTCCCGGTGTCTTCCGTTTCGTGTTGGAGTAGTAAATTTATGCTGATATTTTGAAGAAAACATTGTTATTTGAAAGATTAAGCAAGTATTACAGCAAATAAGACAGTTTTTTATATTTTATCAATCACTTGAAACGTTTTAGGTTTTTATTCTATTATTTATTAACCAGAATTGTTTCAAACTATTTAAAGCTCATAGGTACTACATTATTTTTTAGTTATAATTTTTTGTAACAATTTCATAATGCGCAGTAAAAACGTGACCCCATGTGGTCAGCTTGACTTTCAATTTCTTATTTGAAGAGCACGTAATTACAAATGCTCAAAATATCTAAGTTCTAAAATATCGACACAAAATTCGTCATGACCTCGAAGTATATAACTTTTATTAACATACTTTACATTTTATGAAGAAGAATTTTTGGTTGATATTGCGAAGAAAAAATACTTTTATTTTTAAAATACAGGAAAAATTTTAATAGAAAAATTATGCTAAGAAAGTTGCTTCTAAATTTCTAACAATTTCAGATTAACAATTGCAACGGATAGTTAGGATTTTTTTCACAAACATTAAAATTCTTATATTTAATTATTCCATCTATTTAAAAAAATAAATAAAAAAGTAAAGTTATTCTTCAAATATGTATTAGAAAGTTCACTTTATCTAAACTGGCAAAACACAAATTTTAGCCCACAAAAATCTGTACTTGAGAATATCTGTTAGACGAAGTAAATTCTCGGCAGCTTTTGAAAGTTTTAGAAATGTAATATATATATAATCGGGAGATTTGAAATAATTTTGATGAATAAAATTCTCAGTTATTTTTATGGATGAAATGAAATTATAATTAAATATATGAATTCATTATAAACAAACTTTTTTGTTTTTATTATAAATATTGATGTTGTAATATTATTCGATTTGATATTTCCCTAATAGAGTTTCATAGCTACATTGTTCTATCAAACGGCTTATGAGGGTGATTATGTAAAACGATTACTTTAGAAGAGTGATTAATTTTAGAAAATCTACCTTTTGCGCTAAATTTTTTTTTTTTTGGATTGCCAATTTGTTATCATCGAGATAGGAAATAGTAATTTTGATGATACACTGTTCATACTGTTATGTAATGCTCAAAAGTTTATATCAGACGCGTGTAACTAGCACAATTTAAATGGAAACTGTAAAAATATTTTGCGATAGTTTCATTAAAGTAGATAATTTATTTTGTAAATTTTAAATCATTTTTCATAACATTAAAATTTTTACATTTAACTCTATTTGTACCTAAAAAAATCTATAAAATAAAGAGGTGGTAAAGAGTAAAGATTTTGATGAAAAAGCATATCTTATTTTAAGATGAAATCCTATTAGAATTAACCACATAAATCCAGGATAAACAAAATTATCTGCTTTTTCAAAAGTATACTTCTAGTAATGTTATTCTGTTTATTTCATTTGTAAATTTTCATTGCTATAAAGTATCTATCAAACGACTTATAAAATAACTATCCAAAACAATTTTCCATAAAAGAAAGATTAAATTTCCTATCAAATTCCATTTTATTTTCCAGAAAGCCAATTTTCCCTATCTAGATATAGAAATATTTTATTTTGATTTTTTTCTGACACCCTATACGATGCATAAAAGTTGACAGCAGACGCCTGTAATAAACACAATTTGAAAGTTTACATAGAAACTCTAAAATTTTTTTTTTCAAAAGTATCATTAAAGTAAATCATTCATTTCATAAAATTTGAATCATTTATATGTAAAAATGATCAAAAAGATTTCCTGCGTGAATTGCGACCATAGTCAAAAATAAAGCAATCGCCCAAAACTATCACGTCATGTTAAAAATTTCACACATAATAAAAGAATGCATAAACAATCATTAGGATTCTTTTCACAGATATCGCAATCACCAATTTACCCAACACCAAAATGCATAAAAATCAACAAGAAATTAAAAATCGCAATCGCTTTCCCTAAACAAGATTAAATTAACAAGGACGAACAATTTTCATCCAATAAACACTAACGGATGCTTTTCATTTATTGCTGAAATATCATTTCCTTTAAATGCTTTCCACACATACTCTGGCCCATTTTTTTTCTTCCCCAGTCTGCCTGTGAGCGACAGCCCAGAAATGATGGAAAGTAAGTTCATTCAGATGGGGAGGGGGCAGTTTCTAGTAGTGTGCTGCTGCCCCTGAGAGGCCCACTTTCGTCACCCGAATCGCTTAACGTCGGAACTGAGATAAGGGCCCCCTCGCTTTTCCATAAGTGCGCAGTTTGTCGATAACTAATGCACCATCTACTCGCGTTTAATTGCTGGTGGGGCTTACCGTTCCAGAATTTAGTGTTACCATCCTGAGCAGTTGGTGGACGGGCTATAAACTCCATCGTTTCCGATCGTCCACCCTTCCGAAGAATATGCTGGCGAAGGTAAGCAGAAAAGAATCAGTGGTGGCTGATGGGAAAAATGTTTAGGGTTGCTCTTATTGTGTCAGAATTAGTTGCTAATATGATGAATGAAGAATATAAAAGATGATTGAAAAGCTATGATTGTAGGAATTCGTAAGTTAGTATTTGTGCAAAATTTTGAAGTGATCAGATAGCTTCATATGTATTTTAAACAAAATCGAAAGATGTTTCTAAATATGAAGTCACTGATCTAAGGGAATTAGAGTTAACATAAAAAAATTTTTTAAGACACATTGAAGCTTCTTTAAAAAATCACTTTCTCATTATACCAAATATTTTCTTTGAAAAAAAATTATATATTTTCTAGAAGCTAATAGAGCAAAATGCGTTTAGTAATTTTAAACTATCAAGTGTGTCTCCCCGAAATATTCTCGAATATTATCCAATAAATGTACTTTTGTCTAATTTACCATACCTTATCGGTAAACAACAGTTAGCTTGTTTGAGTACGATCTTCTGTGATTAATCGTTTTGATACTTAAAGCAGGGCTGTTAAATAAATGAGTATTTTGGATTCTCTTTTATAATTGATTGAATCCAAAATTATGAAAACAATTGTAGTCACAAAATCGCGTATTAAATTCCACATATTTAAGTCGTTGTGTTTTTGAATTATTACAATATTTTTGAAATGAAATTTTTTTGTAATGAATTAATGAAATATTTTTGAAAATACAGACCGAAAGACATGGTTGTTCTTCTGGGTTCTATCTGTGACTTGTATGAATGTGCTATCCTGTAAAAAGGGTTGCGTAAGAGAATGTGAACCATGAAGTAGTCAAGTCGTACTCTTGGACCTAGTTGGCACTACTAAACAAACAAGAGACGCTCATTTCGGCTTGAATCACTGACAGAAAGCTGACAGTGGGCTTGTAAAGTGCCATAAGTAACATTAACAATAAATCTGAAAATGTTTTGAGTATTTATCTTTTTAAAAAAACTTCACTTATTTTCTTTGAATTTATATATATTTCAGCTTCTAATTATTTGACAGGCAGTTTTAAATTCAATCCATCTTCTTAAAGTAAAATTTTTAATTTCAATACTGTTTTACAGTAAAGAAATATTTTCTTTCGCTTTAAAATACATTATGATAAAGTGTCAAATATAGTAATTACATTATTTGAAGCAAGTTTATTAATGCATTTCCCAATTTAAAGGAAATGTTTTTCTTGAATACTCTACTATTCTGTAGATATGAAGACTGACTACTTTCTACTCTAGGGATAAAATAAAAATAAAGTTTAACTCTAAAACCCGACAACAGTGATGGTATAAAATCCGCAATTGCGTAAAGTTGCATTAAAATACGAAATGAAATGTTTGTTGAAGTTTGTGAATCAACAGCTTATTGTCAGCAGCAGTGCTTAGAATGGTAATAATTTTGAGAATCTCCAGTTAGATGGAAAGTGTTGCTTATTCTGCAATATTTTTTTCGATTTTAATATTAATAATATAGCGAGATTCTGAATGGAGAAATCTTGAATACCGAGAATACAGAATACTTAGCGATACACGACATTTTAAAGTGGGGATACGTTAAAAATAAAGTTTAACTTAAAAAACCCCCCAAAGCCGCAAGTGAGTAAATTTGAACCAAAATACCAAATAAAATGTTTGATGAAGTTTATTAACTCTTTGCAAGCTAAAAATTAATTCGATGCATAATTATTCCCTTAATACATGGACCTTTTTATTACAGCAAACAATGAATACATATAACTGTTTAAATTGAATTTCCCTGAAAAATGAAATAAAATTAATTAAGTATTTTTAAGAATTAAAAATAAAAATGTCAAACTTATGTACCGATTTAAATAGTGACTGGAAGAAGACATTCGAGTGGAAAGATTAATCAATAGCTTATTGTTAATAATAGTATATCGATCAGAATTATAATAATTCTGAGCATCTGCATCAAATTATATATATATATATATTATGTAATTTTTTTTTCAATTCAACCACTTAACAACTGTAAAATGTAACTATTTTTGCCCGAATGCCATACATACATCAATTTATCGAATTTTGATAGTTGTAAGTAAAGAATAAACCAGCCATAATTGTTATAATTCAATATTAAAATTACTTCAAATACATGGATAAGTCACGTACTAAATGGATTTCTGTTTGAATCAAAATATGAAAATATTCCCAAAATAGAATGTCTCATCTTATTAAACAGTAAAGCAAAAAAAAAAAAACAACTGTTAAGTGGTTAAATGTTAATTATATGTGAATAAAAACTGAAGTTTTGTATTCATTCAAACGGTGTATACATGTAGCAACACGATCGTGAAACAGAACTTTTTATCCTTTTTATCTAATTGGATAATAGAGTAAAGAAAAAGGAATTAAGGAATTAAATATAATCAGAATTTAATTACTAATCAGTATGTATTAAGTTGGTTAAATTTACTAAGAAAGTGATTACAAGTTATTAAGATGCAAATAAAGTAATTGCTCTTTCTCTATATACATTATTATCTAAAACCACATTATTCCATTAGTAAATTAAATAATTCTTAGTAAAAATGATAGTAGATTTTTTTAAAATTCTCTAATAAAGATTAGCTTATCAAATTAAATATGGTTTATAAAGACAGACTTAAATATATCAGCATATTATGTCTTGTCCACAAAACGTATTAAAAAATACCCCGTTTAAAGAAGGATTAGCAAAGTATCTCTTATTTAAATGCTCCAGATAATTAAAAGATGCTTTTTCAACGAGTATAAGAAGAAAGTTTGTTACTTAATTATTTTAAAATATTTTAGTTAATTAAATTCTCCTAATGAACAATTTTTTCCAAGACTTCCTTTCATAAAATATGTTTTGAAATATCGCATTACTGGAATAACATATTTTAATTTTAAATAAGATATACTAGAATAGAATGAAAAAAATTAGGACATCGAAAATAAGTTCTATTGTTCACATTTTGGTCATTTCTGATTTTTTCTGTGAATGCAATAAAAAATGTACAAAAGCAAATAATAAATAATGTAAATATAATTTTTGCTATCATCTTTTTCGTGTTAATTTAATTTATGCATATTATTAAGCATTTTGCAGACGAACGAACAAACAAACTAACTAACAAACAAAAAATAATATAACTTTTTTTTAAAAAAAAGTATATTTTTAGTTTCGCAAGAATTGAACACGTATTCTTCGCTTTCACGTGAAAAATACTGAAATCCTTGCATTTTATTGATTGAGTTTCTGCCTTTAGATGCCCTCAGTTTTCATTACAAACTTCTAAAACTCTATTAAAAGTATTAATTAAATTAAATTAAGGAATAATTATTTAAAAATTGTATTAATATCAAGTGTTATCCATCACAAGTTTTTAAAAATAGATTTGATCTTGAGTGGATGAATAAAAAGTATTTTATTAGCAACTGAAAATTTGAACAAGATATATAAATATATATTGGGAGAATGTGAACTAATAGTAGGAATTCAAAAAGAAAAAGTACATAGAACTAATAAAAAGGTTTCTTTGTTGTTGCCATGAAAGTTAAAAAGGAAAAGAACGAAAACTTAACATATAAATTTGGTAAAAGACTAAGCTCTTTAACATAAGAAGGTATTTTTTTATGATGAAATGGCGATAAAATAACATTCGGATTTTAAGAACAATTTGCCTTCCAAAAATCAAGGATGAATTCTTTATGACATTTACTGAGATGTCCATTTCCAACTCGTTTCATAGAATAGTGTTTAATTTTGAAGCTGCAAATGGGTTGGTTGAGGAAAATTTCAAAATCTGGAAAATTGGTCAGATATCTAGAATAGATACTGTCTGTATTTTGCTTTTTCAAATTTAATCTCATACCAGCATGGATGTGGGCTCAAAAGGATAGATTAAAACTATTTTCAGATTTACATAGAAGGTAAATAATATTGTCTGTTTTAAAACGAATGGAAAGGAGTTCCGCAAATGTAATCTTTATGAACTTATAAATGATGCATGAAATTAAATCTCTGCATTTAAACAATTGCTTGTGCAAGTATTCTACGTGAGTTTCATTCGCGCGACACTCTAGCAGTTAAAAAGTGAGTTTGTTTTTCCATATACTTATCAGCATATTTAAAATAACTAATGCAACAGCCACGTGAATTCTGTTTTATTTGGAGGTTAAGTAAGTCAAGTGTAAGCAAAAATCCATACACATGATCCCATATAAAACTTCAAAGAAAAAATCTTGATTTCTTAGGGTTGAATATAAAAAAGAACTATATTACCTTTAAATCTTTTAATTACGCTTTTATTCGCAAAAAATGAAGAAAATTAACTAAATTATTATGTGTGAATTGTTCATTATTCAAGTAGAAAAATCTCGATCACTTCTGTTTTTGTCATCGTCATTTTTATTGCAAGCTATTGCATGCAGAAGGCAGAAGTTACATTTCATGAGCATGCGCACAGACTGACTTTAGAATTATTACTATATAGTCTTCCAAGAAGTATAGTAAACAAAAAAATCTTTAATTTAGATATTTTGAATCTTTTCCTATTTATTTGAAGTTTTTGTTGCAACTGTTTCTCTAAATTCAAATTACTTGAGCAAAACACAGAATGAAGCATTCTGATAGTGCAATGTTGAAATATTTCAATTGAAAGGAAGATTTTGTGGAATATTCTTCACGCACTTCGAGCTATACTGATTTCTGACAGATGCAGCATATTCCACTCTTTACTCAAGTATATTCCGATGTAACTGAAAGGTATTTATAGACATTATTACATTCATTTTCCATAAAACATATTTTGATCATTGTTTGAATATTCTTTATGTATATCGAACTACCATGAGTAATTTGCGCAGTATAATGCATTTTCATGTTTACGAACAGTGTTTTATTGTATGGGTATTTAAAAATGCATCCCAATAATATAACTATACAATTTATTGGAAAATGTTTTGTCTATCCATACTCTTTTATGATCATTTTTAGAGTAATAAAAAATTCAAGTGTGTTCTGTATTGCTATGATTTATTCTGAAAACATAATCTTAAAAAGATATTTTAATAACAAAAACTTCGTTTATATGAAACAATATTTTAAATTCAGCAAACTTCTCCATGTGATCGTTCCATAAAATAAGTAAAAGTTGGATCAGCCATCTTCGATTATTTTGATTTTTCTGTACTATTTCTTATTATTAGTACTTCCAAAAAAGAAAATTAACAGGAAATTTGTTTATTTTCTATGTTAACGTAAATAATTTTGGTAATCAGAAGTACAAAACTATTAAATAATAATAATTGTATTCATGTTTTATTTTTGAAATTTATATGCAATTAAAAAGTCGCTAATTTACCGAATCAGTAGTCAGATATTTTAATCCATTTTTAAATATTTTTTACCATAAACATTATTTATTTTAAGTTTATTGCTGATATTTTAAAAATATGTGCTAGAAATTTTAAAGAATTAGATCAATATTACTACGAAGCACAAAACTTAAAATAAAGCAAACATATATTACAATAATCCTTTGACAAAAATATATAAGATTTAGACGTTATAAATAGATAAGCATTCAGCAGATTATTTATGGATTTCATAAATTTTTATATCTTAGATTTAAAAACATTATTTCACTTTAACAAATTTAAGTTAATAGCAATCACTTAAAGCATTAGTTAAAGTTCTATCTTATTAGGTTTGGCATTAAATAAATTGAAAACAAGAATGGTGATTCAGATTTTAATAATAAAAGAACTTTCGTTGTGCTTTTTTGCAATTAATATATTTATAAGAACACCAAAATAAGAAAATAAAAATGGTTTATATAGCTTTTTAGGAAACAAATTTTGTTGGTCTAAGTATGAAAAACTTAAAATGAAAAATATTAATTGTTCTTAAAAGCGGAAGAGACAATTGTTTGAAGAAACGAGATTGAATTATGAAATTTCTTTTGATGTTAAATTATATGAATGTTTGCCATATTTTTGTGAATAGACGTAGAATTGTTTCCCATTTTTTTTTCAAATTCAGAAATGTAATAATTAAGAATTTTTCATTAAAAAAAAGAACCTTCAGGCATTTCCAAGCAGTGTTTTCAGTTAGTTTTTGATAAATGAATTTTTTATTATTTCAGCTATATTAAAATTGTTTTTTTTTCATTCTATTTAGCAAAATAAAAAATAAGCAACGCCTAGTTTAATTTTATCCAATTTAAAATATGCATTCCATGAACGATTTCAAGAGTTTAATTAATTATTTCGAAATTCTTAGTTTCTTAAAAAAGTGACATTAAAACTTAGATTAAAAACATTAAATCCTTCAAAACCAAAAAATATATATGCATTAAAAGATTTTCTATTGGATGATAATTTTCCCTTAACTGTCAGCCTATTATTTTTTTGAGAAAAATATTTCAAATATTCATTAAATTTTGTTATTTACCATAATTTTAAATAGGTAACCTTTGTTTAAATAAAAAGAATTTTTACCAGAAGCTAAAGCATTTTTATGAATTTTAATTGTTCTCTATAAAAATTGCATCTTCTAACCGATTATTTAAAGAAAAACAATAAATATCTCTTGTGCATGTTTGCATTAAATACTGCAATTAAAACGTTGAATTAACCAAATTTTAAACAGATGCCTCGAAAAAATTTACGGTTCAAATAATTGAAGATAAAACTAAAACATTTAATGGTCTCATGATTCTTTCACATGCCTTAAGGCAGTTTATTTGTTGAATGCTTTTATTACCAAGGGACCTCTTCAATTAAGATACCTAAATTAGATTTTGAAATAATGGGGAAAAAATAGGCAATTCATATTCCTACGCATCTACTTTAAGTAATGATCTCTTTATTTTAATTTTCAATTTAAGAATAAATTTTCTATTAGAAATATTACTGAAATTGCAGTTTCCACGAAATTTTGCGAAAAAGAAAAATACACTGATTATATAACTAAGCTAATACATATATAATTTTTGTTTAAAAAAGTTTTGATTACATATGGGAGGCATCATTAAATTTGCTGCAGCAATTCCGCCTTTTTAAAAAATAAAATTACTATTAAAATTAGTTCCAGTAAATAAAAAAAATAATTGAGAATACTTGTTATCGTAGGTCATTACAGAAAAATTTCTGGTGAGGCATTTTTCAAAAATATAGTCTCCAGATTTACAGTATCGATCCGCCCCAGAAAATTCGCACATATTTAGCTACAATTTATTCTGTGTAATTACTTATTTATAAAATGCTAGTCTGCAACCTACTGCTTTATTATTTTTATTTTTGATAAAACAATTGTGTGGTTGGAACATCTAGGTTTATTGATCTGAATACTGCAATCTCGAAATAAGATTCATATTAAAATGTGTAATATATGCCAATGTGTTGAATGTCAAGTTTATTGGATAATCAGTGCTTTTCTGCGCAACTTATATTCAAGGTGAGTTCACACGGGACCAGCTATTGCGTTTTCTCTGTATTGTCCTCGCATGAACAGTTGAGACAATCGTTGGGAAAATGGCCAACGGTTGTCCCGACTGGACAACCATCTGCCATTGTCCCATTGTGATCACGTGATTTTCCGGAAGTAGGCATGATCTTCCATTCCGCTCAATAGTTGGCCGTGTGTAAACCCACCTTAACACATTCATTGTCATGATTGATGCCTGTGATTCGAATCATTACCTAATAAAATGCTTACTTCTCTGCTCCCTTTTGAAGTAGGAAGGAAGAAAATATCTAATTACATAGTACTTATAAATAGCTGGCGATTCACATGCTGATGTGTTTGGGCAATGTGATGTGTGTTTAAACAAGGATACATAAACTAAACATAGGCTTGTTCTAGGCACATCGAATTCTACATAGACTGAGATCTTTTGCTGTCATGTGAATGTGAGTGTAATCATATTAAAACTTAGGAAGAATAAACCTGCTATGTCATATTTAGCATTTAATCTTTTGAAATTCTAATTATTTAAATAAAATTTGATCGAACTAACGGGACTGATAGCATTCGAAGTCAATTTCGATGCATTTATAATTAGTAATATTCCCTCTAAAAGTTTTAATAGAATTTTCTTGTTCCTAATATAGTATAATTAGTATGTGAGTGATATTTCAACTGATAAATGAATAGTTCGTTCTAACTCCATAAAATTGATTCCCTGTTTAAAAATAGAGAGCTTTTCTAGGATTAAATGAATGTATTGTTTACCAACGGATTCTAAAAACCTTTGTGCTTTTGTTTATGTGTTAGGATGGCTTTAATTCGAAAAAATAGGGGTAAGAGGAAAGATGAAAGAATATATTTATATTTAACAATAAACTGAATTCCAAAATTGCGCACATCATTGGCGTTTCATCCCTTGGGAAGATAGAATCTTTGAAAAGTGCTCATTTCAGGATACTGAAACGAACAATATTTGGAAATTGGAATACGGCAATGCATTTCGTTGTTTTTATTATAATTTGAAATTATTAAGTTCGAAACACTTTTTTTATTTTCAAAGCATATCTACACACTAATAGATAAACTAAAACCAGCTTCCAAATAAATATTTTGTCGACATATTTTTAGCGAATTATTGACTATTAATTCGTTGGAATTGAGATAGTTGGATTTTGGCTATTAAAACCCAGCTTTCAAATAAACATTTTGTTGCCATGCTTTTTTACGAATTATTAGCTATCGATTCTTTCGATTTGGGCTATTAAAGCCAAAGTGATTTTCAATGTCACTGGAAATAGTCTTACAGAAAATAACGATGATAAAACATTAATGTATTTGGTTCATGTTTTAAAATCTTATTATGGAGAACGAATGGAAATATATCACCTAGAATATTATTTTCTTTAGTTATGTCTTTGTTAACTCTCTGATGAAAGAACTGACATTGAATTAACATGAAAATTCGGTAAGTTACTGCTTTATGCTAAATGCATGTGCTGTGAAAATTATTGCGAAAAAACATATTGAATTGCTGAAACTGGAAATTTAATAAATAGTTTGGTTCAAAACCTTGGAATTATTTCTATTAACCTCAAATTTATGTCACTAGGGGTACCACGTAATTGAGGAATAGAAGCTTCCATCATAGTGATTAACTCATGCTACTCTAGAGGGTATACGAAAAGATCGAAGTCTGACTCTTCCCATAGATGATGGGACGTACTTCCTTTGGGAAGGGTTGTGTCGGGGTTAGTGATGACAACTTAAGACTCAACCACAATTACTGCAAATGTTGCTGTAGTGGTGGCCCAATCATTCAGTTTTTATTCTTCTGGCTTCAAGCGAGTCGGAGATTCACTGATATGACTATTAATATGCATAATTATTCTAAATTATTTAAAAGGTATATCTTGTACACAAATAATTAAAATGCTTCTCTCAGAAAGTAAAATAATTCATTAACTATTTACTTCAGGGTCAAAAAATTCAAATTAAAAAAAAACTTTAGATTTCTTTTTAATTTTTATTTGGGGACATCAAGTCACATATTGATAGTCTATTCTGCAAGACTCCTAGAGGCCTTTGATGATGTTTTAGAGTATTATTTCTTTAAAACATCATTAGAATAGTTCCTATGGAATTTTCATCTCCAATTTAAGGTTTTATATTCATTTATAATCGGTCTGAATATGATACTATCTCCATCGTATGTTTCCATTTGATCAAATATGATCAGAATTTATAGTTTATTACAGATTGAGGATTCGTGATTGAATTTTAAAATTAATCATTGTTATTTATTATAAAATGTTATTATCTTTTTGTAAAAATCATTAATGCGTTTTCATTTTATTGAGCTTTCACCACTGCCTATTAAATGACACAAAATTAATATTTAGTTCCCTCTATTTTGCAATCAAATTCATATTATTGCAACTTGGATATATTTAATCTTTTCAAGTACTAATTGACAACGCATACATTTAAAACATAATAGTGACTAAGGAAACTTTAATTCATGAACTTAAGCTGTGGGATAATATTGAGCTGAATTGGAATGTTGAACTTTCGATTTTCTGACAGTATGTTAATTGATTTTATTTTTATTTTCTAGATGAAAGAATATGTTTATATTTAACAATAAATTGAATTTCAAAGTTGTGCACATCATTGGCGTCTCACCCGTTAGGAAAATAGAATAGTTGAAAAGTGCTTATTCCGGGATACTGAAACGAACAATATTTGGAAACAGGAATATGGCAATGTATTTTCTCGTTTTTATTATAATTTGAAATTACTAAGTTCGAAATACTTTTTTTTATTTTCAAAGCATATCTATACACTAATATATAAAATAATACCAGCTTCCAAATAAACATTTTGTTGATATATTTTTAGCGAATTATTGGCTATTGATTCGTTGGAATTGGGATTGTTGGAATTTGGCTATTAAAGCCCAGCTTTCGCCACTGCCTATTAAATGATACAAAATTAATATTTAGTTCCCTCTATTTTGCAATCAAATTCATATTATTGCAACTTGGATATATTTAATCTTTTCAAGTACTAATTGACAAAGCATACGTTTAAAACATAATAGTGACTAAGGAAACTTTAATTCATGAACGTAAGTTGTGGGATAATATTGATCTGAATAAGCATGTTGAGCCTTAGATTTTCCTTTAGTATGTTAATTGTTTTTATTTTTATTTTCCATACATTCAAAACTGAATAAGACACCAAACAAATTTTTCCAAAAAAAATTCTTTTAAAGTAAAACCTCATCATCTTTTTACTGTAATCGAAATTGCGGACTTCTTCGTAGAAATGGAAGCCCCCTCCGTTTAGCAAAAGAAGCTGGATTCTTTTGTATTGGTTCTGTTTTGGAAACCGTCCAGCTCCGGTCACTAATGGCCCGGTCAGATAAGCTGGCTGGATTGCTGCTTTCGTTATCGCTCCGGCCTATACCGAATTGGACCCCCAACCCCCTTGATTGATCTCTCTCGACGCCTCTTTATTCCTCTCTTCTCCTCCCCCTCTTCGGGCTCCTGATTAATCTATATCACGAGTGAAACTTTTAACCGTTTTATGAACCCACAGTATACAGTTAATAGATATTTATAAACTGGGTTAAAATTTGCCAGGTTTGAAATATTGTATGGGCAGTTCTGATGAAATAAATCAATTCCCCCTCTCCCCCCGAATATGAAGCTTGTATCCAGCAATTCTTTGGAATTTATTTTGGACTGTATCTGAAGGATTTAATAATCATTTTTATATTCTGAGAATTTTCATTCTGTGGAATGATAGAATAAAAATTCTCGTATTTTATTTTTCGTCGCAAAAATTATCATTATTTGGACAAACTGTATTAAAATATTTGAAATATTGTGTATAAAAAAATCTGATGAAATTAAAAATTTTTCCAGCTTTCCCTTACATACTTGCTAAATTAAATGATTTTAGATTATATCTGAATGATTTAATATTCGATTTATTCTATATTTCGAGAATATTTCATTCGGTAGAATGATATAATAAAATAGCATTTCTTAACATTCGTGGGAAAAATTGACATTATTTGGACAAATTGGACCAAAGCAATTATTAACACTGGAAAATTTAGAAATTAAAATTTTGAATTTTTTAATATATTGCTAAAGAACATAATTCTATCTTACAAAAATTAGCCTTGACATCAGTGCAGTAAGGAAAAATATTTATTAGTTAGAATTTGATTTTTTTTGTTAGTAATTTTCTTGTCATGAACATGTTCAAAACAATATTAATAAATGGGCACAAATTGGAACAACTTCATAGACCATTTCAAAAATTTCAAAATTTATTGAAAAAAGTGCATTTTTATCCAAGACAAGTATATTAAAAAGTACGTTTCCTCATGATTATTTAAAAAGGAAAAGTTTGAATTCTTATAAACAGTTAAAAATCCAAGGCATTTTTTACCTTTTAGAATTTTATTTTCAAGTACTGACAATGATTATTCTCAATAGATGAAACTCACATTGTAAGCATGTATTTAATTTGTTTCATGTCACATTTTTACAAAATATATGGGCCATGGTAGCCTAGAGGTAAAGTTTTAGCTTCGGAACCGTAGAATTTCAGGCTCGAGACCTGATTCTACTGAAGAACCGTTGTGTAAGCAGGTTTGGTGCACGTTAAATCCGTCGGAACCAAACATGTCCCCCCACTCGTGAGGCTTTTAAATAAAGGAGAGGGGTTGGCAACTCAGGTGCGTCCTTTTCATCTGAATAAATTCACAATCACAAGTTCTATACCAAAATAGCTCAAGTGTTACTTTAAAATCGGAATGTTGATATAATTGAACTTTTCAGAAGATGCGATTTTGAAATAAGAGAGAAATATAAAAAATACAAAAACAATTTTGTAATCAGTTTTTCTTTAACTTTCTAATGTCTTAGAAGTTTCAATAAAAGTGGACACAAAATTCTATTCTTCTATGCGCAGAATCCGATTTCATTTGGGTTCAAGGGCTCAACTAACATGAGTTGTTAGATAAAAATTGACGAAGAAATATTCAGCCCACCATTTCTGTGCAACCTGAAAACCGTGTAATTTCATTGTGAAATACGAGTGACCTTGGAATTTGTAAGAGTAAAGTGAATAAAGAGATGACATTTTTTGAAACGTGGATAGGCAACTTCACATCCAATCAATTATGCTATTTCTGCAAATTTCTACTTAAGCTTAAAATTTTCTCAGAGTTCAGCTTCATCATACAGTTCAGACCTTACATCTGGTGATTATCACGATTTGTCCCTTCTGAAGATCTTCTTTGAGACAAACTTTTAGACTCTGTAGAAGTGCAAACGATTGAGTCATTGACTATCCTGATTGTTGGTAATCGTTTGAGATTTATTAATTATGATAAACTGCAAAAATTAGGAAAAAAAGAGACTGTTTCGAAATATAAGGCAGGAAATGATTTAAATTTTTTTTCTAATTTTTAAAAATGAAAACTCTCTTTTTTAGAAATAAAAAAGCATTGAAAACTCATCGCACCGAATAAATATTTTAAGCCTGCGTTTTCAGTGACCAAATACTATCATTTCTTTCAAAAAATATTAATTTCAGGCATTACCAATACCTAAGCCACGAAATAGGTATCTATAACCCATATGTTAAATGAAACAGCAACCAATCCATTCCCTCCTAAATACCTGGCAAAGAAGAAAGAAAACCAATTCAAAACAAACCACCTAAGAGAAAGCCCATCCCATTTCCCCCTTAGAGCCCCATACAATCCCATCGATTTCCGATTCTTGATTATTTTTTTCCCAACGCAAAAACCTACTTCACTTCTTCAATCACCATTACTTTCTGGGCGCTATCATCTGCTGTTTCCCGATACAGGTAACCACCGTGGGAATAACCAGCCACGCTTTTCTGAATCCATGTATTATGAAGGCCTATCCATTCCTACTGCATTATGGAGGTGCATGGTATCCGACCCTGAATTATACAGTAATCTTCAACTGCCATGTTTGCCTTCGACGGCAAAGGCCGGCTACACTATTGGTTACATAGCCTCGAGGTGCTGAAGCCTCCTGTATTAAGATTCTGGTTTGTATTCCACCTATTTAAGTGAATGGATTACCGACGATTCTCTAGTCACATCGCCACAGATAGGCTCGGAGTCGTCATTATCGATGATTCTGATGGATTCTGCTGATAAGTGTGAGGTGCAATTTGTAATGGTAGTACGTGAATGCGATTTGATATTAGGTGTAATGGGAATTTGGTAAAGGGCTACCACCAGTGGGGGCAATTGTTTCTCTAACATAAGGCTTTGTATTGTTTTGTGTTCTTAAAAGAAAACGTGCTTATTTTTTATTGATGAACTGGCCACGTTTGTGAAGCAGCTTGTTTGTGTGGAATATTTGATTTCCTGGATGTTAAATTTCTAGATATTTGCAATCAGAAGAGTTATTTAATGCCTAGTTATTCATTGATACACTAACTTGTTTATTTCTAAAAATAAATATTTGTAATTGTATTGAGTCGAATTTTTTCCGTAAATTTAATCTACATCCTTGGAGGTAATTTTAAAATTATTAAATAAAAAAATAAATAAAAAAAACTGAATTAAAGAAATTTTTATTGAATTATTCACTGAGATATTATATAAATTACAAAGAAAATACATTCAACAGAAAGCATTAGAACTTAATGTTGAATGTTTTTTTTCACTCTTATATATTTTTAAAAAAGTATACATAATTTCATGAAAAGTGTATTTTTAATAATCAAAATTAAAAAAAATATAAAATTGTCAAAATTAGAAAATTGAATTAGAAGAATTTATCTTGAATAATTCTTTGAGACATTACCTAAGCTGAACGTTAATTTAACTAAAAATAAAATATATTGTATTAAATTATTTTTAAAAAATTTATACTCGGCTGTAGCAAAAGTTTTTTGTGTGTGTTGTATTGAAGTGTAATCAATTTTTTTACTGGAATTTTACTGGAGTTATGAGATAATTAGAGAGTTACATAGTACAATAAATAGAAAGACATAAGGTTTATACAATAGTATGGGTTAAATAACTATCAAAATTTGAAGCTTAAAAGTGTTTTGGTAAATAAACTATTGAGAGAAGAAATTATATAATACAATTTATTGAAAATTATTTAGCATTTATCCTGGCGATTTGAGTGCTTTTCTTATCAATTTTGATAGTGTAACAAAAGCTGAAATTTCAATCTTGCTTTGAAATTGATGACTAAGGAAAGTAATTTTTATATTAAATCCCTGCAAACGCAAGGGATTGACGCAATGATGAAATAATTTTGAGTTTCATTATAAAATATATATGTATTATTATGGAATCTATAGCATATTAAATTTTTAAATATTATTAAAATTAAGGAAAATTTTATAAGAAAATATTATCTTTAAGAAGAAAAAAAATATTGAATTGTATATCAATCATTTATAACAGAATATTTTCGGAAGGTAAAGCTGAAAAACAATCCCCATACTTAATTTTTAATTAATATATTTTATTATTTAACATTTGATTTTTGAAAAAAAAAATACTTCTGTGTTTTCGAAATTTCATTAAAATTAGACAGAATTTTTCACTTTATGTTAAATTATACACTGACTATATTTATGTTATAAAAAAGTAAAGTATAAGCAAATAAACGATAAATAATAAATTAATGTTTTTATTTTTTTCTGTATTTCTCTAAGTCATTTTTAGATTCAACGAAATTCTGTCGGAATGAAAAAATCAGGTAGTGTGGAGTTAACAAACAAAACAACAACAAACACAGCCCTTGATTCTAAGGTATTGCAAGTTGATAAACAAGGTAAGATACATTTTCTTAAAATAATAAAAAAATGACAAAAAAGAATGAGTTAGGAAAGTCATGAAAATTTATTACTTCCAACTTATTGTCGTTATTTTTTACTATGTATCTCTTTGTTTAAAGTTTGACGTAGCAAGTACTTTTCTTACAAACAAAGTAGTTTTTGATTTATCACATTTTGAAAGGAGTGTGACATTTTAAAGAGCGTTTTTAGAACTGACTTAGAAGGAATAAAATGACAAATTATTTTAAAAATCTTTGAGATAAAAGGATTTGTATATTGAAAATATTGGAGATTTGTATACATTTTTTAAATTTTTTTAAAACCTAGGAATTCAAGAATAATTCGGGAAGGAAAAATTTAAGTAGATTTTTTTCGAGTTGCATTTATTCTGTTTAAATGTGCACATCTAATCAGGTGTTCATTGATGTTGTTTTAACTTATTAACATTGATGTTGTTAACTATGTTAACATTGATGTTGTTAATTATGTTAACGTTGATATTGTTAATTATGTTAACATTGATGTTGTTGATTATGTTAACATTGATGTTGTTAATTATGTTAACATTGATATTGTTTAAATGGATGTTAACAAGATAATGTTTTTGTATTGTTCGGAAATATCTTAATTCTCCCAGAAAAATTAAATAATTGTTAAAGTTAAAAACGTACATCAGATCTTTTTGAATTTTTTGAATTTTAAATGCTATTTGTAAAATAGATAGAATTGTGAACTTGAAATCCTGTTTATGCAAAACGAATTTAGCTCAGAAATATGTGTGAAATCTTTTTACATTCAGTTTTCTCCTCTCACTCAACAGCAGCAAAAAAAGCAATCTTTTGCTCAGACCTTGAAATTAGGTTTTGAGCAACATGTATACACAAAATTGCGAAATTCGGCAATTTTTGTGATCATAAATAAGCTTTTCAAAAACTCAGAAATATTTTAATTTGAATCAAGTAGAATTTATGAAAAGTTTCAATAAAAAAACTACTCATGAGTTAAATGTCAGCAAAAATAATCCCGTTTGTTTACCAAAAAATATGACAAAGTAAGACAAAACTGAAACTGAACAATGATTTTTTTCGAACTAATAATTCAGAATTTCAAAAATACGGGAATGAGTTACATCGGGAACTGAATCGTTGCCATTTTTTTAACTTCGGACTTTAAAATTAAATTTAAGATACAGTATTTGCGGGCCATAAACATAAGAATATATTTATAATATGTTACTTGTTTGATATTATAATACAAACATCTTAACATTTTTGTTTATAATATTCGGTGATTATAATAAAATAAGGGTAAAAAAGATTATTGATCCATAAAGTCTACATAGTATAAGTAAATGTAACATTTAGTAAGTAGAGTGTGTCCCACAAATTATGCAGAGCTAATATTTACAGATTCAAATAAAACACGTCAAGATGAGTATTATAACAACAAGCTTTGTACCTTAATTAGACTATGATGATATTTTTAAGGGCTACACACATTACACATCAAAATACTCTTCTCGGCGTTTCATATACGAATTTGGAACTATTAGGAGCTGCATTAGTGACACTGATGGAGACCCTGCACATTCCAGCTATCTGAAGCGTTTTCCAAAAGAATAATTGTTAGTCACTTCAAAGGTGACTACTAATGGAACTTGCATTATGATGGTATGGAGAAAGGCATGGCTAAGTCGAATGGGGAGAGATTAATTTGTGATATGTTAATAGTTTTCTCAGATAATTTTAATAGAGAAATGTAGGACTTTTCTTGCAAATGCATGATGATCTGTTTTCATCATGGATCAAGTCCTTTTTAGTATTTAAATGTCTGATCAACATGTCAATAGTGTTTTTTTTTCAAAACTTATGGGCTCGTAAATTTAGAAGGAGCAACTGTTTGAGAATTGTGGAATATGTTGTTACTTTAGATAAAAGTCTTTTTGTCAGGAATTTTAATAGTACAAATAACAGTTGAAATATGCTTTGGAATCACCATCTATGGTTTGTACAATGAATTTGATAATTTCTTGTGCTGTTTTTTGGCATAATATAAAGGTGTTGTTAAAGTCATTGGTACTTTTAATGGAATCTTCCCAGCATTGTTTAACATTATTTTTTAAATTTTAAATACCTTATAACTGAATATGACATGCGTGAAAACAGTAACAGATCCTATCCACAATATGTTATTCATTATAACAGGCTGTGTATTAATTGAGGAAATGGATTTATAACAGTAAGAATAATATATAAAATATTATTACATAAATGATCTGCTGAATGCTTTGTCATATCGTAACCTCAAATAAGCTAATCAAATGACCTCTTACTAGGGTACCTGGAAAAATTTCTATAACCTGACAGCCACGACAGCACTGGCGGGAACTAAGATTGAGTCCTAAGGGCCATCATCGGCTATGGTACAACCCGTATCTTGGAAAGCAAATCCAACTTAGTAGCCAACCCCATACCATTTGTATACCCACCTAGGTGGTAAGAACTAACCACGACACAGGAAACGTCTCATTCTTTTATCCGAGGTGCCCTTTCTCGGATAGGAATTTGTCACATCGTAATCCATTTATTTTCCTCAAATTATGTTATGGGAAGCCTGTCTTGCACTCACTTTCTTTTTGATTATCGGTTTTAAATCTTTGCTATTGAGAACATTTGCTAATTGTAAAGAATGTCGGGTTCGTTGTCATATAATTATGCAGATTTTGTTATTTATTATCATGTTTCCTCGGTTTTTCTGATTCTGCCTTGAATCAGAATCTGCTGTTTATGAATGCCATCCGTTGTTGACTTTCCCTAGGGTATGGGTTTGATGCCAATCTATCTGGGGGGCGATATATTACTCATTTATTGCAATAGTACTTTTTCTTCTCATTATTTCAGACATTAAATGACAAATTTTGAAAAACTAGTGGAAGGGTTTTCCTCAAAGCCTTCTTCAATACTATCTAACAAATGTTTTATCCCAGAGAAGACCTTCCATGACACATACAATCAATAGTGAGGAATTATTAATCTTTGATGTGAAATTAGAATTTTTATTGAATGATTTTTGTCACTATTTTTGAGTTGTTTTTAGATGAATTCTTTGCATGTGCATAATAATATCTGAAATTCAAATTTGTATTTTAGACGCATTTTTCCCAACCGGTTAAAACATAAATTTGACATAAAATTACATTTGTAGTCTCTAAATTCCATACAAAATTCATTATTTTTTCGATTTTCATTCCAGTTTTGAGTTGCCGTGTTCACAAGTTTCTTAAAAAATAAACTTAGAGATTTTTAACTCCTTGTTGAATATAATGTAACGATTTAAATGTCTACTCTATAGACGTTAAATCTGTGTACCAAAATTTATTTATCTAATATTTTTCCATTTTGTAGTTATCATATTAATTTATGTTTGGATAGTCGGAAGTGCAGTTTTCCTCTAAACGATATTTGTTCAAAATTTGACAAAAATTGTAAACACTATTTATTTTTTCTAGCTAAGGCATTTTGGGTTATCTTTGTCACATACAAACCGGTATTTTCCGAAAGTGTGTTTTTCAAACGAAGAAAGGTATGAAACGTGATAATTACTCAAAATCTCGAGTTTGAATTTTTCGATGATAACTATACTATCTAAAAGAGGAAGTAAAACAATATTTCAAAAAAGGCAAGAAAGCAAATGAAAATTATACTTCTCAGAATATCTCAAAAATGCAAAAATATCCAGCATTATTGATGTCTTGGTTTCTTGTCATCCATCTTAATTTGGAGATAGGTGAAACATCGGCGTTCGCTTAGAAATTTCCTGTAATGGTGATTTTTAAAGTATGAAGATGTCAGCAGTCATATTCTTTATATAACCGAAGCTAAAATGAATAGTATTTACAAATATAGTATATAAGCTCTAAATTGAATATTTGTCTGTTTGAACTAGTTTCTGGGAGAGTTTATATGTAAAATCTTTCATATTAATTAATTTATTCAAATTTGCAGCATTTCGTGAATTCATGGTAATCTTTAATAGAAAAATGCACAATATAATTAGACTCTTCAGATTCGTTGTACACAGACGACCTTAGACTTTAATTAAACTTGACGAAAAAACTTTCTATTTTTTATGTAAATTAAAAGACAATTAGGCCTGGAATTTATTTTCACTTCACACTTATTATAACCAATAATCGCTTTTCCTAACAGAACTTACACCAGAAAGGGAATATCCACTTTCTGCTAGTTTCACTTTAGAAAGAGTGATGCCAAAAAAAGCTACTAAATATATCGATTTCCGATCGGTTGATGAAGATTAATGTTGGAAGGTGATCAAAGAATTCTGAATGATCCGGAAGTATTAAAAAGGAAATTTATCATATTTGAAGAATGTGAATTAGAAGACGAATTTTTATTTCGCAGAAAAGGAATTTTCTGTTTCATTTTTTTTTGGCTCCAGTGAAAAAAAAATTAGAGTATTCATCGAAGAGTTTGCTTCAATACCTAATGAAATGTTGCGTTTGCTGGTTTAAAAACATTTTTGAATTAATCTCACAGAATTTTTTTGGTGACAATCTTCTTGGAAAATTGTGAAGAAGTTTTTGTTTTTATTTTGGGCTGTTTTCATTCAATGTGTTGTGTTAAAAGCATTTTATCTATTTTTTAAATTTTACTTTTATTCTGCTAAATGGTCCGAGAAATTATCGATAGAATAATAATTAATTATTTATAGATAGTAGTAATTAATTTTTTTAAATAAGATGAAAACGCTTGAGATGACAAAACTGGTTGGCTTAATTTAATTTGCTTGTTAATAAATTTGTGTATTTAAATATTTTGAAATACATAAAAAACGATTAAAAATTTCTTTTTCATACAATTTTTTGACATCTTTCGAAGAACAGTGAACTAAAAAAGGGTTTTATTTAGGTTTTATCAAGCAATTGTTCTTTATGATATTGCAAGTGAATGAAAGTTTAATTTTTTTGATGCGAAAATGACCACTTGATTGCTTAATTAACTTCAATAGATATCTAGTTATGTAATTAAATAATAAATAGACGTTTTGACAATCTTCATTAATTTATTATTTTAGTATAAAATTGGTATTATTAATAGATTATAAGTTAAGGAACATAAAAATGTGTCCATACCACTGAATTTGTTGAACGGATATGCATGTGTACCATCAGTATAAACTGGCTCTTTATTTAGTGTGAACTGGAGAAAATTAATCTCAGATGAAAGACGAAGCAATGAATATTGTATTAATACGTATTATTGTCTCTCTTCGTAGATAGATCGATTATATGATGTTCAATAACTTTCGACATTAACGTCAAAATGAGCAAAGATGTTCTGGAAAAATAAATACTTATAATCATATCTCTATTAGAAATTATAAACTGCGAATTCTTCTAAAATTTATATAAATTTCAAGATGACAAAATTAATAAAAAACTAGCAAGAACTAACATAGTCCAATCTTTCCTTTATATCTATAAAATTTTTGTTTCCAAAATTTCAAAATAGATTTTACTATTATATTAAACACAAGAAGATTTTCCCGTTTATTAGTACTATTATCTTGTGGACAATATGATATGAACCCCTGTATGACTGTCTCATATTATCAAATGAATGCTTTAGCAGAAAGTCTCAAGCCCATTGAACGAATGCTTAAAAAATGATTACTATTTAAAAAACTTTAGACTTGTAAACGTTTAATTATAATATGAGTTTAACTAATCATAATGTTTTCGAAACACGCAGATCAAAACGAAAAAAATTAAAATAGGTTTGGATATATATTAAAAAGATGATGAACCTCAACACTGATTATTCGTTTCAATCAAGCATGAAAACATTGTAAATGACATGCGAATTTAAATATCACATAATTAATTTTTACACCTACTTACCTCTATTGACATACCTATCAATTATGTAAAAAATGTATTAAAAATTTCAGTTGCCAATCACCAATTCTGCACTCGATAATGACATATACTAAAATGGAAGGGATATTTTTAATTCCACTTAGTGTTTAAATGGTGGTGAATATAGATGTTGACAATCATATTTATTGTTTAAACATATTCTATGACCTATTTCCTTTATATTTCCTTACATCTAAAAACATTTCTTCGTAATCCAATCCTCTTTGCTAGGTGAATCTGCAATTTTGTTATAAAGTATAATCTTCTTAGACAAACTACGTTAAGAGGAAATACTTATTTTTTTATTATATGTTATAATTACTTCCAAATAATTTTTGTCAATGCATCGTAACGTTTTTCTTTCCCATTCTTGATAAACGGCATTTCCAGGCAGTTGTGTCACCACCTGTTAAAACCCTAAATTGTTAAATGCCTCCAGATTACCAGATGGGGGATCTTTTTATCTCCCGAGTGTCACCGCATCTGACTATCAGTTATGCCAGCGGAAGGATGACACTTGGGGCTCATAGTTTCAGAGAAACTTATTTTACCTTCAAGAGAAAGGAGTGTCCATCAATATAGATGCTAAATTTTCCCAATTGTGAAGGAACTATGATCAACACGTGTTCCTGAACGGTCAGGTACGAGAATGCATCATGGAGGGAGATTGTCACGATCGGTTGATGACTAGGTGAGGAGCATTTTGCTGAACAAATATACGGTGATGGAGAGTTCAAGTGACAAATGGGAAGTGAGAGGCGGAGGCTGGACAGCAATAAATTATGGAGAGCTTTTTGAAGAAAGGAGAATAGACTTTTTGGAATGAGGATTGCTGCATACCGTGTAATTTCTCGTGGTGTTATTTATTCGAATTGATGAACTCTTTTCAGGATAATCTTTCAACCTTCAACTGTTGTGCAAATATCAACTTCCAAATGATGAAAAAATCAAATATTATAAGCTAGATTAGTACAAATTGTTCTTATGTACATATATGGCTGTAAACAAACGAATTGTCTGAAATTCTACTCTTTTATTTAATTGGTCAGGATCAAGACATTACAGCATCAAGAGAAAAGTGAAAAAAAATATCCAAAAAGGAAGGAACAAAAAATAATCCTGACAACTTATATTTGCATGATTGTGATGATCATACAACTGGATTTAATTTTACATGTTATTAGCATTTTACATAAATTTTAATTTCATCGTTTCGTGCAGGACATAACAATCTTACTTTTTAATTACTTAAAAATCTATATTTCTTAGAAGTATAATTAATCTGTAATTATGTTTTCTGATGGGAAAAATATTATTCTTAATAGATCAAGTGATTTTTTACCGGAGAAGCATTCATGTTTGAACACACATCTGAAAGTGTATTTGTTTGCATGTGTGAGTGAGTGTATGAAGCGTACTTGTAGACATTTATTAGTTTATCAGTTTTACTTTCACATGTGCGAAATATAGATAAAGTATTGTAATCATCAAAGAACGTGAATTCAAGATTTTACCGAATTTCCCCGTTTTAGATCACTGAGTTCGAAAAACACACTTTTAGGAAATATCCGTCTGTCTGAAACAAAATTAAAAAGAGTTTTAAGCTAGATGGCGGAAATTTGGTGTGAGAGTTTTAACCTAACCTATATATTTCTATGCAATTTTGAATAAAATATTTTCAAAGGAAGTCTGTACTTCCGTTTGAATAGAATTTAACACAATAACTTCAAAACAAAGATCTAGCTAGATAAAACTCGATAACCAGAATTAAAATCTTTTGTCTGGACGCCCATCAAATTTTAAGTTAAATTTATGTAGAAATTGAGCGAAAGTGTATTTTTTCAGAAAATTGTAACCGTGATAGTTCAAAGATGCACTGATTTAAATATATAAAATTATGACTACAAGTATAGTTCTATGTCAAATTTTTATTTTAATCGGGCAGGAAGATATAAGCGTATGCCAGAGATTTATCGTCAAATAACTGGCCAAGGATGACACGATACATTAAGTAAAAATGAAAAGTGAAGCCCAAGTTAAAATTTCGGGCCAATTGACGCCATGACATGTAAGATGTTCTTTAAGAAAACATATTTATTAGAGTATATGCGAGAAAGGTTTGGGGAGACCATATCCAGCCTTATTTATGCAATCAAAATTTAAAAACTAGTTTTATACTTAAGTTTATATAGATTTCTGTTAGCATTTCTTCTATTAGCTCTATATTAAAAATCTTTTATACCTCAAAACTTTGATTAAAGAATTTGAATCTTAGAACAGATTAAAGTTCTATTTGATAGAATGAGGTACTATTTCAGACAACTAATGAATCCTTTTAATATAATAAAATATCTTTAAATGTTAAACAAATCTTTTTATATGACTTATTTTCTTATTTGTCTGTTTTGAAAATTTGTACGGTATCCTAATTAGGAGTTGTTTATAGCGCTGTGAGTTAGTTGCAAAATTTACTTTAGCAAAGAGCTTCATGTAATGAAATGAAAGAATTATGCAATAAAAGTAAAGTCTGGGAAAGAAAAAAAATCAAAATTAAACTCTTAGACGAAAAAGCAGTCAAAGAAAGTGCATAAAAGTTTTAATGTTTTTGGGTGAAATGTGTAAAATTCAACATAAAATGATATAATGGCCTCGGGAGGAAACTAACATTTTTTTTCTTAGTGAATCAGAATTTTAAGACGTCAGCAGCATTTTAACACTGTGGGCCTTAAATGTTTTAACTGTCCAAGTTTGTCAACTGTTTTTATTACCAGTTTGAGTTAAATTTCTTCTAATTACTTAAGAGTTTTTTGGTGTTAATTAATGAATTATAATGTAAATATATAGTAAAAATTTTAGATGTATAATTAATCGTGTATTATGAAGCATCTTGTTATCATGTGAGAAAATGTTTTTTTCTTTAGAGGTCTTTTAAGCTTCAAAATGCAACAAACTGGTGATTTATCGCTTTTGAGGCATCCATTTTTCGCTTTTAGGGTTATAAGAAAATATTGCAGAAGGCTGTCAAATTTCTCGATTTATCACAAAACTATAAAATTTTAACTTGATTTCCAAATTATTCATTCTCTGAATTTTTACGAATTTTCTTAATTAATTTAAGTTATTAACCAGTTTTAAACGGTTTAAAACAATCACGAGAATTAGATTACGCATGCGTTAATATTAAAATCAATCATGGATTTTTTTCATCTCAAAATCAGTCGAGCTACAAAACTTTGCTTGCCAGTGTGGTGATATCTTAATAAGACAGATAACATTTTTGCCCTGTGGCTATGTTACTGGCCTTCTGACCCAAAGGTTTCAGGTTCTATTCCTAACACATCTTACCTTCCACACCAGCAAGAAATAGTTAAAAATGATAAATATAATGTAAACTGGTTAATGACTTAAATTAATTAAGGCAGATAATGAGAAAAATAATGTTCTCCAATAACAACTTGAAATTTACGATCGTAGATTTCATTTTTGATTGATTAATTTTTAAAAATGAAATATGTATTAAAAATTTACCAAATTATTCATTAATCATGTATTAGGAAGAATATGATTTGTTTTTATTTATTTTATAAGATTATTTAAAAAATCAAGAATTGAAGATTTTTTAAATAATTTTACACTATTTTTGTTTCATATCAGCTTCTTAATTACTTGATAAATATAATGATATCTTTGCTTACTTATATAACGGCCGCTTAAACTAATTTCTTTTATTGATTTTTTTAGAAATCTATATTAAAAAATTTTAGCACTTTGAATTATTATTCCATAATCATGTTTTATGAAACATCTTATACGTTGCTTTTTATTTTTTAGAATTACATAAAAAATCTAGAATTGAATATGGTTTATTTAATTTTATATTATTTTTCTTATTCATATCAATTTCTTAATTAACTGATTAGAAATTACTACCTGACATTTTTACTTACTTACATAGCTGACATTAAACTAATTTTAATTTCTTTTATTAATTATTTTGTTTTAATATTTTGAACAATTTTCTGGGAATTGTACAGTTTTTTGTATTTTAAAAATCTTATTTTTTATGCTTTTGATTTCATTTCCTTTTATAAACTAAGTAGGAAACATTTTCTTTTCTAATAAATAAAAATTTTACAGACATATCATTACATATTTCTTGGAATTATTTTTCTTTAAAATAATTTAATAGCGACTTTTCCAAGAAATTAAATTATTTTCGAAGTAAATTATATTCGAAATTATTTTGGCACTGTCAAACTACAAATACATTCTAATGAAAGCACAGAGCATTGAAAAATATTGCATTAGAAGAAGAAATTCTCTTATTTTATGAGAAACGTACAAAAGGATCATATTTAGGTCTGTGGATATTCAAAAATATGGAAATATATATTTTTTTCTATTTTAGCTTGATTATAGGAATATAATTTTCTTTGGAAATTTTAATGTGAAATAGTGTTGTATATTTCGTCTGATATAAAGTAATATGAATATATCTGAGAAATGACCTATTTTACGTCTTCCAACAAAAAAATTCTTTAATCTGAAAATATACATCGTAAATCATGTGAAATTTTAATATATTATTGCATATATTTCTGAAAGAAATTTTTCACCACCTTTTGTTTTGATATACTTGTTGGTATCATTTCGAAATAATACTAGTTATATCTGAAAAATGAGAGAATATTTTTTCTTAATTCATTTAGCCCTTAAATCATCTTTCATTCTTGCTTGCGAAACTCAATAAAAGATTCCATTCTCTTTTGAAATTCCATTGATAACTTAATTCTAAACATGCTTTAACATCTGAAATTATTACAAATGAAATTGGTCTAAAAGAATAACACTTCTACGAAAGTTTTTTTTTACATGACTGTTGCCACGAGACAAAAGGGGACAAACAAATGTTTCTCTTACTTTACTAAAAACTGCATTGTTTCGCAAAAAGATGTTGACACGAGATATTACTTCTCTGAAAATGTGTTTTTGTGCATACCCGTATCCTGTGAGAAGAGATTCGACAATTTTTGTTGCTATCGACATGTTTCTATCATATGCAAGACACATCCGGTTGTTTTCCCATAGAATCTGTAGACATAAGTATTTACCGTCACAGAAACAGAAGCACTCTAGGGACAAAAGCATTATATCATTGAATTTTCGATATAAGGGTGAAATATCCATAAATAACATAGAAAAAAGTGTTCCCTGGGTAACTTAATACATGTTTATTGCTGTGCCTGCAGATTCTATGATGTTGGTTATAATGGTTGTTGATGTAAGAAAATATGATGGTTTTTGTTATTATAATGGAAACTTTCTTTCGTTCTTTGTGGTAAACATTGTTTTGGTCAATGTAGGGATATTTTCCAGAAAATTCGTTTAAATTAGAATCTTTTATGTGTCGATGAGTTTTTGATTGACTATAAAAAGTAAATTAGTAGCATATTCTTTTGAATGGTCACAAAAATTTATCCTTGGTCATTTTGAAAAAAAAAGGTAATCATAATTTTTAATTAGTTTTTTTTTGGGTGAAATCGTACTATATGGTTGCAGAAGAGTTCTTGTACTTTTTCTGCATGCATTCTGTCATATGTAACACATAGATCTACATAATCGCTTCATCGGAAGCAATTCTTAATGCTTTTTAATATTTTATTTTAACTTTATTAAACAAGAAGTTTAAATGGACTTAAATAAATTAATGGATTTTTGGAAATATATATTAAAAACATTTGCGAATAGACACAATGTGCTAATCCAAGGATTTATGTGGATCTAGTACCATTGTATTTGATGCTTTTATTTCCAATTCAGCGTAGCTAAAGCTACAATTCTTTATTTATTTCGTCCTTAAACACATTTAACACACTGTGATAAGTTATACCATAAAATTAAAGGAAAAAGTTGCTTATTTAAAAATATTTGTATTTACAAACTTTTGAATTTGAGTACTTAATTTGGAAAAGTTACAAATGTATAAAAATCCGCAGTCAAATGAGAAAGAAAAACCTTATTATTAAAAGAAATAACATATGACATATAAAACAATTTTTTCATGCGAAGATAAATCAATTTCATAACAAATGCGGACGAGGAGATTTCTCTTACAATCTATTTATTTAAAGTAATTGCAAAACCAGAAAAAACTAGTTTTCAAGTTAAAAACGTTGCTCGAATTTCGTCAATTTTTATTTCATATGGAAGTTAACGAAATCGTAAAGGGACTTAAATCATCTCCTATTCTGCCTTTTACGAACTGTATTTTTTTTCTCTTAGAATCTGAAAAAACGTTTCAAATATTAAATAAAATTTTAAAAAGTAATTGCATTTTGTTCATTGGATTTTTACAATGTATATGTTAGCTTCCATAATTTTCCAGAAACAGCTAACTGGGGAATGAATTATTTAATATTACTTATTCGCTACAGGATCATAAACAAACGAAGACAGATGGGATTCAAAAAAGCAATGACTGGAATTTATAAAGTTTGGTGCATGATGATTTTGTAATTAAAAATTTTATTTCAATATATTCTTTAAAAAACTCTTCTGTTGTTGCTATTTCTAATGGCACAATATAATTAAGCCCACTGAATAAAGAGTCATTGTGATTTATTCCGAATTAAGAATCTCTTGTATATTTTCAGTAGCGCCATCTAGGACCAAAAGAACGACTTATATACCTGCTCATCACAGCTCTTTTTACGGGGTGGACTTCATTCGTACATTTCTTTTACAAATTTTAATTTAGACCAGTAAACCCAGTGGTACAGGTTTATATGAGACATGTTTATATACGAGCGCCAGCCTGCACACACGCGGAGATTCTTCGATCGACGGGGTTCGAATTCACAACCTAAGGGATGAGAGTCAAAGCAGCGAGTCACCTACCGATCAGGCGATCTCGACCTTCAAAAACTCTTCTAATTTACATATTCGTTTTTTAAAGTGTAGATTAACTTCAATCCAAAGATTAACCGACGAAAAATTGCATAGATCACTGATTATTCGTCTTTATCGTAATTATTGTTAATTAATTATTGCTCAATAATTCACGAGTGCATTTATTATAGAGTATGCATGAAAATTTCGGAAACGACCAGTGCATATTTGTCATGGTAAAAGTATAGCACTTTGCGTTATGACGAGTTTATTAATCTGAAGTTATAAGTCGTGACAGTTTTCAGTTTGAACTGTAGTTTTAGTAAAAACTCAAACATATTCATAAATTTCCAGATGTTTAAAATATTTTGAGACACTTAGTTGAATTTAAAGGAATACATAAAAGAGTATTATGAGTTGTACCATCCTTTGCTGAATACCATTCCCGATAAATAATTAAAATAATAAATTAATTTTTTAATGTTTTTTTTCGTACAAATGTAAAAAATGTATGTTAAATTAAGTAAGTAAATAAAGGTGACTATCGATATAAAACAATAAAAGTCATTTCAATACAATATTTCATATACATACTCTGTGTTTGATGAGTATGCTCGTCATCACTAAATTTTTGAGATACTCCTTTACCGAAGAAATCGAAACATTTAACCCAGCGGTTCTTAACCTATGGGTCGCGATGCATATTTCTTGGGTCGCACTGAGTCGAACCAAAAAAGTTAGTAATATACCAAATAATAAGTAATACCAACACCTCCTAGAAAGCCAATAATTGTTAAAGAAGCCCTAAAAGTATTATTGCCCATTTCAACAACATATATGTGTGAGGCTGGTTTTTCGGCTCTGTGTGTAATCAAAAACAATTACCGGAACAAGTTAAATCCTGAAATAGATATAAGGTACTCCTTGACAAGCATTCAACCGAGGTTTGAAGATCTTTCAAAATGTATTCAAGCACAAGGTTCTCATTAAAACTGTACGAACTTGCATTTAAAATTTAAAAGACATAACATATGTATTGATATTTCTTTTTTTTTTAGGAATAAGTTAAAATGTCAATTATTTTCAAAAAGTTATAAATATATTTTAATTTGGTCAATAAAAATTATTAAAAACACTTGATTATTAATTAAATTTTCCTTGGATCGAATAGTACTTTTGTTTATCTTTATTATTAAATAAATAAATAAAAAAATTGTAAGTTAAAAAAAATCATCATCGTAGGATTGAAGATTTTTTTAAAATACGCTCTAAAATAAAGAAATGAAAATTTTTTGACTTTTTTGGGGGTCACGACATGAACATATTTCTCAAATTTGGGTCACGGCTTAAAAAGGTTAAGAACCACTGATTTAACCTATTAATTTCAACAATTGTACGTTTTTATATCCTACTAGCTATATTATTCGCGACTCTGTTCGCTTGGAAATTTTGATGTATATGTACGAAAAACTGTTAAATAAGGGCAAATAAAAGAATAAACCTGACCTAAAAACAATACATTCAAAAGTATAAGCATATGCGAAAAATATATAACATAAATACAGTTTAATAAGAAAAACATACAACTAACGAAAATCAATTTATTTATATTGTATACCCACAATAAAACAGAGCAGCAAATCAAGACTGGGCAAATACATTTTATTCATTGATCCAGATTGAGATGGCTACAACAGTATTAAACACATAAATTTCAAACTTTTCATTTAATTGAAAACATAGTTGTGAACAATCCCACGCGAACTTTCAACGCCATTTGATGTAACGCACATGTCTGACTTTCCTACGAAAGCAGATTAGAAACTTTTTATTTATTTCATTCTGTTTTCTTTTATTTTAAAAGTACTTCAGGATGAATCTGAAAGATCGATTAATTAACAACATTTGATTTTAAATACATCAAACGCAAAGAAAATGGACAGAATTGTTTGAAATAATCGGTCGAAATTCTGCTAAGCCTAACCTCATTTCTATTTGGGGGAAAAACTAGAGCCTTACTTATCTTTGACGGGATTCGGCTTCAGATCTCTGGCGCGAAAGTTAGTTTTTAATTTATAAAAATTTAAAAGTAGTTTATGTCCTATTCCTGACTATAATCTATTTTTGTGATTAATTTTATCCATGTCTGTTCAGTCGTTCTGGTGTGATTGAGTAACAAACATCCAAACTTTCTATATTAGTATATTATTATATAATATAGCATTAATATAATATAATATTAATATAAATACCATCATCAATATAAAACTGATAATATTTTCCCTTGTCAACAATCTTTAAATTTTTTAAATCTAAAATAATAAAATTGGCTAAATATAATGCCTTTATTACATACGAACCTTTATTTAAAAATCGATATATAGGCGATTATAGTTATAAGAATTAAATAATGAAGAAATTAATCAAAATGCTCATTAAGATTGATTTCCATCTCTGAAACATTATTTAAAACACAAATCTCACTTAAGCAGGAAATAACTACAATTTAATAACCGTACCTCGCCTTAGTGAATAACGTAATTCTTAAAATGAATCCATTAAAACCTTTTTATAATGCGATTTCCATAACATAAATTTATGTGTTTGATTCCCAGAAATCGACCCCATAAGTATAGCCATTCTAAAAACATCAACTTCACTTAATATACCAAAATAGCCTCTTGGTCATTACCAGTTCTTAAAAAATTCAGTCTTTTCTTTTTTCTTGTTTCTTTACTGACTCTGATGCAATCTGAATCAAGCCTACCTATTGCAGATCATTGATTTAACCATTACCAGAATTCCCCGAGGTATATAGATTTCTTTTCTTCAAGACTGTTGTTAAAAGAAAGCATTAGGAGTCGAATACCCATGTCTCCCATATTGTAGTACCTTGAAGGGGCAATTTTTTTGTTGACGCTCTCAGATGGACACCCATTTTCTAGCTATTTATTTTTCACTTTTCTTTGGGAAAAGTGACTACTTCTTAGAAATGTTATTCTCAGAAGAGAGAATAGCAGGAAAAAAATATTTTATTTCTTCGAAAATTCAAAGATCTTTAGAAGTTAAACATGAGTATCGTATTTGTTTTATTTTGAAAAGTTTGCAGAGAGATTATGTTTTTCATTTCGACATAAGCTTTTGAGAAATCAACAGATATGACGTAAAACTATATTTTTAATACGAAAATGCTTATACCTCTTGAAAGTTTCATAAAAACTGTTTACTTATAGTTTATCTTCATAAAGTCCCCCCCCCCCACACATTTATATATATGCTAAATCTAAATTAAATCCACATTAATTTCCAAATTTTTATCTCTATTTAGCTCACATTAACTTCACTCTCAAATGCTTTCTTGTTTCCTTATCCAATTGCATATTTTTTGTTTAATTAATGCTACAGAAACTTTGTAAAAATATTTAAATCAGAGGCTCTCATGTCCCGAGTGATGCGATAAAAATTTTATCGATCTAAACACATTCTTTCGAAAGATACCTAGACTTCCCTATCTTAAATTGACACGCATACAGAACCTCATAGTGTATAATCATTAGGATAAATATTCCTTTCGCTCTTTTATCTTTTCCACTTTCTGTTGTTCGGTGTTGACGTGAATAGTTTTTGTATTCTGTTTTGTGTTAAATTTAATGTTTTTCAGGAAAAGGTAACCACTGATGGACATTTTAGAGCTCATTTCATGAGGACATCTCATGTATTGTTTATATACGTAATTTCATTGCAATTGGCTCACCCGTTTGAGTTGCAGTAAGCTGTTTATAGGAGAAATTTGATTATAAGTACCCTTAAATAAACAAGAAATAATAAAAAACACGAACATTATGAAATTTCCATTATAATTTATTTCTGAATGGAATTTAAAAAATTAAAGTATTATTTCTGAATCAAACTAAAAAAAGCTACTGTTATAATTAGAGAGCACTAATGCTGCTACTACTAAAACACAGGTGGACTTAACCAAATTAGTTAAAATATTTATATAAATAAAAAGAATAAAAAAAAAAGAATTATGAATCCAGCCTGAAGATTTTCTCAAGGGTCATCTTTAAGTAGGGATTTAAACAAAGATTTTTAATCTATGAAGGGTCTGATTTACATGCGAGAAGTCAATACTGCTTCGGGTCACCAGAAATAGTGCCAATACTGTTGGGCAAAAATCAGAGCCCGCACAGAAAAAATCCCTTGTTTGAATGCCTACATAATGGTGACATTTCAGAAAGTCCTCAGGCCGGATCCATAATTCCTCTTTTATAGTTTTTAAAATTCTTTTTGCTTGTTGACTTGATGTTTTTACAAATCGGATTACACATAATATTTAATATTTAAAGAAAATTTCATTTATAGATTTTATATTAATGATTTCCTCATAAAAATGTTTGTTTTAAATTTCAAAGGACATAAATCGTACTATTTTAGATGTCCATTCTGCTTATTCAGGTGAGAATTGCTGTAATTTTCTGGCTGTACCTTTATATATTTAATTCTGTCCCAACCGATAGCAGAAATATTTAGAATAATTAGGTGAATTTAAAAAATTAAAATTTATCCACTGTTCTCTTCTGAAATTAATTTTTTTCTTATAAAAACAATACATTTCAAATATTTCATTAAAAGTGTTTGTTACATTAAATTACATATGGGTAGAGCCAAATTTATAATTCTATATAAAAATAATGTGGAGTTCCGAAATATTCGTTGCAACAATAAAAACCATTCAAGTTCCTCTTTAAAAAAATGCTGTTAAATTAAAATAATTTTTGAAAACTAATCAAAAAACAGAAAAAAACAGAGGTAAAATAATTTCACTGAAAAACAAAATTTCAGATTAAAAAAATGTAAGCACGTACGTGCACACACACACCGTTGTTGTATATATATTTTCATACCATTTGAAGGAAATGACATTCATTTTGTAATCATATTGATTCCATTTCTCTGTGAGCAATTTGCACCGATTGCATTATATTTTTGCATTTTATTTCCATATTTACTACATATTTGATTTATTTCTACTTGTTCCTTGAAATGCAAATTTTCTTGCTTGTGTTTAGCATGTATTTTTCTCTACCGTTTTCTTCATGTGATTTAAGCACTTATGTAATTAAAAGATAATTAATTGGTTTTGTATTATTTATATTTGAAGTGAATTTAATTCTTGAGCAAAATAAGAGTGAAATTTATTAAAAGTGCATCCATTTGTACATCCTCTTTCCCTCCCCCCTTGATATGAACTCTAGCGGCTTCTCAGAATTAAGGATGAGAATTTTCCGGACAGAAAGTTGTTCTAGTTACCCAAATGAGTATAAAAAAAATGGTGGTCGGCTATCCTCTATTAAAGACAAGATGTACTTCTCACAGGAGGAGGTATATCCATTTCGATGATGGGCCTTAGGACTCAATCATAATTTTTGCCATGTAGCAGAGGCAGTAATTCAAATTTATCCATGCGTTTCAGGATGTGTAGAAGTAGTAATTTCGTGATTCCTATTACTTAGTTTTGTAGTTTCGAGCAAGACTGATTGGTAAGGTATTGTACTCGCATCTCTTTGTTTGTGAGTTCGAACCCCGCTGACCGAAAAATCTATCAGTGAGGTGACTGGCTCGCTAATAAATCTGTCTTTGTCACACAGTCCTCCATGTCGAGAGTAATACCCTAGGGGTACTGGTTCAGAGGTGATTGTTCCTCTGATCCAGGTCTAAATTATACTCTCTGGATGAGTGAAAGAAATGTATAAATGATGTCCATTCCGTAAAAAGACTGTGACGCATGAGTAGCTAACTCTTATTCTTGTCCCTAGATGGCGCAACAGAAAAAACAAGAGACGCACAATTCACAAATTGCACTGGCATTTTAGTCAACTTACTTGGCAATGTCAAGTGCCATTGGAAACTACAACGACCTATAATTGTATGTATACGGATATTGACAAAAAATTAAAATCATGCATTGCAAATGAAACAAAACGGTGTGACGTTCTAAATGCCCATGAATCATAAATCTATCAAACTTTGAAGTTTAAAAATAATTTATTTAGAAAGCTGTTAATACCATATTACACATGTTATTTAATTAAAATTTTAAGAAACCATTGATCTAGGTGAACCAATTGGTAAAATTGTAAAACCTTTTCCTGATTTGCCCTTCAAACACGTAGCCTTAAACGTTTTTATTACTACAATCTTTCATATAGGCTAAAATATGTACTTCTTTAGAAGGTATTTCAGAATGATAAAATGTTTCAAGAACTCCAAGAAAAAGATAATTTATTTTTCTGCATATTCTTCATGCTAGAATATAACATATCTAATCTTAGACGATCCATGCATAAGCATATGCAATTTAAAATGAGTCAAAAATGTTAACGATGCATTTTCGAATACAAAGCGTTAACTCTGCATTAGAAAGTATTTTGAAGCTGGCACAAACAACTAAAAAAAAGGAAATAAAACAAATAAATGAAAATACCTGAAACTTCATCTCAGAGTAAAACATTTTTTTACCATAAAAATGTTTCTTAACTCTTGTCTTCCCCTGTGTTTATTTTTCACCGAAAAGAGCTTTATCGTTGCCATCCGTTTTTTGCTCTGAAAAGAAAAACTATTTTCTTCGCGATATATATTTTGAGTTTCATCGCTCTCTATCATAAGATAGAACATGGCTTAATCGTAGAAGGTAAGAGGGGGGTAAAACAGCAGGGGTGGGTGCTACTCTTAATATAGCTTCTGTCAATACGCAATAAAAGCCAATTCCTGGGCCTTCGTCGAAGAAAAGCTCATAACAGCGTTGTTAGTTCAGAAAAGAGATACCGTAATAATGGCAATTATTGCTTTCGAGAACGGGAAAGTTTTCTATCTTTGAAAAGTTTTAAGATTCTTCGAACATTATTATAAAAGAAATCAGCCGACGACGAATTTTAGAGGATGTGTTGTTGTTGTTGTTGCTTCATTGTTTGGAAATGAGAAATCTCAGACTGCACGGGCTTGTTGAGAATGAACGCAGCTAAGAAGCTACTTGTTTACCGTACATTACTCTTTATAAGCTCGAAACCATTTTGATATGGCATATAGAAGGGTTTAGAGATTAAAATTGTATTGAAAAGATATACGCACTCGTGCAAAAGAAGTACTAAACAATCCTGAAGCGGAAAACTCTCTGAATTTTAGAATATGTATTTTAAAGTTTTACTAGATATTTCGTTTTCAAGAGCGCACCAAATAAATGACAATTTTAACCACTTTACATCATGAAACAGTAAATGCAATAAGGATATATAGAAGTTTCACAATTAATAATGCTGCGGCTTTTGATTATTTTTATTTGCATTGTTGAAAATCAAAATTGAATATTTAATAACTTTTCCTAGAAATGTATATGAATGCCATTAAAAGGTTGATTATTTATGTCTGAACATATTTTCAATGTTTAAAAAAATCTATTTAACAAAAAATAATAAATTGATTGCAGTTGCTTGAAACCCTTCAATATCGGAACATCTTAAAAATCAGATTTTGTTTTCTTGTTCTCAAGCGCTTATTTATAATAATTGATTGCTATGATTGGTAAAAGTCTTTAAGCTTAAAGAGGAATAATTTTATCAACGTTCAAAAATCTTCATTTTATCAATGCTTGTAGATTGATCCGTCTTCATTCATAATAGAAATATTGGCTGCCACAAGTAATCTGGTTCATTTTTTAATGCGGTCAGGATTCATCGTTAAACACGATTCCTTTTCAATCGGCTGCTGTAAGTATTCTAAAGCAAATACCCTAATAAATATAGGTTCTATATTTTGCTATTGTAAAAGGATAAGAACATTAATATTGATGGTGATAGCAATAAATTTATTAGTCACATGCATCTTTTATATATCATAAAATAACATCAAAACTTTCATTAAGCCATTTAAGTAAAATAAATCACAAATGAGCTTAGTTTAACATGTTATTCAAAACAAACTGTTTATTTTACTCATATTTTTAATAATCATGTCCAAGATGGCTCTACATGACACTGCCAGCGTGAAAGCAGGTAGAAAAAGGTTCTAATAGTTAATTTTAAAAAAATGTGTATGTAAAATTGCGTTTTTAAGAAAGAAAACTATATAGATAAACTTATAAGGGAAAAACATTAAATATAGATGCATAAACAAAAAGTAAAGCAAAACTCTACTCAAGGAGCCACGCAATACACGTGTAATTTATGTTTTTCTGACTGCTATACTTCACTGCACACACTTTGAAAAGGAAATTGAATATACTTATTCTGATAGTTAGTTATAATTGTGTGTGTATGGGGGGGGAGATATCGTGGTTATTTTTCAGAAAAGATACTTATATAGATAAATTTAAAAAGCAAAAGCTTAAAGGTGAAAGTTAAAAGTAAAAGATAAAAGTATATCATAGCTTTTTCTTCGAATTAAAAGGACATAACAAATTAGAAAGTTCAAGTAATGAAAATGAAGATCGTAAATCTCACTCATTAATAATAATATACTAACAGTGCACTGCTTGGAAATATTGCTCAATCGTGCAATATTTTCGCCAAATGTATTTTCTAAGACAAGCTTGATTTTACTTTTTACTTTCTCTTATGTATAATATAGAGAAAGTACAGTGATTCCTTTTTGAGATTGAGATCCGTGTTTTAGACCTCCCTGAGTTTGAAAAACACTAGAAGAATGTCCATATGTCTATCTTTGATGCATGTAACTCACAAATGATTTCACCTATAAGTTGAAATTTATTATACGTCATTTTTATCAAATTTACGAATCTTATTTCAACATAATTTTCTGTCAAATCTGTGGAGAGTAAAATTTTCTGTAAAATCTGTGGAGAGTAAATTTTTCTGTAAAATCTGTGGAGAGTAAATTTTTCTGTAAAATCTGTGGAGAGTAAATTTTTCTGTAAAATCTGTGGAGAGTAAATTTTTCTGTAAAATCTGTGGAGTATTTTCTGTAAATTCAGAGGAATTCCATCAGTCCGGCTAACACGATAATTACAAAATGATGAGAGGTAAATAGATTGATTCGGGACACAGATTTAATATCTATATTATCGATAACTGTAAAATTTTGAGTGAATTCCAGAGACGAGGCGATTGTCTGTTCGGCCTATATTTTCAGAGATGAATAAACACGATAATCGGATAACACAATAACTTAAATATATCAAATTAAATATGTCAATTTGTGCATAATAAGTTAAATACTGGATGTAAATTTTGCACCAATCGGTTGCAAAAAATGCTTCCAATACAAAGATTTGATCTTTGAATCTATTCACGCATGTGAAGAATTCATCACGTAATAATTCATCGCCAACAATGACATGACATAATCCGTAATAAATATAAATTTGCTCCAAAATTTAATCTTTAAACTAGTGTACGTCAGTGCCATACACTGCGTTCTCTGGCTCAAGAGGTATATTAAATTGTATGCAAGAACGTTGTAAGGAGACGGCTTCCACTCATTTCCCTCAAGATTTATATTTTATTCAATATTTGGGAGGCTACTCAATGGCACAAAACGTGCATTAAAATGTTTAAGTAATATTCCTTCCTTTTCATAAAGAATTCCTTAACAATAATCATTAAGATTAAGGAAAATTCTTAATATTATATGTTATCCAAGTTTCAAACTTATCACAGAGTTATATAAATTATTGTGAATTTATCAATGTTTTGAATTTCGTCTTAAGAAAATAAAAATAAAGGCTTGGAATTTTTAAACCACACCTATTGAATAAACTAACTTTCATAAATATTAATAAAATCGAATGAATAAGCAGCATAAAATATTTAAATAAAAAAATAAATTCAGTTTACACTTTCCTATCACATGCAAAACTTCCAGAAACAATAACATATCAATATCCCCCTTAGGCTGCTTATGATATTAAATTCAGAATTTCCCCACCATATCCCCTAAAGCCCTGTATTCTAAACACCCCAGACCCTAAAACTCAAAAAGAGTGTTGCTCTCCTCTCCCCACCCCATAAAAATACTAAATTCTCGACCTCCCCTCCCTAAAGCAGGCTTTTGAAACGGTTGAAAAGCATTAGCGTAGCAGTAAAAATATCATCTATAATAGGATCTCTTCCGAGCAAGAGGAGAGAGCAAAATATCACCCTCGTCTATGGGGGGGGGGCTAAAAAATAAAAAAGAAGTAACGTAAATAAATATCTAAAAATATATACTCTGACGCACGCTGAATATTTATTGCTTTTCCCCATATGATCTTTTACAGTTGCGACAGTTAGGAAGGGAGGGGAAATGCATAAACATTATAGAAGACCTTTTTTGACAACCTTATCCATTGCCGGAGGTCTTCTCTGTAAATATCGATCGGACTGTAAATAATATCGCACTCTTTTTTCCACGCGCCTTGATCCAGAGTATTCATCCGCCTTCTGTCTTCTTCCTATGGCTTTATTTTTTGCCTTTGTCCTGTCGTTCGTTTGCAGTCATTGTTCAATGTGATGGATGGCAGAATCATACATGCGGTAGACTTCAGGATCAAGTTTTTATTTTGGTTGGTGGATAGCGAGGAGCGTTTAACTGCCTATTAGTTTGCATATAAAAGAGGGAAGATGTCCAATCGTTTGGATTGATTAATAGCCGGAAGTGATTCATCAGATGGTTCTCGGACTTTTTATTGAAATTTCAATAAGCTAATATTGTTTGTGTTATAAGATTTAAATTATTATTATGATCCTTATAAGTCAGCTCAAAGCAGAATGAATAAGAAAATAGCAGTCAATACTGACGTAGTTTTGAGAGAAATTTTGATAAAATAACAACTAAAAAGTGCTTTTGAAAATACTCTTTTATCAGTGCACTGGAAATGGAAATTTTAGGCAGATTCCTATAGGAAGAGTACATATTGCAATGGTTCTCAAGAGAAATCATCAGGAAAATTTCTCTCTCTCTCTCTCTCTCTCTCTATATATATATATATATAAGCTAAGTAAAAAGGAATACGATAGAATCAAAATTGCAGCAAATAGAAAAAGAATCCGGCCTGAAGACTTTCTCAAGGGTCACCCTCAGGCAAAAATCCAAATAAGGGATTTTTTTCTGTGAGGAATCAGACAATGTCCAATAGCATTGACTCTTCGTGACCTGAAAATTAAGGCAAAAGAGACATACCAATTTTAAAAGCAAAAAAAAAAAAAAAAAAAGCAACATTAAAAACATCACCAAATAAAAAAAAAATCTAAAATAAAACTACATAAGGATATTCAACCAAAATTAAAAGGAGCCACCCAATTAATTAATTAAGAAAACAAAAAGAGAAAGAACATACTAGCGCCAGGAGAAGAAATATCACCATATCACCACAAATGCCATTCGAATTATAATACAGTGTCAGACAGAGAAAAAAAAGATAAATGTAGTTCCTGAGCACCATCTATTTTACTAATGTTTCATCATTTTTTTAAATTTAAATATTGATATTGCAGTAGTTTTGGGAAAAATCATTATTGTTTAAAATTTTAATTAGACGATTTTTTGCTTTTATAAATGAAGTTTTGTTATTAAAAATTATTTTAATTTTATTAAATTGTGAGAATATTTAGTTTTTGAAAATTTTAGAGTTAATATTAGAATGATAATTACGGAGTTTAATTATTTTAAAGCTGAATTCGTCACTTTTATCATAAATACCTTTAGCTACTTATCTGTATTTGAGAATCGAAATTGCTAATAATAAAACAATAGTTGGTATTTATGATAAAAGAGACGAATTCAGCTTTAAAATAATTAAATAATAAATAAAGTGTTGTCTTCATCATCTGACCATGGTTCAAAATTACGAGGTTCGTCCTAAAATAACCCCAGTGTTTCTTCACAACGGGACGGTAATATAATTAAACCAGACTATTCTTTGACAACAGATACGTTTTTGGAAGATTGATGTAGAATTATGACTACATAGCTTTTATTTTCATGGAATGTAATTCTCTGTCGTAGGAAATTAAATAATTTAATTGCTATAGCATGTTCAAAAAAACTTCACTCTTTCCCCCAATTGCGAAATACTTCATTCATTCTTTAGTGGGAAATATTGAGGGATTAGACTCCTGTTCGAACATTAATCCATTATGAAACTGTTTTATGATCTCAATAACTAGAAATTGGCAGGTTGTGTTTACAAAAACATTGTTTTCATAAAAATTCTATATAAATTAATATGTTTAAAAATTTATTGGTAAACAATTTATCATTTGTAATTGAAGAGTGACAGAAATATGGTATTCCTTTCAATGAGCAATGTAGTTTTAGTTAGTGGATTTTGAAGTTCCAAAACGTGTAGGCAATGAATAAAGTATAAATGGCGATTTTAATTCTATTTTTTTTTTCTTGGCTGGAAAAAAAGTTTTGGAGCTGTCATTGGAGCTTTCGTAAACCGGTTTTAACTGATTAATGATTCAAATTAATTAAGACAAATAAGGCCTTAATGATAATGACGTTCTTATGTGATAACAAAATTTGATCGTAGATTTCATTTTCTAATTTCATTTTTATTAATTTTTTTAAGTAATAGAGATAGCTATGCAATTTTGGTTTAGTTAAATAAATATATAAAATACTAATATTAATGGATAAAAATAAATCTTATAACTCATTGCCAAATGGAAACAAGTAAATATAAACTAATCATGATATGAGCATTTCAAACCACAATAATACAATGTTGTTACAGCTGCATTTAATTCAAAGCTTATTTAATCATAATGCTGAAAAATATTATTAAAAATGTTCGGAAAAATGCTGATCGAAATTCTAAAACAGTGGACACAAGTAAATGAAAATGTGAAATCGATGTTAGCAAACAAGTTTAAACGGATGCGAAAATAGGTTTTACTATTTTGAGATGGAAAAACGTTATGATTTACCTAGTGAAATTCATAATCTAATTTTCCAAAATCATTTTTCATAAAATTATCTTTGAAACTCCTAAAAAATATCTTTTAATGATATTAGTGATGATATTAAAGTTCTGTAAGAATTGCATTGCAGATTTAATATATACTTCGAAGTAGCTAATTATATAATATTTTGTAGTAATCAGTTCAGCATCCTTGATGGTTGAATTCAAAATTTGAACATTATGTATCTTTTGATTGAACGCGTCAAATAATTAGATATTCCTAATCAGAATATACATTTTAATTACCCATGTATTTCATTTTTGCCAAGAATTTTATAAACGATTAGATAAAGATTAAATAAAGTATTTTTATACATAATGCATATCAAGATTCCACTGACCATAACACCTTTTTTATGATGGGATTAAAAGATTGATCACTGGAAACTTGGTTAACCAACCCTTACAGATCTATTTTGAGAATTACAGTGTTAAATAAAAAATATTTCTTATATGACGAATAAATTACTAAATATTATAGGAACGATGTGAAATTTTTTTGAAAAGTAATAAAATCTAAAAAAATGAGAAAATTTATTTCTATATAGTTTAAGACTTACAAATACAATAGAATGATATTTTGGAATGTTTAAAGTATTTTCAGATTAATAGTTGGTAAAGAATGAGTGAAAAAAACAGTTTTGAATTTTGTGAAAATCGCAATACGAATAAAATATTTTACTCAGGAATCTATAATTAGATATTAATAAGAAAAAATTATTATGCTCCACAAGAAAACATTATTTCTCTACAGTATTTATTAAATTCAATAGAATTTAATGCATTTTTTAGTGATCAAAATTATTATAATCAAAGGTAATTTTGAAATTCAAAAACAAATTGTAAATTGCTCTCTGTTTACTTCTCAATAATGTAGAAAAATGAATGCGTTTTGAAATTGATTTGAGTTCTAAAGTAAATCTTTACTTAGTTCTCATTTTTTTTTTCATTTTAAATTAGTATCCAACATTTTCTTTGATATATATTTTAATAATTTCTGAAAATGCTAGATAGATATTACAAAATTGATCAGTTTAATAGTCGCCTAAAAAATTCTAAAGATTTGATTCAAACTTTTGAAAAAAGAATATCCACTTACGATGAAAACATCAAAGATCAAAGAAGTTTTAAAACGAATAAAAAGATGTTGACTTATTCAACTTAGTACAAATTATCTTTATAATAGAATATTATTTCGAATTCATTTTTAAAGCAAATATTTTAAATGTTTTTTTTTGGCAAATTTTGATAGATGATATTAAGGTGATAGATTACAAATAATACGAGAAAGGGCATGTTTGAACTCAATTTCATTTTTATATCAAAAATCTGAAAAAATGATCTCCAACATGTATTTGGCGAAACATACTTCATTCTCTTTGTAACTGTGCACATATCAGAATAAAATAATTGACATTTACTTCAACATAAGATGTTTATTTGTAATGGTAACGACCATAAGTATTTTACAATATTGCAAATTGTTTTGAAATGGCAATTGCTCTCAATAGGTGAAACAAAAGATCAGGAAGTTTAAATAAACTCCATTTAGATAATAATCGTTAATTAACTCACTATCTATTAAAATATACATATGTCAATGTCAAAGCAAAAATTTGATTAAAGGAATATTTTATAAATTTGTATCATATTTTATGCTTTTTTTGAGATAAAGATTTTACTCTCATTTGTTTGAAATAACAGAAATGTGCGAAATTATTTTGTATTCTATGTGGATTTCATTTATTTAAAGTGAATCATATGAAACGAATTTCTGTTATATGTGTAAAAACGTGCGTTGATTTATAATATATTCTGATTACATCTACTCATGTCAAAAATTAGGGTCACAGACATAAAATCTGCGCAAAAGGAAAAACTATTCATTATGTTGCTACGAAATTTGCACAGAGATACACTATAATGGAAAAAAGAACATAGACGTGTAATAACATGGAAAAGATTTTAATTGGGAATTACGAAACAGAGTATATCAAAAGGTGTTACATTATGAATCAGAGCTAAAGAATTTATCTCGGGAAAAACCTGTCTAATATGCAATGTGACCACCGTGCACTGCTATACAGGTTTCACAGAGAAATTTCATACCATTTATGAGGGTGTGAATAAATAGCTGGGGCAACAAAGCCCCCTCTTCCAAAAGCTCGACTTTTAACTCTTGAAGGATATTAGAAGGGGGATTAAGTAGCACAATGGCTGTTCCGAGACCATCTCAAACATGCTCAATAGGATTTGGATCAGGAGACCTCGAGTGCCAGTCCATAAGTTGAATATCCTCTTCCAGAAGAAAATCATCAAAGATCTGGACTCTGTGTGGACGCGCGTTATCGTCCATAAAAATGAAGTCTGGGCCAAAAGAACTCCGGAATAAGCTTCCACAGGCTTCAAGGATCTCATCCTTATAGCAATGTGCATTGATAGTACATAGCAGCGAAGACGTGCAGTGGTGTACGATTGCCGATCACTATGCCATCCCAGACAAGGATTCATTTGTTGTATAATAGATGTATGGAAATAATAACTACTACATCAAATCTGTCAATTTATTTTACGTAGGAGGGATGATAATGAGTTCCTCGTCCTCTCCAGATGAAGATTCGACGAGTGTCGTTCTGTGTGGTAAATCTCGACTCATCACTGAAAAAAACATGCCTCCATTCTTATTGTGCCCAAGATTGATGTTTTCTGCACCACAACAACCAAGCTTTTCTGTTAGATGCAGTCAAAGGGGCTCACTCAATTGGTCGACGTGCATAACGGACCCTCTCTGCTAGACGTCTGTATATTTTTTGTCTGGAAATTCTTATTCCAGACGCAGCATCAAGGTCATGAGTAAGTTGAGGAGCCGTTGCCAACCTGTGCCGTTGGGCATTTAAAAACTAACGGCTATCCTGCGCTGGGGGTGTTGCTCCTTTACGGTCTTGAGAGGCCTTTCTGGTTACAGTACCACTTGTTTAGAATCGATTTCACAACCTGGATATTACATTCTGTGCTACTTGTAATCATCTTGACGCCTCCTCTTGAGACTGCCGAGCTTCAAGCCTGCCAACTGCTCTCCATCTCAAGGAATCGTCTAAACGATTATGAGAATTCATTCTCACTGAAAACAGGTTACATTTTTTTTAATGCAATATTCACAAAATTGCAGCCAAAAATCCTAGGGTAATATGTTTAATTTCAGTAGTTCCTCTAAAACTAACGCTAAACAATATTTTTTCCGACAAAAGTTAATACCGTGTTATCGGTCCTTCACAATATATAAAATTTTAATTTGTTTAAATTTCACTGGTAGCCATTTAGAATTGCTTTAAAAACATTTTTGTGATCTTAATTTTGGACATGATAGTATTTCTAATACCAAAAAGGATGATCACGGAGTAAAAAAAGTGAAATGTAAAGTTTGAACGAAATTACTTCTTGAAAATTTTTATTGATAACAATCAAGATAAACTTTGTTTCTCTAAGATTGATTTTTTCGATTGTTTACAAAAACGATTTCTAAAGTCATACTATTTGTCCATACCATTGTATTACACATTATTATTTGGTTTGGTATAATTGGCACTTAGTTTAGCTCATCTCATATTCAAAGTTAAACACCATTTAATCTATCATATCTTTCTATGGTCTTGAATGAAGAATTTTTATTAAAAAAAATTAAATACCATATTTGGGAAGGTCCAGGATAAATTCAGAAAAGATTGGTCAACATTTTGTGGATTAAGTATTGGTTGAAGGTTGATCAAGGATTGTTAAAATAAAGAAACGTTAGAATCCATGAGAACTTATTAACCAGTCTGGGTTAACTACCGTCTATGGGGTAAGTTACTTTTCTTGATGGTTTTCAGAAAAGACTGTCCAGTTTTTGTAGGATAATGAGGGATCAGAGTTTGTTAAATAATTAGGTGGATTCAAGGGCATTATCACGTCTAGATATAACATAATAGAGTATGTCTAGTTTGAATTCCTTACCATTTATTTAATAAATAGCCTTCATCGATGACTTTCATTAAATATTGACCAGTTTATGAGGTTTTTTCGACGGAAGACTTATTAACTGTCCGCGTCATTATAGCAAATATAAGAAATCTATGTCTATCAGTTTCTATGCTATGATAGTTATTAACCCTATCAGTACAGAATTCATAACCCTCTCAAACTAACTTTGTTTTCTAATCATGCCTGTATCACAAAACTGTTATTAAATATTTATATGCTTTTGCTATCAACTTTAATAATAATTGTAAATAAGTTTATGGATCCTTTGAAAAATTATACTCATTGAAGAATTTGAATTTTTTAAAATCTAATAGTCTTTAAAAAGGTTTTGTTTTCAATAATTTATCATTACAATATAAATAAATCCAATTACTAAGTTAAACGAATAAAAAACCCAATGATTTTTAAATAAATGAATGTTTAGTAACATATTTTTGTTTCCTTCGATTTTTTTTTAAAAATATTTCTAGATTTAACAGCAAGTATACCATTTATTTTTCTTAAGTTTTGAAATTGTAATTATTGAAAACATTTTCAACTTTAAATGTATTATTTATGAAAAGATTGGTGTTTGTTAATGGGCCGTAGCATGAAGCTTATTTAATTATTAAAATATCATAACTGTTTTTACCATCCTTATACGTAAATTCTGAACTTGAAGTCTTAGAAAATTTTGCGGATTCTCTTTTAGCCATGCTCCTTCTAAATTTCAATTTTTCCTTTCGTGTAACGATTAGACTAAGCTTTACTGTTAGAAAGTAAAGTTTAAAAAATATGCTTTAAAATGCTAAATTACCCCAAAATTCCGTCTTCTCAATAGTGAACTAGCCTCACTCCGGCTTAACGGACCACTATGTTCTATGGTTGTAATTCTCATATTTGAAGACAAATAATCTGTCCTAACAAGATCTATTATCTCCATTCACTAACTGAAAAATATTTACTTTAATACGAAAATCTAAAAAAGAAATAAATTAAAACAAATATAATTTTAATGTACAGATTGCTTTCACTTATTCCATATTTTTTTTCTGCGACTTGTGCTATGGTCAAAATTTAACTAAAGAGTCCCAATAAGGCGCTTTTAAAAAGCAAATACTTTACCGAAAGCGCAAACATCGGGATAAACAAGAAGAATTATCTTAGTTTATAAAAAGAATAATGATTTGGTTTTTATCTTAAAAAATGTACATTTACATACTTAATGTATTTTAAAAGCGACGACGGGATTGAAAAAGCGCAACGTTAAGATATTTCTTGAGATATTTGATGGCAATCTTGGAATATATTACGACCCATTTTTTCAGACTCTTGAAAGAGGGAAAATACCAAAGACATCAATTCCCTCGTGATTTGTTCCTTTTCTAATGTTAAATTTCAAAGGTACATTAAATCAATGGGGTCTTTACATTTGAAGTGCTTCATCTTAAAGAGGAGGTGAGGGCGTATGGGCCTTAACCCTCACACATAAATATCAAATGGAAGCGACTGTCTGGAAGGACGAAAAACATACATGAGTTCATTGATAGCTTAAGAATATTTTATGGGCAATAAAAACAAATTGAAAGGGTATCTAACGTTAAATATTTATAAATTGTTGGTAAAATACACCAGATGCCTTGAAACATCGTTAATCATGAATAACAAGATAAAGATCCTATGAAATTCTGCTGGTAACAGTATTAAGCAAATTGAAAGTTGAGTATGAACTGCTTATATATATTTTAAAATTATATTATCAAAGTGCTTTACATTATAGTATTCTGAGGCGAACACTTTTCGATGATCTCATTAAGAAGAGAGACGCGGAAGTATGAGTGCATTTCTAGAATTCTTCGTCATTCTTCAACTTCGATTTTCGCTCTATTAAATCCTTTTTTGTTCAATTTGTTTCACGCATACTTGAATATTATGTCGTTTCTGTTCGCGTAATTTTAATCCAGTCTGCAAGTAAGTAATCCGGGTTTATTTTATTGTTAAATGTAAACATCCCTTCTTTCATCTTTCCTGTCGCTACTATTTTGACGAATTAAACCCATTCTAAAACATGCGCAATAATGCGGAGGTTTTTAGAATCCGTTTCCAAACAATAATTATTCATTGATTTTCTTACCATTTTACATCAAGTATATGTATGTATAGCTTTTAATTAGAACTTAATGCATATAGAACTTAAATGGATTCGGCTAACGATATTTCTTAAGATTTCTAAGAATAAAAAAAAAGATCTAAAATAAATCATCGTTGTGCGATTAAGAATAATTAATTCTTGTAAAATTTCAAATAACAAAGTTATTAGCTTAATAGTTTAGCATTTCATTGACTTTATGCATGCCAAAGACTCTGAATACCTTATTTTGGTAATAACTTATGTCGGTTTATTATAACAAGATTTGATATTACTTTGTCAAAAGGTTGTGTGGGAATTAGATGTTGGCTCACGGAATAGAACCCGGGACCTTTGGATCATAAGGCCGATAACATAACCACAGGACAAAAGCATGCTCATCTCCTGTAGATGTTATCTGTCTTATTAAGATATCACCACAGACTCACCCACCAGTGAGTTAGACGAACGATATGCGTTGTTGTTGAGTGGTGATGAATTGGTTTGTTGAGTGAGTGGTTGCTGTGTGTCTAATGCGCTGTACCCATGTTTGTTTGGCGAGCGGAGAGCTTTTTAGTTACACCAAGCGTTATGGCGAGCGTGCGTAGATTGTTGCGTCAAGTGAGTCTGACGACTTTGTGTTGCTGCGTCAAGTGAGTCTGACAACTTTGGTTGCGGGCACCACACATCAGTTGCTTGAAGGTGAAGGTTCATCACGTCCGGGTCACCATTGTGGGAAGGTGTTGGCTTAGCATAGAACCTGGAACCTTTCGGTTTGAAGGCCGATAGCATAACCACAGGACAAAAGCATGCTTATATCCCGTAGATGTTATCTGTCTCATTAAGATATCACCACAGTTGTAATATTGAAGGAAATAATTTTTTTGTGTGTATTATGGCATTTTGATTAATAATAACAAAAATTGTAAAGCATTTTCAATGCTAAATCAGAAAGGCACATCCACCATTTAAATTTACAATGTAGTATCTTTAACTTATATTTTACTTATAACGCTTTAAAACAGTCAAATAATAACGTATTTGAAATTCGAAACATTACAAGAGTTGTCCGAATTTTAGTATACCTATGTTAACAATGTACAATACTGCTTCCTATTAAAACTAATCTTATAGTAATGGAAAATTATTTACAGATGCATGTAATAGAAGCTAAAAGGGCGACAGGTTAGTAATCTTCGACCTTTGCAAACTTGGCAATCATTTGGCGCCTTGCTTAAGAATTTAATCGCTTTGTATATAAAAAGATGAAGGCTCTCCAAAATGTAAGAATTTTTGGCAATATTCTTATTAGTAGCCGATTTTCAGAAATCCTTCTAAAATATTCGATTCTCTTTAAAAAGAAACTATATAAGTATTAGGGGCTTAAGTGAGTCTACTAAGTGGATTAACTTTTTGTTATCCGCAAAGCCAATTCTCTATCTGTATTTTGTAAACGTATTGCTTTTTTCTGCTTCTTGCTTTAAAGTCTCTATAAGTGCTATTATCTTGCTATATTTTTGGTCGAGTTTTGTGTGAATGCCATAAAATAATGGAATAAAAGACCCTTTATTCCATTACATAAATTTAATCTTCTCCATCTGAATGAATTTTGGGCACAATATAATATTAATGAATTAATAATTCAGTGTAATATATATAACATTCATAATTCAGTACATTAAAAATTGTAAATCAATATACGAGAGATAGTTGCTACGATTGATATTTTATGCAATCTTTTTTTAAATAGCTTCTTTTTTGAAATATGTATTGTTGTGATTACTTATGGCACTTTACAAGCCAGTTGTCAACGATTTAAGCAGAAATGAGAGTCTCTTGATTGTTCAGTAGTTCCAACTAGGGCCAAGAGTACGACTTGACTACATTCTTCACATTCGCTTGCATAAGCCCTCTTTGCAGGGAGGCACATTCCTACAACTCATAGATAGAACACAGAATAACAACCATACCCGAACCGGCACTCGGATTTGTGGTGCCCTGATAACGGGGGGAGGGAGGCGCAACTCCTATACCAGGAAGCTAGCTGAAATAGTGTAGCCTCATTTAATTTTTCAAAGCTTTCGCATTTGGCTCTACATTTTTAATACATTCTTTCATGAGCGATAAATTGATACTAGCTATTACCAAAAACATAAAATTTATTCTTGCTTTTATAAAAACTTCACCTGAAGTCTCACGCGCATCTAAAATAAACGGATTTATGTTCTTCCACCAAAAAAGAATAATGAGCTTGGTTTTGTAGAAAAACTTTACCATCCCTTACGATATAGCACTTCAAGGACTTTTATAAACGATAGAAGACTTGAAAAAAAAATCCTACCCCCCTCCTCCAAAAAAAAAATACTAAAAAAGAATTTCTAGAGATACAGACACGTCGCAAGTTGATGGGAATATTAGAATATATTAGGAACCATTTTTTCCCGCTCTTGAGCGAGCGAAAGTGCCAGCGACATTTATTCCCTTGCGGTTCATTTATTTCTTAATGCAAAACTTCAGTGGTACCTTAAATCAAAGTGGGGCTTGCATTTGAGGCGTTTTATCTTGAAGGGAAAGGGAGGAGGGGTACGTGCAAGCCTTAACCCTCACATTTAAATATCAAATGAAAGCGACATCCATGAAGAATGCACAACATACACGAGTTTATAGATAGTATAAGAATATTTTATGGGCAATAAAGACAAATGGTAAGTGCATCTAAAGCTAGATAATCATAAATTGTGGGTAATACATATAAGATGCTCTGAAACGCCGTTCATCATAAAGGATTGAGATGGATTCGATCAAAGGCTTTCTATAATAATATTAAGAGTAATATTTTGAGGTTAAAATGAATTGTTTATGTGTATTGATAATTTTAACTGCAAGCTTCCTTGCTTGTTAGAGGTTAATTTAAAAGCAATTATTTGTTTATTTAATATATGCGTATAAATTACTTAAGTAATTTTATCCAATATAAACAATAGTCTATTTATAATGATGAAATTTAATTTTGTTAAAAGAAATTTCACAGTGAGTATAGGCAATCTATTTTTAATCTCTCTCTCTCTCTCTCTCTCTCTCTCTCTCTCTCTCTCTCTCTCTCTCTCTCTCTCTCTCATTATATATATATATATATATAACTTTCTGACGAGGTATAGAGAAAATATAATAATCGTCAATTTAAACTCCAGATTTTGATGAACCTGCTCGTTTGAAATCTCTCTGAATTCGAAAAATACGTTTTTGGAGATCAATCCCATATCCATTCGTCTGCATCTCTGTGGCAATTATAACTCAAAAGCATTTTGAGCCAAACTCATGAGATTTAGTATTCAGGCTTAATACTACATATACAGATTTTTATCAAATTTGCAGCAAAATCTGATCAAAAGAAGTCTGTCTAATTGTATAATAATAATAATTGTATACCATAATTTCAAAACAATGAAAGCTAGATAGATAAAATTTTATATACAGATTTATGCCGGCGTCCTGGCATATGGGTAGCGTGTCTTCCCCGTGATCTGGGCGTCCCCAATTCGATTCCCGGTTCGGGCATAGTTGTTGTTCTGTCTTCTATCTGTGAGTAGTGTGAATGTGCCCCCCTGTAAAAATGGGGTTGCGGAAGCGAATGTAAAGTAGGAAATAGCTATGTTTTACTCTTGGTTCTAGTTGGCGCTACTGAAAAAACAAGGGAAGCTAATTTAGGCTTAAATCGCCACAGATCTCTGTCAACGGGCTTGTAAAAGTGCCATAAGTAACAATAACATACATATTTATTATCTTTAGTATATATGTCCACCAAATTTCAAGTGAAATCCAATTAAAGGTTTATTGTCTACTGGTCTGTACTTTTGGAAGGATGAAAGCTGATAATTAATAAAGACAATTATTTAATTATATTAAATTTGATACGGGATTTTATAGGTAGAAGTGTCCTTTTCTATGAGATTTTTTATTCCGATTGATTGGGAAAAACGCGTCTAAAAAACAAATTCGTTTTTAACTAGAAATTAATCGCCATAAAACTCACCAAGGATGGCAGGATAGATTTAGTAAAAATGCTAAACTCTCCTGAAATTTCAATATTTGTGTATTATATGCCGATTCTATGTACAATTTCTATAAATGGAATAAGATCTTTATTAGGGAGTATGCTAGAAAGTTTTAAGGCGACCTTTGTCAATGGCTATCTTAAAACTTCCCATACTATAGTTCGAAACATTATACATAAAAGCGCAAATGCAATATTTATTATTTTCAATTTGTTATCGCTTAAGTAGTTAAAATAAACAGACCGACATATACGTTAATTTGAAGCTCTATGAATTAAAATATAAAAAGTAAAATTAAATATTTTGATATTTTATATTAAATATAATCAAATTTCACACACAAAAAATATTGATGCTTAAGTTACTTAGTTTTCTGACATGTAGTGCCATTTCTTATAAATGGAAAAAGAAAAATTGTTTGTTTATTAATAAATGAGTACATACATAATAAACGCAAATTACTAATATTAAAAAGAAAACATTCAATGCTGAAGTTAGAAAGAAAAGTATGTGATTCATAACTACTAGGAATGATATAATTTAAAATGTTTATTTTCTGAATTTTCGGCATTAAAAAAGAATAAAACCATTAAATTGCAATTTTTTTTAAATCTATATTCATATTTTTTCAACAATCTAAAAGAATATAATAGTCAATATTAAGGCTATTTCATATCTTAAGAAAACCAAAACATATTACTTGAATTAACGTTTACTTTAGATTTCGTAAAAAAGCTAGATAAGAAATTAGTGACAAACGATCCTCCCCTCTAATTATTGTTGTCTTTATTAGAAGTATTTTAAAATTAATGAAATATTTTGTACGTGTAAGCTATTGATTTTGTGATGATTAATATATTTTTATTGACAGACTGTTATTCATAATTGTAAGCATATGGCTTAGATTGAATTCAAACAAATTTTATAATTAAAATAATACTTTAACTTTTTGCAAATACAAATGCTTTTATCTTTTTGCAAATGCAAATGAAAAACATCTGTGATTAGTACAGAAATTTGAAATGAAACTTTGCAGTGGATAAATATAATCCTAATTGTTAATGTAATCTGAGAATCAATAGAAGAAATATTCGTTCATAAATTTTGTTTAGGAGATTTAGTTTACTTTAAAAATGATAGTTATTTTAATAATAATATAATATATAAATCTGTGCACTTCAGAATAATTTCTGGATATCTTGTGTAGCATAAATTAAAAATTAAAAAAGGATTGACAGACAAATTGAGTTTAACAAAGATTTAAGACGATGCTTTAGACCAGATTTTTTCGAGACGTCTAGCCCTGTGAATAGAATAAATGAAATAATAAGTTATGCTAGTGAAGAAAAATAATCTATATTGAGTATAATGTAATAATCTATGCATAGTAAAATGTCATCTCATAAGAAAATGGAAAGCAAATTTTAATGACATTAGCTTTGTTGAAAATTAGTGACATGTGTAAATTTGAACGACTGAGACTAGACTATATTTACTTATTATTATATTTATTTATTTATCATAATAAGTAAATAATAATAATAATATAGTATCTAATTTTTACTTATATTTTTTCATAGATTATGTTGAGGAATATTGTTTTGAAAACAAAATAATTTCGGGTCGAAATAAATACGAATGTATTTAAAGTCAGTTTGCTGATAAAGAGTTTCTTAAAACATTTTTTTTTTTTACAAAAATATATTTTCTTATTATCAATTTTTTATTCTTCACGAAAAATTTATTATTCATAAGATTAAAAAAATCTATTTTTTGTAATTTATGCGATAGTTAAAAAAACGTTTTATTCAATTAATTTATGTCCACAACTTTTTAAAAAATGCATCCGCAGTATTCAATAATGAAGATTGGGAAATGCATAATAGATTGTATGAAAATGACAAATTTCATGGTTAAAGGAGCTCCCGAATTAAAATTGTTCTAATACATCTGATGTAATAAGCTAAAGTGACAATTAAGTTATAAAAATGTCTTCTTCTCACATGCAACAAATTATCAGAGCAACATTTTTTGTTAATACCCAAGAACTAGCTCTGAAAGGAATCTAAGAGCTAAACCTTTAAAATGAAAAATAAAAATTTAGTTGAATCATTAATTTCGTCCAAAAAAATCCATTCGAGTGAATTTTCTTTTAATATTTTTTATAAAAATATGAATAGATATTTTTAAATGTAGAATTATATGCAAATAAGTTTTAGCCTAAGCATTCAATTAATTCACAATAAAGCAATACTAAAAAAAACTAGTATATATATGAAGTTTCAATATTAAATTTTGCTGAAACATTTCATATACTTAACAGTTTTGTTTTAAGATTTTACAATTTTCGCATATAAATAAAGAATGAAAGTTTTCAGTTTTCCAAAAATTTCTAGTTGCTAGCGAGACAAGATATTAGAATTTATTATTTTCTTTGCTTACATTACTTCTTATATCATTTATTCTAATATTAATCGATAACTTTTAAGTCCTTATACCTAATACAAATTCTAATGTTAAAGCTCCTATAATCGCCTATGTTTTATTATACAATGAATATATTTGTGAAATATTTTCAGACATTAATTTAATATTTAACTTTCAAACTAAAATATATTGAATTACAAAATGCATTAAAATATTAAAATAAACTTAAACCCTGTATGTTTTAATTTTGAGTCCATCCTATTTTATAGGTAAAAGTATCTTCGAAAATTCTGTTGCAAATATTAGAATAAATAATAATTTATAATAGAATAATCTTTTAGTCATTTAAAATTCCTTGATCCTGCAATTTCTACAATATTAGAGAGAGTAATGCTATAAAGTTGAAACTTTATCTTTCTTGAATACGCTTTTTTTGTATTATTCTGTAAATATGTATGCTATTTACTGTATTGCATTACATACAAATACAATTGTACAAAATTGTATCAAATTGTTTTCTAAACTACATTGAAGAAAATGATGCCACATGGCTCTGTGTATCGGAAAAATAACTACAATATTAACCCATTTATGTCTACTGTTCCAACTCACAAAAAAGCTATTTTTATTATATATTTTTTTACCTAAATATTAAAACTTCATTCAAAAATTCCAATTTTTTAACCTTAGGGATAAATGGGTGAATAAAGCATAGCTCCACGTGGAATTGATAATGCATACAGACTAAATAGAATATTGTTTCTCATCATTTTGTAACAATAAAAAATGGTTTGAGTTTTTAAACTAATTCTTGCTCCATATTTCTGTTTTATTTTGATCTTTCTATTTCTATAGAATGTTTAATAATAAAAAAAAGAATTGCGCCTTTGCGTCATCTTCGATGTTTTTTTGCATGCGAGAGCATGATGTTATTTCCTTTAATGTTTTTTGAATAATTGAAGCTCCAAATCGCGTAGGCAATAAATAAAGCATAGCTGGCATATTCATCAAATTATTTTAATTACATAGATTTTTTACCTGCTTTAACCAGTATTCATTATTATTATATATGCTTCTTTAAAAGCAGATACTCCATGAAAAGGTTGACCTGCTTAACATGTATTGTTTTATTATTTCGTATTCGTTTTTAAAAGGTTGACGCAGAATTATAACATTTATTTGTTGTTATTTTCGTGGAATGTAATTCTTTGGCGAAGGAAATTAAATAATTTCATTGTTATAGTATGTTTAAAGAAACTTCACTCACATTTTATAACAGTTTTGTTGAAAGCATTTTCTCTTTCCCCCAGGAGGGAAATATCACTTCATTTATTCTTAAGTGGAAAACATTGAAGGATTTGACTGCTGTTCTAAGATTTATCCAATCTGAAGCTATTATTTGAACTCAGAAATTAGAAAATATCCATTTTTCTTTTCAAAAATATTATTTTCATAAAATTTTTATATAAATTAATATAAGAATTTATTAGTAAATTGTTTATCATTCGAAAATCGTATAATATATACAGAGAGAGAGAGGGATAGAGATCGATAGAGAAGTTTCGTGGTTGTGTCAAACCGGTTTAAACTGGCTAATTATTTAAATCAATTGAAACAAATAATAACTTAAAACAATAATTTTCTCATGTAAGGAAATTTGTGATCATCGATTTCCTTTTCACTTTTATTTTTTAATTGGTTTCATTTCGAATTTCTCTATTCTACAGAAAGGCTTACTTAATTATACTACAATTGTTGCATATTTTAACACACCAAACCTTTCATTGATAACATTTTAAATATTTTTTTTAAGTTTTGCACGGTGGTTTAGGATAGATACATAAACACAATTTTGTTTATCTGATCGAGGAGTGTTGCGTCAAAACACATACTATTTTAGGCCCCCAAACAATGTCTAATCACCCCGCACTACAATGTTTTTTTAAATTTGAAATGGAAATCCTTTGTTGTAGAAGCTGTAATTAAATTTCGATGAGAAATGAATCATAAAAAATACGTTCTATCTAACACGAGCATATCTTAGGAGCTTTCAAAATGGCAGTCTTGAATCAAGATTCTTCATTTCCTTTTTCTATATGAAAGGTACTGTACCTCTTACCTGGTCAAAGGAAAAATATATAACAGCATCACAATTTAATCAGTCATGTCTTTCGTTCTTTTGTTGTTTCGGAGACAGGGCAGAGAAAGCTCTAAAACTTTTTAAATGGCCTCCAAACGGACCTGTCGCCGAAATTCCTGATTCTAGAATCTTCACTTTGTCTCCAAATTCATCGACATTCTTTCCACATCGGCCAGAGATCTCTGTAAAACTATTTTCCTTACGATGGAACAAACTGCGCTTGGAAGCAATATTGAAAATTAGAACAATATTCCTCACACACTAATATTTTGAGCAAAAAGAAAACCAATTACCATAACCGAACAATTCAAGAAACTTTGAATTTCATGTTTTTAAGCTAACCAACGATTGTTTCAGTGAAACGCGTTCCATAATTTATTTAACAATCTCTTATAAGATTGAAATAATCGAAAATCATTTTATACAGTAATTCTTAACGTCTTATCACTCAGCTAATTTCAGGTATAATCTAGAAGATATTTTTTGTTGAAATTAGTGGTGTGTCAATAATATTTTATTTAATATGATTAATAGGATCGCAATAGCAAATGATTTTTAGCTACATATTTATTAATTCAAACAACTTAAACTATCAACATTTAAAGTATTTTTTCAATTGAAAATATACATCTGTCTTGGATGGTTTAGAAATTAATTATAGTATCACAATTAGATTGCATATGTCATTAGTTAATAATTTAGATAAACATGATGCATGTATAAGTATGTACAGTATTATGTATATGATACACATTGTTATACACACATAATTGAAATCCTGTTAATGTCCTCTAAGGAATATATAACGCATTGACTGCGTAGTTCGATGTTTTGAAATAAAGTGTCTACTCAAAATTAATTTTCAGCTGATATTTACAGATATGTAATTATAATAACAAAACAGATTATATTTCAAACTTCCTAATAAATTGCAATTGAAATGACTGAAAAGATTGCAGAATAAAATATTGTCACATTTTAAACTCTATGTAGTTATCTATAAAATTAGAGCGTGCAAATTTTCAGGCGTAGTTGTTTAAATAAAATACAAGAAATGTTCTAATGAAAAGGTATGAAAAGTCGTTACGACGTAACCATTAACATATTTGCCTATGTCCCTATGGGAGGACGAAGAGAAACATCTAGAGATGCCATTGGAGTCTCTGGTGTAAATTGGAACATGTGAGGTTGCCTGCATGCACAGGAAAGAGCTGAAGCTCTTATAAAAAGTCACACTCAAATGATTCAAAGTTCATTTCCTCGAATTCAAAAGAACCATTAACTCCTACGTGTACTGTGTGATATTCTGAAGACTACACAGGGCCGTCAAGAACAGAAGACTGAGGCTAATCATGGTGGGTATAGTTCTGTTCCATGATAACGCATGTCCGCACGTCTCCAGGATCATACTCGGAACAGACCAAATTCAAATGGGAGCAGCTCGACCATCCACTCTATAGGCCGGTCATATCTCCCTTGTGATTTTAATGTGTTTGGTCTCATGAAAAAACATGTGAAAGAGAAACGCTTCAACTCGGACGGCGAAATCAAAGATGCTGTGAAGGACTGGGTCTCGTCACGGCCGAAGGAACAAGGAATCCTTCGGCTAAGTAATCAATTGGATCGTTGTGCGAGGGTTACGGTTTATATTTTGATTAAAGTCCTCATTTATACACATAATTTCATTTCATACCTCGAACACCCTTTGCAACTGCTTCCAAATATATCACGTATTTGACTTGTTAGTTATTTTAGAATGCATTTAAATAGTTTCACTGTAATTTGATATTACTGAAAAGAATATTAAATATATTGCATATTGTATCGATATTTTAAGTAAGAATCCATTTATAATTTAATAGTTAAGAAATAAGGTTTCTTTACTAAAATACTTAAGAGAGTTAAAATAAGGTTCTTGTTTTTCATATTAACTATGTGCGATCTCATTACAGAAATTGTGCAGAAGAGGATGTATAAATTAAAAAAAAATCAAATAGTTAATTCAAAAATTTGAATATTTTTGTTTTAATTGTTCTACATCACTAGAGGTGTTGAAAAGGAAATTATTAATATCCAAGACCATAATGTAACATTTATATAAAATTTTGACAATAAAAATTGGACAATATATCATTTTCGAAAATTAAACGTATTTAAGTTAATGTTGACGTGAATAATTCCACACGAGCCTCTCCGAAACTATTTGAGTGTGGAATTTCTTTCAACATTTTATAGGAAGTAATTTATGTCCATGATCTATATAAAAATTGCTAGCATTATTATTATTCAAATGAAACGCTTCCGAAGTCTGCTGAAAATATTATCATGCTTTTAACACTTTCAACGATACTTCCTATTACAGATTTCTGTGTGCTAAAATTTATCTTTTATGCCAGATTAGATATGTTTATAGCTATGTATTAGAGAGTTCAACCTATCTAAACAGGCATAAGCAACAAATTTTAACCCACATAAACTTGAAACTAGAAATATCTGACAGAAGAGATATCTCATCGGTAGCGCTGAAAGTGTTGAGGATTTTTTTGATATGAAGCTATTTTATTATTGATTTTTTTTAACATTGCACAGAAAGTAATTTATATACAAGGCTTATATAAAAACTGGGAATAAATTTATTATGTAAAACGATAAAATATCGAGATTTGATAAAAATATTATTACCATATTTTAAGCAATTCTTTAAATGAAGCTGTTTTATTATGGAATTTTTCTATAGTTTGCAGGTAGTAATTTATGTGCACGACCTATATAAAATTACGAGTAAAATTATTATGCATTAAATTATAAACTTCCGGGACATGCTAAAAACGTTATTGCAATATTTTAAGCACTTCTTGTATATGCTTTATAGAATATGGTAAATAAAAATTAATTGCAATATATAACATTTAAAGAAACAAAGCCATAGTTTGGCTATATAATTTAAATAACTTTCTTTCTTATTATGCGCATACTTTAAAAAGAAAAATAAATCAATTCCATTCCCAAATACACATTATTTTAAAAACATCTTTAATAAAAATAAAGATTTTCCTTCTCATATACCGCCCACGTTTAATTTCTTTCTTATAAACTAATCTTTATTCCCTGTATAAAAAACATCTATTGTTCTTTATTTTAAGATTTAATGATTTATATTAAAGCTAAAAGTAAATGACTTTCATGTTCATACAAGCTAGTTTATAACCATCAAGTTAAAAAAATTCCGACTTAATATTTTGATACCAATAAAAGTGAGAGAATACATAATTAATTTTATGAGAATCGACAAGTACTTGCGAAAAAAGTGCTCTGTAATTAAAAATTCTGGTCTACCCGAGTTAACTTGTTAATATACATGAGTTTAAATAACGATTAAGTTACTGATAGGATAAATAAGAATTCTTCTCGTAAATAATGAATTATCAGAGGATCTTTCTTGTTGGTTAATGGAATTTTCCGCATGAATTAATTCTCTCAAAGTCGAGACGAAAAGTTCTTAATTGAAAATTATTGCGTTGGCGTATCATTATTTATATTGCTTTGAATTAATTTTAAAATCCTGCATTTTACTGTATATGAACAATTCTGAATGTAAAAATATAAGTATAGGTAAGATTTTATCTACAAATAATATTTTATCTAATTCCGTTATGAAACTAAATTTTATTTATAATAAAGGAGAATGTTTGTATGTGTATGTATTTGTGTATTGGCAGTCTACATATATGATAGTTTGAGCCAGTTCTGCCAAATTTTATAAACATACCGGGGGAAATGCAACCCTGTATTTCAAGAGAATTTTTTGTTTAATGAAGACTTGTTAAATAATTGCAAGTTAAATGATATTTGGAAAATTTTCTGAATTACCTATGAAAAGTTTTATTACTTAAAACTAAATTAAACACTTTTAAAATTTAAAATTTTCTTTTAATAATATAGATTTAGCTGTCTTGTAATTATTCATCTTAATTTTAGAATTTTTTTTATTGCTTATGGTGTATATACACTGAGAAAATCATTTACTTAAAAAAATCGTGGCTGCTGTTGCTTGCTGGTATGATCTCGGCTTTCAGGTTTGATACCCGATTCCACTGAAGAATCGCTCTGTATGTGGTGTCTGGGGTACGTTAAAACCATCGGGGCCAAACGTCCCCCAGCTGGTGTGATGCACAAATTTGGAGGGAGATAACAGTGTCATTCTTTTCAATTGTCCGAAGCTGAATATTATTAGGTTCTAGTGTAAAATAGCCCTAGTGTTGTTTTAAAACGTGAAATTAATATAGATGAACTCAAAAAAGTTTCGGACACGAAGTTATGGCAAATCTGTCTGACCTAGAATTTCCTGAGCCCAAGAAGCAACATTTTCGAATTTTTGGAATTTCTAACTAAGCGCAATATCTAAAAAGGAATTTGAACTAGTTAAATGGAATTTTGTATAAGGCCTTAACATCGAATTTAAAAATTTCAATAAAATATTGAAGAATTCATTTGGCAGCAGATTTTTTCAACTGTCCAATTACAAGGGAACACAATAGCTACAAAACAGAGCTACATCAATGTAATTTGTAATATTATTTAATCAGCTAAGATGTAGAACCGTAAAAAGACTTGGAGCCTATTCCTTCAAGGACTTTGTCGGTCTTTACTTTTCATCCATGTAAATGCAATACATCCAAAACTAAACTATTTAAATTAGCGAGATTTTGTATGTGATCATCCAACTGCAGTTGTAGTTTTTTTTAAATTTTAAAATCTAGGTTTGTAGTAAAAAAAGTGTCCAAAATACATAATTCGATTTTCGGGTATTCGTTTAGTAACAAAATGCTGGGATTCGGTAAGATAAAACGAACGCTAAATCTGGTAAAAATGCTATATTCTCGCCACATATTTTTTGAGCTTATTGTTGACCAATGTTATGCAAAGCATTCACAGCTGTACCGATGGTTGACAATTTTATAATGTACGAGGAAACGAAATATATAGCATAGTATCTGATGATAAAATATTTTGCATACTATCTAATATGAAACTTTTATTGGATAGAATATAAAAAAGTTTTCTAAAGGTCATTGTATAATATTTCATTCATCAAAATTCTTTTTGCTCTTTCTTCATTATATCAGTTCCTCAGTTTTTATTTAATTATTTTTAACACCCATCTTGAAAATTGACGTCTTCAACATTCTCTTTCTCTCAAAATTTTCCGACTGAAGTTATAAAAACTCTTAATGCTTACTGTATTCTTTTAAGGGTACCTAATTCGACATTCGTCAAAGACATCTCTATCAAAATCTTTTAGAGAAATCATTGAAGGAGAAGATTTTCTGATTCCTTTCCTTTTTTTGTCCCAATGTAGATTGACACATCTTTTATCATTATTTATTGTACAAATTATGGCTCGCGAGAGGAAATAAGTTGAAGTTAAACTTTCTTTTAATTTTTTTAAAAATTTATAAGCCGAAAAATACACGAGTTAATTCAATAAATTCCTCTTTTGTTAATACTACTTGCATTAAAGCTTCCAAAGCTACAAAAAATTTAGATGTGTTTTAGGACGTTCAGCCTATCTAAATTGGCTTAAGAAACAAATTTTATCCCTCAAAAACCAGAAATTGGAGATATTTGATAGATGATATAGCTTTGAAAGTGTCAATATAGTAATATTTGAAGTATTTTATTGCTTATAATTTAAATCAATTCATTATCTAAAATAGTAATAAGTATAAGAATATAATTTTTCATATTTTAATGTTTAGTTTAGTTATATTAACAACCCGTTTTAAAGCAACACGAGGGCTCTTTTGGAACTGACCTCATAATTTTGAACCACTTTCAGGTGACGAGGACGACACCTAAACTGACACCCCTCTCCTCACCACGCCACACCAACGGGAGGACGTTTGGCCTGACAGATTTAACGTGCAAGAAACATCCTCACACGACCGTCCTTCGGTGGAATCGAGTCTCGAACCTGAAAACCTCTGGTTCCGAAGCCGAGACCTTACCACCGGGCCACCAAAGCCCAATAATTTCCTGTAAAATAACTAATTATTAGTCATAGTTTTCTTGCAATTCAATTATATTTGTAAGTATCAAACAACACAATATCATCTTGCTTTCAGTTTTTTCAGAATGAGCTTTTACACTTGTTGTTGCGCAGACGGGGACAGGTGTTAAGATCTCGGTTTCGGAATTGGAGCGCTCAGATTCGTGACTCAATTCCACCGAAGAACCGTCGTGCAAGCGGGTCTTGTTTACGTTAAATCGACCAGTGTCAAACGTCCTCCCGCTTTTGTGATGTGGAAGTTTGGAGAGGGGGTGTCAGCCCAAGTGGCGTCCACACCACAAAATTGCGAGACTTGTTCTAAAAATGGGGTATTAATATAACTAAACTAACTATGACACTTTTCCGCTAGCCGGGCGTAGGCGAAACATTATCAATAATGGTGAAACCAACGCCAAACGTAATATCACCGCTGGTAACCTTTTGGCGCCACATTTTTAAAGCAAGTCAAGGCACCTACAACAAAATGGTGACTGTGTGCTGTCGCCAAACAGTCTGCTTGGTAACATTTACGTCCAGATAACGAAAAAATACCCAAATTACTCCTGTTGGTTATAATTTTCTGGCTTATTTTTTATTATTTAAAAATATATTATTAATAATCTTAAGTAACCACTTCTAATATTTTATTTAGCCGTAATTTTTGAATAAATAGGCATGTTTATGTGCTGAAAAAATCATGTTAATTGTAAGATTCAGATATTTTTAGAAATTTGCTTGCATAACTAAATAATTAAAAAAAAAATTCTGGTTGCATTGAAAAATCATTCAAAGTTTTGCATTTCAGATTGTCTAAAATGACGGTATTACTTAGAAAATTGTGAAAGTAGAATAATAAATAAGAACATATTGAAGATTTCGTAAAACCTCTACGAAAAGTAAAATATGCCCAAATCTCAACAGATCCTACTATTATAAGCAATTAAAATATCCCAAAGAATATTATTTCAAGAAAGTAATTGAAATTTAAACCCAATTAAATTGTTTTCAAACTATTATAATTCAAATAGACAATGATTTCAAGCGAACTCGCATATCTCATTAATCGTATAACTCTACAAAAACATATTTTGAAAGGTTTAAGTCCGATTACATTTCAGAAATTTCCAGAACAAATAAATGGGAAAAGTTAATTCCTTCATTCTTACGAAAGTATTTCGAATTTCTTGGTTTCAGTCTGCTAATCTTTCTTCCGTAAATTTATGTTTTTCTTGTATAAACAAAATATTTTAATGGATTGCCTTGCAAAATGTCGTTTCTGCAGCTGAGTGCGCATATTGAATTTCGAAAGCATTAAAAGCGTAGCATTAATGATAAATTAAGGCAATAATACAAAATAATCTCTGTTTCTTAATCATATATCTACTTAGATAGAAAACCTAAATACATACCATTAAATTTCCTGAAATGGACCATTATGCAAGTAAAATAATATTTTTTAATGGTACGGTTTGTTTGTGCATAGATAACTTTTTTGATACTGATATAGGGATATTTATTTAATTGTTATATTTTCTTATTTAGTTTTCAATTTTTCTGAATCTCTAAATTTATTTCAGCTCTATAATGAAAATGTTTTTATTATGTTTCATCAAATCTATCGTTTTAATAATAAAATAAAATTTTAAATTAGATTAAAGAAGAAATTATTATTACTATTTAAAATTTACGTAAGACTGGAAATGGAAACAAATTCTCTAATGGAATTCTTTTTAGTCTGGAATCACAATTATAGGAGGATTTTTTTTTTATTGGAATACAAGGAGAAGATTTTTTGATTTCTCTTGTTTTATTGTGATACCACTGTTATGCAGCTTATCATTTTTACACTTCATAATAATTCCTATTTTAAATTTTACGTAGTTGTGAAACAGGAAATTAAAACTTCCTAATGGTATTCCTTTTAGTTTGGAAGGAATATCATTAGGGAGTTTTAGGGAGATATTTTTTTCAAAACATGACAATACAAGAATACGGATTTTTGATTGCTCTTTTTTATTGTGATAACCCTTTAATGTAATTTATCGTTTAACACTTCAGTTAATTGATTCATATTTAATTTTTACTCTTTTTTAGTTCTCCCTTTCTCTTTTTATATTATAGAGTAAGAATCGTAATCACCAAATAATTTGAGATCGAGGTTTTAACGAATCCCCATGTTTCTGATCCCTCTGAGTTCGAAAAAGGCATTTATCGCTTTATTCTGTCTGTATATTTGTCTGTAACATAACTGAAAAGGTCTTTCAGCTAGACGAATGAAATTTGATATATGGACTAAGGGCTGCATTTGTAGTTAGCTATCAAATTTTGAAAGTAATCCTTTCACAGTATTTTTTGCTTTTGGCAGTTCGTTTACAAGCGAATTTGATAATTACAAACAGCAAATACTTAGTTAAATAACATTTAAGGAAATCACCAAATAAATAAAGGGGCATCTCTGGTATTTTTCAGTTTATAATCGCATCTTTAAAAAAATAGATTTGATGGAAATGACTCCTGGACAAGTTTGTAAAGCTAGGCATATTGATTAAGAAGTAACATATTGATTAACTAGGCACAATAACCAAATAACTAGGGATATTGATTAATCTAGATATATTGATTCGACGGTATAATAAGAAAATTTTCAGATGATAAGCATCTGAATTTTTTTTCATTATGCATTCGAATTTTCCTTCTCAGTTTTGTTAATAAAATTAACTATTATAATTTTGAGAATTATAAAGATTTTAAAAACAGCACTTCCAATGTTATATGAATCATAAAAACCTTTGGGTAATATCTTGGAAAGTATAATATAGTTTTCAATTTCTTTTTGGTTTCTGAAAGAATATAATTTAATTATTACGTAATACAGTAATATATATATATATATAAACATAATTTATAATATAATGCTTACGCTGATGCAAAATCAGTCCGAATTTGTTAATGGCTGTTTGGCAACAAATCAACCTCACCCGGGAACATCAACACTCGGTTTGACAAGAGTTCAAACTAAAATTATTCTTACATCGGTTTGAAAATTAAAAAAAATAACATGCAAAAAATGGACAGAAATTTTCACGATGAGTTTAAATCTTATATTATTAAAATAAAATCCTCGAACAAGAGAAGACCGGTCGAATGAAAATGCTCAAGGATGCTCATAAGAAGGCCCAGTCGTAATGCACGAGGTAATGTTAAACGTTTATGTATACCGAGTAAAGTTTTCGCATTATAGGAGCATAGTTGTGAGATTGTGTCAGGACTCTTTTCTTTTTGTAAGGCACTTTACTGGGAAAAGAAGTATATTCAAATGTCAAATATACAAAATGCTGCCGGGATAAAAAAAACTGTTTTGGAGCATCTTTTGAATCTACCAGAAATATTGAAAAACTTACTGATCAGTGACTCAATCGAAAAAAGAAACTATCGGAAGTATCTGAGAGGATATATATTTGCTTTAACTGTTACTTCCAAGGGTGTTCAAATTAAAAAAATTATTAAAAGGTGAGAAGGAAGAAGTTATAACCTATAAATGTGGTGAATTTTAAGTATGTAACATAATTTATTATTAAAACATGTTATTCTTAACTTTAATTGCATTTTTCTCAAAACTAATTTTTACTTATTTTTTGTTCACAACAAATCAAATAACTCAAAATATAATTAACATATTATCATAACTTTTGGTGGACTTTGTTTTTATGCAAATTTTACATTAAAACATTTGACTCATTTTCTTTCTTTCACAATAAAAAAATGTCTTGCATTTTTATAGTAATATCAAAGGCAGAATCTTACATATAATTTTAAAAAATATTTTGAAAAGTAGTGAAATATTTAAATTTCTAATAAATTCGAAATTCCTATACGTTAGTTGGAATTTGAAAATGAAATATCTGACCCATTTGAGTTACGTTAATTCAAACGTTAATTACGTTATTCAAATTCTTCAACTATAAATGTGGTGCTGGGATAATGAATAATAAAGTTTTGGAGGTGCTCCATTACTTTTAATGGAGCATATATGAATGGTGACTGTAAGAAAGTTTAGTATTAAAAATATAGATATTTATCAAATTTTGAGTGATATCCTTTACAGGGTTGATCGTCCGTCAGTTTGAATTTTTGTATGCATGTTAATGCAGCAACTCATAAACGCAATTACTTAAGCAATTGCAATTCGGTATGATATCTTGTAACTACATTTGCAGTTTTATGATAAATCATGGTGTGAATTGGACAACAAAATGTCCAAAATACGTATTCTTAGTTTAGATTATAGTTCTTAATTATTATTCACTAATGCCCTGCAAGATATTCGTGGCTTTATTAAATGGCCACAATCTTGTATAGAAGAAGGGGATAATACCTTAATTATATAATCGAAGAAAATTTCAGGGAAGACCACTATTGCTTGTTTGTTTCTGGCTATAAATCAACTTGTATTTGGATAGCCCGACTTCTTCTGAATAGAATTTGTGCAAAATTTGATAGAAATCCAACAAATTATTATAAAGTTCATTAAATAAATCTAATATAAAGCGATTTAAGGTTATCATATACAGACAAATATAGCTTTAAACATGTGTGTTTTGAGCTGAGATTGATTTGAAACTTGGAAATTGTCAAACCCTAGAGTTTGAATCTTTTGATACAACTGCTTGATGCTTTCTTGCTTGGTTTATACTTCATACATGAGAAAGTAAAAATCACTCTAGGATCTAGTACGTATATACAAATAATTGAACACATTTTCACGTTTAGTTTATTTTTAAATACACAGATACATAGTACAAATGTTTTCAGAAGAATGAACAATTATATTTATTTCAAACTGAGAAATCAAATATACAATTTTTTAAAAGAGAAAAAAAAATAAAAAATGCATTTCTAAATCATTTGAAATAAAAAGAAAGGCCTGATTTAATTTTGTATAAAATTCAACCAAAGTTACATAAAATATAATTCATATTTTTTAAACACTTCACGTTTACATATTAACATAGAATGTTTTTTCTTTCTACAGGATAAATTAAAATTGTAACCGGGTTGTTTTAGTTCTAAAAATAATTTTTGTTTTCTTTTTTTTTGTTCTCTTAGTCTATTTATGAGTGACATATACATCAAATACATTTATCTATTGATGATGCTTGATTTACACTGTGAAAATAATTACATTTATAGGAAGTAAAGGAAGTTTGTTTTGAAAATGTAATGCAGGAGGTACTTTTCAATGCAAAGCCTGAAGTAAAACACTTACTTGTGATTTTGCTCCAGGATTTATTTGATTTTACAATCAATTATACTTAAGGTTTTACTCGACTCTGATTTTACAATCTATTTTACTTAAATAGATTGTAAAATTAACGCCCAGTATAACCTTAAATGGATAGTAAAATCAAGTAAAGCCTGGAGTAAAACCTTAATTAAAGTAGACAGTAAAATTAAAATGTCATTAGAGGATCAAACATATGAATGATATCTAACATGAAGGATTGGGAGGAGAATGACTGTTGTTGACAACTTACATGCATTAAAAGTTAATCAGAGATATTTCAGCAAAAATTAGAAAAAAATATTGAATTATTAATTACTTAAGAATTATTTGGAACAGAGTAGAAAGGAGATAAGCTCAATATTTTTGAGCATAACTAGAATGAATAAAGATGAAGCAAATAATGGTAGATATTTGTTAAAAAAATTTTAAACAAAGACAAAGACCATTGAAAATTTTATTTGAAATTATGAAGGACATTCATTCTTATTTATTAACTGTGGAGATCAAATATAGAAAAAATAAATGTTTTTAAAACCCTTGCTTCAATTTTTTAAGAACTCTAATGAGAGCTGCATATTCTCCTTAAGCGGACTTTATAAGAAATTTTTAATTATTGACAAAATTCTTATAAATATTTTTTATAATTTGACAAATAATTCCTAGCTCTTTATCAAAGGTCTTTCCTTAGTATTGATAAAATTTTGTTAAGAAAATCATATAATAGTATTAAATTTTAATAAGTAGTTGTGATTAATACGCAGCGCACAAGACGTTTCTGGACACATTTTGACTCTCAGGAATTTATTTAAATTAATTTATAATGGAATTATGATCTATTCTGGCTTTTTTGACATTAACAATTAATAAGTTTAGAACTTAGTATATATTGCCTCAAATGACGAATTTATAATAGTTAATATTTGAGCAAAATTCACCAACAGTATTTTTAAAATTATTTTACGCCTGTACTTTGTTTTTTTTCCGCAAAAATTTATAAAACAATAATTAAGTTTATGAAAGTTATGTATAATTTTAATTAGATTCTATTTTGGAATAATCAATTATGAATTAATGCAATATTACAAAATGTATCAAAAGTGAAGAATTATAAAAATTAGGAGATTGACTATCAGAAAGCAGATTCCAATAATGAAAATTATGATAAGCTTTTAAAATTAAATTAAATTTTAACTATATGGCTTAATACTTCCTTTATTGAATTATTTTAAAATTTATTTTTGAACCATTAGTAATGTTTTGGTTTAGAATGAATCCAGGAAGGAGAAAAAAACCTTTTTTTAATTAATTAAAATAGTAGTTTTGATTAATAAAATTAATTAATAACAAGGGATTTTGAATGTTATATTAATTGATACCTACTGCTTTCATTGTGGAAAGAGGTTCTTCGTGTTATTTCATATACTGTCAGAAATAATAGTCATACTGTGAAGATATTAACTGGACTTAAATGGTGTTTTGAAATACTATCGGTAAATAATGGTTTAAATAAAACTGTCTGGTATAATATTAAAAAAATTCCAACATTATGTAAAAACTTACATTTAAATATATATTTCGCAACATTACAGAAAAGATCTAATTTTTATCTTTTAGATCAGTAATTAGAGAAATTTGATTAGTTTTGTTAATAATTAAATTGTATTGCAATTTATATTGTAAAGGAAATATGGTATATTTTAGTACAATTTAAAACGCTGAATCTAAAATCCATAAAATTATTGTATCTTTTTGGTAGCACAAGGACTTCTAATTCTCAGAGAGAAAACGTTGCATTTTTATTTATATTCACAGCAAGTTATGAAACAAAATACACATTCATAAATTGTCTATGATTACCAAAATTTTCCCAATAACTGACAATTTTATAGACATTTACATAAGTTAGTACAAAATTTCCGTTATTCTATTACCTTTCAAAAAATCTGAATAATTCTTTGAGGACAGACGTTACATTTATTGATACATCTCACAAATAATGAGATAGTGTCCGCTGTCTTCGTACAATTAAGTCAGCAACATACATCAATTCTATGAATAATAACACAATAGGCACGTCGAAGACTTGATCCAAACACTGAAAAATATATCACAGACTGGATAAATGTACATTTTCTTTTCTTTAAGCACTCTGCAAGCGTCATCCATGAGGGTCTTCGTATCTGATGAAGAGCAGACACTTCAAAAGAGTTGCGCACAGCAGCAAACTCAGGTTCCAGTGGACGGAACGCAGCTTTGGAGAGGAGTTTTGGACTGGAAGATAAATGGAAAATATGTAAGTTGTATTTCAGTTACTACTATTACTTCACACTCTTCTATATCTATATATATTTATCTATCTAGTTCAAGTGATTGTCATTGAATAAATTACTTTTTATTCATCCACTCAAGTTCAAATACTTTTTTAAAACTTGCAATGGATGACACTTGATATTGATACAGTTTTTTCATTCAAATATTAATTGATTATTAATTGAATATTAATTTTTACTAATTTTTAATACTTTAAATAACAATTGAAATTTAAAAAAAACAGGCAAAAACTTAACAATGAAAATTGAAATCAACAGGCAGTAGTTCACTAGGCAAAAGGCATGGATTTCAGTATTTTTTACGTGGTGAAAAGCAAGAAGGTGAAAAATGCAAGTTCAATTCTTACGAAAATTAAACAATTTTTTTTATACTTAATAATTTTTCAATAAAAAGTAACTAAAATAAAAATTTTCTTTGCTCAGCTGAGTTGAAATGGAATTAATATTTTTTAAATATTACTTGTTTATTTTTATATTTAAGTTAAAAAGTGTCTCCAAATTAATGCAAAATTTTAATTTGACACAATTTGTACAGTAGAGTGTTGGCAATCCTATTAAAAAGCTGATTGACAGCTGATGGCATAGCGTTATTAAAAGTGAAGCTTTATTCTATAGAATAATGCATTAATGCAAGATTTGAAATAAACAAGCACCACAATTTCTTTTGTTTATTTTGTAAAATTTTTTTGGTTCACAAAGCTCAAATGATAGTTATGACTAGCAATTCCAGAAATAAAAAGAAATTAATATTATTTTTATACTTTTCTAAAACTGATATGAAAGAGTTATTCAAAATTTATACTTGGTCTTAGGAAATTTAATCAAAATTTACTTCGATTTATTGAGTAATTAAAAATAATAAAACGTGAGATTAGCTTTCAAATTGTTTTCTAATAATTTATATAAAAATATATTATTATAAAATGAAGTTCATAATTGCATAAGTCTTAATTAATGCGATAAAAATTTTAGATCAAGGGATTTATTAGATTATAAGAAGGTTATAGAGCATTTCTTTTTTGGTAATTTCATATTTGTATTAAAGCTACTTAGAAAAAAATTGAGCATTGTTAGCAACATATGTTTAACACCAATTTTCAAATAATTTGATTATCATTTATAACTTCATGGTTTCATAAAATTTACTAATATTTGACACTACGAAATTACCTTTCAAATGGAAAAATAGTAAGAAACTTTCAACTCCGCTACGCCAGAATGATAAATGTAACAAATACGTTTTTTAACATCATGTAGTGTTTCATAACATGTATAAAAGTATTTGCAATTATTATTTATGAACTTATATTTTTCTCAAAATATAAGGAACTTATGGAAGAAATATCGCCATTTGGTATAAACTTTCTATACTGTTTTACAATATATAAAACATTATAAAAATAATGCATGGTAATTTATAATTAAAAAAAAACTATGCAATCTAATTTAGTGGAAAATTTTGAAAGTATTTTTTTGAAAATTTCAATGGGAATTTAGATATGAGTTTTAAATGGAGTGCAATAAATCCATCGTATATTACAATAAATATTATATCTATTATTGAATCAACGTGCCTATGTATTTATTTTATAATTTCAAGGTTTTCAATGCGTTTTTTCAAGAAATTCTAGCAAAAGAAATATATGTTATTGATCCAAATAAAAGTTTCCATTTTCAAAAGATTGACATTTTTTCTTCAAAATATGCAACGGAAAAAATATTCAAGCAATTCTTTCTCAATGAAAAATATCAATAGAATATGACAATGTTTTAGGCATTATATAAAGCAATATGCTATAAGATATCTCTAGATATGATGGCTAAATCTTTCCTTTGACCATATTATCACTTTGTAACGCTCGGCGAAATGCTATATTGCTGATATCCATGATATATCCCCCCCCTCCTGAAAAAAAAGCTGTGTTGATATTCTTGTTTTGTTGAAGGACTACTCCAAAAACGCATTTACCCCAGTGAATACGGATAAAAAAAACTCTCTCTTTCCTTCTATACAAAAGGCGAAAACTCTCAAAACGGTCAAAAATGTATTCACTTTCTTTAGCAAAAAGAGAAAGTTACTTTAGCTGAAGCTGGATAGATGGTTTTCACGATTTTCATCGGTTCAGAGTGAAAAATTGCGACGCTTTGAAAAAGACCACGGATTCTTTTTTTCTTAGCTGTCCAATTCAATTTTAAGAGACATCTGAGCTGCTTTAAACATTTTTTCAGCAAGGAAGCTTATATGCTAAAAGCCTATAAAGCCTTAGCCAGCAAGGAAAAAAAACTTATCTGTTTTTTGAGATGCATATCCATTTCCATCTCTTTTTGTGTAGCAAGACATGGATACGAGCTATTTCATTTAGATATTTTTCGCAACGAATCCAGTCAAAACATGTTTGCTTGAGTTTTTTTTTAAGAGTGCACGTATGCGAAATTGAATGAGATTTCTTTTTATAAAAAGTTCTTTGAAGAGATTTTAAGAATTTAAAAAAGATTATTTTTGAAGTTAAATCCATTACTTAAATCTAAATTTAAAACTCTAAAATGCAAATGTAACACAGAATCTTTTAAAAATCCTTTTGTTATAAGCAATTAAAACTTCTATACTGGCCCATTTCATATGCCAAAATATATATTCTAAGACTCGGTTTTTAAATTTAGCTGTATATTCATATATATAATATTACGTATACAAATATAAATAGATTGTTAAGTATTATTTCTTCCAATACTACCAAGTCCGTAAAGTTACCGGGTTTGCTTGTAGTGGGTGTATGGCGTGAAAGCAACCAGCAGGCCTCGATAGAAAACAAGGAGGACTTTTAGTACACAAGAAAACACAGACGATGAATACAAAGGCAACAATTATACACAGCTGAGACTTACACGCATCAGCATACTACAACAGAGAGTAGCCCATAAGATGTAATTTAGTAATAGTAACAACAACAGCAGCCAGGCAGAATGCAGCAAGAGAGGGAATCTTCGGAGCTTTGCTCTACGACCTCTCCAAACGACTGGAGTTCTTCAGCTTCTCATCGTTTTAGCTGTATCCAACTGCTGATTTCCTACTACACACACTAGGCGACGCTGCTTCTACTATAAACGCGAGGACTCAGCATACAGAAATTCAAACTCACTTGAGCTACACACAGGGCTGGACTCTTGAGCTTTTGTATTTTTATCCTCTTGACGACTAGTCACTTGTCTACTATTCACTCCAAATTACGACGGCTGTCCTTTTATAGTTCCCGGGAGGTGAGCCGAAAAGTGTCTGGGCTTATCAGACGTATCTCAGATCCCAATGAATGAATCGTTAAAATTCTCGAAATTACCAGCATTATCTATTTTGTGGTTAAAGTCATCACCAAACTTTGGGATTGGTGGCACGGTACCCGAGCCATCCATTCAATGCAGACGATTGAAAATCGGTCTTTCCGGTGATGGAGCTAACTGTGCTGGCAAGAAGCATTACAAGTTTGTAAGAATATTTAATTCATAACATGTATTTGAAGAGAATATTCTTTTCTTTAGAGAAGGAATGATATAATTTCTATCTGCCAATATCTTTTTAAATAACGTTTGATCCATGTATTTATCTCTTTTGATCTTTATAAATATCGAAAATTGAAGACAGTTGATAGTACAGGAATATGATTGCTTTTCTGGAGGTCTTTAATTTTCATATGAAGTGAAAAGTTGAGAAATCAGTACAGATACAGGCCCTGGAGGACTCTATAGCAGTTTCAGGTTTTATTAAACATTTTAAGAACAGTTTCATTTTCATAGGTAAATTTTTGATTAAAATTTCATTTTTTCTAAGTGTTATCTCTTAAAGCATCATAAAATAGAAAATATTTTGAATGATATATATTATTTAAAATGCATCAATGTATAATATAAAGAAAAATAAGTACTTGTGACTGCCAAGATATTATTATTTTAAATTGATATTCTAACGGTTGAGACAATGTTTAAAAATTGTAAAATATATCGTTATTTGTCTTTTTTGAAAAAAATATATTTAAAAATTTTATTAACTAAATTTTAAAAAATTAATAATTTTTCTTTAATATAATTAATATATTAAAGGAATATATATATATATATATATATATATATATATATATATATAATATATAATATGTATGTATATATATGTATAAAGTAGGCATTATTTTTAATTCCTCATTTTCAAAAAATCTATTCCACAAAATTTTAAAATCATATAACCAGGCAATATAATTTGGACAATTATATACATTTTTTAATGAAATTATTTTCATTGAATTTTATTTCAACCAAGAAAAATGAATTCGCAACGGAATAGAAACATAATTTTCTTATTTTAATCAAGTACCTAATTGATAAAAAAACCGCTTTCCCCTTCAAAAAATTATTTTTCTTTGTCGCTCTCAAAAATTCTAAATATGAAATTTTTGAAATCATTTCAATTATCCTCACCCTCCAAAGAAACTGACAAAAAGCGATAGGTTAAGGTGCGCATTTTAACCGAAATCTTTCGCATATTTTTAATTGTAAAAGAATTACATAATGTAGAGATTATTCGCTAATAGTTTAATTGTTATATAATTACATGAATACTTATAGAATTCTTTCTAGGGGAATTCAAAAGGTAAGCTACATTCAAACAATTAGGCCTTAAATGCTTTATTGACAAGCCTGCTACCAAGCAGTATAACACATATTAGCACACTATTTCTGTACATAAACCCCCAGTCGCTGGAAACATTGGTCGGAACGTATTAGTAATTGTTTGATGCTCTTATAGAAAATCGCTGGAGCCAGCTTAGAATAGTTCTCTGAACTTGGTCATCTTTTGAAAATTGGCTTCCACCCAATTCTTGTGCAATGTGCGCGAATTTCACTCTGTGATTGCTCAGAATAATGTCGTCCACCCACTGCACCATGTCTGATGTATTCATTATAGTTGTCCTTTCCACATCGGATAAGTCACTGGAACCATTTCTCAGTGACTGGACTTGACATTGCATATGGCCCATACATTCCCAATATTTCATGATGAATCTCCGTACTCGTTTAACACTTTGCCTACAAAAAAATACCGTTCCGCATACTTCAACGTTGGCGTAAGATTCCCTCAAATGCTCCGTTTTTTTCTCGTATGACGAAGTAACGAAGGAATATCCTAATGAAATTGCTACGTTTGTAAGTCGTGGAACTCAATTATAGTCTGCGCAAGTTTAGCTCTTTTTTCGTCATGATGCTATATAGGGAGGAACAAATGCATCTTACTTTTTAAACACTCTTTGCAGACATAAGAAGAAAAACAAATGTTTTAAGATATTCCTCATATATTACTAATGATTATCATATTAGTTTTTTTAATGCATAACATTTCTTAAATTTTATAACCAAATTCAAAAAGTGCGAAACTTCATGAGATCAAATTGATAATTAACATTTTGGAAAGTCAAGTAAACATACATTTCGTTATAAGCCGGAATGGTTAAGGAATTATTTCACTCTGGCACATTGTTGTAAAAATCTTCTTGGTTTTGTTTTTAAAATAGTTACTTTTTATTAAAAGTTTAAATTAACAATGAAAACACAAAGTAACCGCATTAGTGACCAGTATTACCCAGATATCGTCACACAAAATTTATAATTGCAATTGTGCTTTTAAACATCGAGTTGACGTAGTAAACATGAAAGTAGTTTTGTTCCATAAAACTCTGAAATGGTACTAGAAATAAGGATTCTAAAAATAATACTGTCATGCGTCATCTAATGCCCCATCGAAAAACAGGTAATCAGTAACCTAATTTCTGAAGACATGAATGTCACTGAACTTTTTATTTATCTTTTCTATCACCTCATATATTTCGTCTTGAAGCAATATTGTAAAACCTTCTTGGTTTTATTTTTAAGATAGAAAGTCTCTTTTTGTTAAAAGTTTATACTAATGCCAAGTGGCTGCATTGGAAAGTCTGACTACATTGCCCTGAGGTCGTCGTACAGTTTTTATGATTGAATTTATTCTTTGAAAATACTGGGTTTGGGCAGCACTACTAAAAATAATTTTATTCCATGAAACTCTTATTAAATCAATACCAGAAATGAGAATTCTAAAAGTCACAGCTCTATTGATAACCCCATGGAATAAGAAATATTCAGTAACCTAATTTCTAAGGACATGAAAGCCACCGAACTTTATTCATCCTTTCTATCACTTAGATTCCTCCCATATTTCTTTCTTAAGAAACATTTACACATCATCCGAGCTGGAGGGTAAATTAAACCAAATTAACTCTTCATCCCCCACAAAGGCAAGAAGAAGAGGAACGCCTTCACCAGATAATAGTCTAGAGCTCATAATCACGCAGGCTATCAGAATAAAGTTTGCATTGAAATTCTACTCGGGGAGCTTGTACGGCATTCAGTATTCGTAAATCATTAGCTTCGGGCCGTAAATGCCAGTTTTATTAGCGCTCCGCCATGCTTACGAAGGCATCGGCATTGAGAGATTAGTTGAGGGGAAGAGAATGCTGCCCAACCGAGACGTCCGTCTAGCCCTTAATGTAACGACGCTAGTCGTAACATTAAGATCCGTTTCTCAGCATGTACGCCGAAGAATAAAAGTGATGGAGTTTTTCATTGTTGTTGGGGCATGGGACTTTTATGGATTTATGGCCTGGCGTGTAAACACAATAAGGAGATGCCTCCTGCTACCTTAAATGATAGGACAAATGGTTTTGAATTATAGTTGTTTGCTTTGGTTAAGATGTTTATCAGGATCCCGGTTGTGAGAATTAAGTGATTTTTATATCTTATTAAAGGTGTCAAGAGTCTTGCATTTTTTATTGGAATTTTTCACACTTTTATTTTCTTTAATGATCTAAAGCATTTTTATGGCAGGGAAATAAGTTTTGGGCGGAATTAACCAGTTGGAATTGCATAGAAGAATGGAGATTAATTTACGCCATGTTATTTTGGAAATTTGAGAATGTTTTTAAAAGTTTATGTGGAAACTGGTTTTGAAAGTCAAATGGTTTTCATTTTATTGCGTGCAAATGTTTTAGTAAAATATTTAGTTTCATAACAAATTTTTTCTTAAATATAAATATGAAAAATTTTACATTGACTTAAATTGGGTTTTCGAATTCTTGCTTTTAGATACTAATAATAATATAAAAATTACCTCACAAATTTATAACAACATTTACTAATTAACTGAAATTCCTTTTTTGATATTCTTTTTTACAAATCCAGAAGAACTGAACATAAAGCATTTTGAAATAATCGTGTAATATAAAATGGGGACTAATAAATAAGGAATAATTGTATTTTTTTAAATCCCTATTCTATTAATGTATCGTTTAAACACAATCATATAATTAAGAACCGATTATCACGCTGCAGATTTATATCTAATATTAAAGTACATATAAGAAAGTCCTATTTCTTGTGTAATTTAATTTTAAAATTTGCACTTTGAAAAAGGCATACTTTTTTTCTTTTTACAGTATCTAAAGATAATAATTAACTTGCAATATATGCACTCACAAGTTATACCTACTTCCGTAAGATAAGCAAATAACGAATGATGCTGAGGCAGTGAAACACAGTTCATTAAAATAAAAGTATCAAATTATATTCATTTGGTATATTGTTAAGTGATTGTATAGATAAACAATTATGATAGTTATATTAAACTTATTCTGTTATCTTGATTTAGATCGATATGTATTTAAAATTGATTTCGCTTTATTAACGATGGAGAAACAAATTTTAAACCAATTTCTTTACTGCTGATTGTGCAAAATTGAAAATTTAAGCAGCCGCTAGGAATTAAAATTTCTGTGACATGAAAAAGTGTTCATCCTAAAAGTGAAAAGTGTATGCCTTCGAAATGCATTGAAGCGTGTACTTTCACGAACTTCATTAGCTTGGGGACGCTCTATTATAAACTGCAGAATCAATTTTTGTTGCATATATCTACGACAATTTTACAGATAACGCCATGTTTCCTGCGTTTTTATTACAGTGTAACATTTTTAAATCGGAATTTTCATCCATTTTTCTTTATTTTTTATATTATCTTTTTTATTTCCCTAATTTAACCGCTAGAGGCTCTGTAAGCTATTTCGATAAATTCAGCTTAGAAAATTTTACAATAATTACGCGTTTATTTTCATTGGTTATACGAGATGCCATTTTGAATTTAAAAAGGCGAAAAGAATAGTTGTTTCAGTAAAGATGATAAGAAAATTGCTTGCAAAGTTATTTCTTATTGATTCTTTAACTTTTTATGTGCTAATGAATACATTCGATAAAAAGGAAAAAATTCTTAATCGAAAGATGAGTAATCAATATGGAAAAAAAGTTCTATAAGCACTAATTATACGAATGATCGACCATCTCTGGATTCCCAATGTTTGAAACTGCTCAAGTTACAGAATGCGAACACAGAAAAAATTTAACACGTGAATAATTATTTAAGTAATTTAAGCCATAATTTCGAAAGTACAGAATTTTTGTACGATTTTTACTTCTGAAGATACATTAGTAGTAACTTCATTAAAAAATATATTTGTTTTCTTTATTCCAATAACAATTAGTATTATTTTCACAATCAATAAGTGCTTACTTTTATTTATTTTTATGCCTGTTGTCTTTTAAAATAAGTTTTCATTTTCATAAAGGATCAGAAAAATAGAAGAAGGTTTATTTTAGGTTTCATATATTCTTTACTAACCCAAATAGGTAAGATGCAAAATTTTTCAATCCGAAAAGTTTAGAATTTAAGTTGAAAATGCAATCCTTTTTAGAAATGCATTAAACTTATATTAAGTATAAAAAGTATAAGATTTTTATAGAACTAAATTATTTTTTGAGAATATAATGTATATAAATTAAAAAGAATTAAAATTAATGAAGATCATTTACTCAAAAATTTCATTTTTGGTATAAATTAAGTGTTTGATTGGAATATTAATCAACATAAGATTTTTAATGTAGTTTTAAATGCAACAGATTATTATTGAAAAAACAATACTAATATTTTAAATGGAATTTTAAATCTAAATAGTTTTATCATAATTATTATTATAATGTAAACGAGGCCACTTTTATTTCACAGTAATCTAACTTAAGGTATATATCTTAAAAGGACGTTCTAGAAATTAAAGTTAATTTCGTATTAAATATTTAGAAACCTATAATATATTATGAATGCCAGTAGCTACTATTTAAAAACCTATTTAGTATTAAATGCTTCTTTTTTTTTTTTATAAATTTTTTTTTCAGATTACATCAAATTCTAATAGTTCATACATGTCTAGTCAATTTACAATTTGATGATAAAAGCGTGAAAAAAGTATTTCTTGAACCATAAATGATTTAATGCCTATTCCATGCAGAAAACTCTGGTACATAAATCTTACTCTTTCAAGATTCTTCATATTATATATATTGTTACGGATTTCCTATATTAATCTGTCGGGTTCTTTTTAACTTGTATAGTGGGTGTGTATGGTATTAGAAATGAGATTATGCACAAGCAATTATCAGTCCTTTAGTAGAGGCACAACCAAAACGTTTATATACAGACGAGACGAACACACAGCAGCACACAATAATAACAGTAACTCACAAGTAGTAACAATATCTGCAGCACTAGCTATAGTACTCGATGCTGCTTCTTCAATAGACTACAAGGCACACAGCTCAGTTCCGCACTTGCTTGGCTTCGCAGCTTCTTGTTTTCTCCTCTGAACACCGGACCATTCGGCTTCGGCTTCTCTCCACTGCCGCATTTCGGCTTGACTCCACTTGATTTTACTTCAAATCTTCTTTCCTTTTTTTCTCCGCTGCTTCGCTTCGACTTGACTGACTTCCTTCTGAATTTGTACAAGTGGCTTACAGCTCATTGGGGCCGCTGTCTCCACCATCTGTAAATCTAGTAGTTGATACACTTTGGGATGAATGAAAAATACACTTAATAGTTCGTGAAATCAGCAAAGTGATGAAAGAAAGTTCAACAAGTAACGAAAAGTCTTGGTAAAGTGAGGAAACAAAGAAGACGGCGTTGTCTAGATACTGGGAGTGAGTTGTCTGGACCAATCAGGAGACGATGTAACTGCAGGAGGCGTGAAAGCTCAGAATGCATGAAGTTCAACTATTCAAGGAGCGCATTAATGAGAATTAACTTTTTTTCTTCTTTAGTCTTGGCTAGTTTTATTTTCTTTGCGGCCATGAGAATTCCAAGAAATTCTGCAAGCATAGCTTTAATTTCTCTGAGGGAGTCTAAGAGATCTTGAGTTGACATGAATTCAGCAGCGGTAGATTTTGTTTCCTTGGAAGGTTCAAGTGGTATTTTATGATGATTTTGAAATTTATTTCTGGCGGCTTCAGCGTAAGATTTTCTATTTTCGGGGTTGGTTTTGATGATTGGAAAAGCCTTGCAGCCTCGCCAAGAGGCGATGTGTCCAGTTTGGTGACAGTTGATACAGAAAGGTTCATCAATTTTTTTGCTTGATGTTGCATTGTATCGTTGCATGCTTGCCGTTGCATTTTATACATCTAGGAGAACATTTACAATTTCTTGCACTATGGTAAAAACCAGCACAATTAAAACACATGGTAGCTTTGTTTTTCTTCCTGAATGGTTCAACTTTGATTTTTAGAAAGGCGATTGATCTTAAATTATATATTTCTTTAACTTTTTCGTTTTTCTTTAACTCAACCATGAAGATGGGGTATGGGGTGTTATTTCGGAAGTTTTTCAGTTGAGAAACTCTGCGCGGAAGAAAGTCATTGGCTCTTAGTTCTTCTTGGATGGCTGATAAATTGGTATTAATTGGAAGATCTCTGATGACAATTTTTATTGGCCGATCTTCAGGAGATTCCGAGAGAATGTATTCTTGCTTTTTGGCGTCGAGAAGTGCAATAATCTTTATCCTATTTTCTTCTGTTGAGGGAGCAATTTGAATGAAGTTGTTTCTGAAAGTATTAACGGTTCCTGGGAAACCACGAGAAATTTCTTGGAGAATGAAATTGTATTCGGGAGACATTTTTAAGTTAATTGGAGGAACAAAAGGTCTCTTGCTATAAACTGGAGGAGAGCCATCTTCATTCAAAGTGCCATCAAGAATGGAATATTTATTGCTTTGGGCGATTTCTGAGGGTTCAGGAGTGGGAATATTTCTTTTTGCAGCTTTTTTTGGAGAGACAGTTTTAAATTCATCAGTATCCATAGCGTAGTGGTCTTCATCCCGATTTTGAGATAATTTTCTTGGAGAATTTTGAGTTGTACTTTTAGGAGTAGTTCTTGAGAAGACAATTCTTTCTGTAGTTTTTTAAAGGCGGGAATATTTTCAGGAGTAAAAACTCGCTGGAATTCATTACCAATACAAGCAAGGCCTGAAATTTCTTCTGAGAGAGTTGATCTTCGAGATGATGATGAATTAGTATGGCTATGTCTATTAGTGTTATCTTGCGTAGATCTAGGAGGGCGTTCATGTTGCTGTCTAGGCATCGCAACAGCTTTAATATGAAAAGTCGTGAAACGTTGATTATTCTGCATGATGAGAAAAGTACTACTCTTTGCCTTTTTTAATTCTTATTGAATTCCCCAATTGACTTCTTCACACTCTGACTGACTTCCTTCATACATCCGCCTGCCTTATATATACCGGCGGTAGGCGGGGCTAACATCTTCTGGACCAATCAGGAGCGTTCTAGCTGGATCTCGGCTCCTAGTGGACGGATTGGGAAAATTCTCGATGTTTCGGATACTTTACATATTGTCGCCAAAATTGCCAAATCCGTCGCCAAGTTGCCAAATGGTCTCTAAGTTTGTCGCCAAGCCTTGGGACCTTTGACGTCACACCCACTCACTATTCAATACACATTACTGTCAATATGTCTTCCTTACGATGACAGTATTAGCGCGGGAAGGCAAAACCACAGGTTCGTAACAATATTGAAAATAATTTGCCAGATTTGAAAGTGATTAAAATTTCGCCATTTCATAGAATTTTTAAATAGATGTCTTCCTATAAATAAATGGTGAAATTTTATACATTTTAACCAATGAAAAATCTAAATTTAAATCAAGTCTTTAACCTCCTACTTGAGTAAGCTTACCTTATATCACTTCGTTACTCAATTTGTGTTGCTTTAATGTTCTAAATAACAGATCCAATATCTTTTAAATTTGGGTATTCAGTAATCAGAACTTGAAAGCCTTCTGAAGCAGTTAAATTTTTTTTAGTATGCAGAGATGTTCAATATTATTCTTAAAAGTTTTACAAATACAAATAATGCATGTTGGTACACGTCATAAATTCTGCTTAGTAAATTTCTCCTTCTCTATAGGAAAATGCGTAGACTTGACACCAAATCTGAAAAGTCACACTATCGTTTTGAGGTTGAATAGAATATTGTTGCATACTGTGAATTTACTCAACAGAATAAGTTACAAATTTGCAAATATTTGATAGTAAATCCCAATCTTTACTTTGAGCATATATATTTTACATAGCAACCAGGTTTAAATAGAAAACCAGAAACACTTAAGTTATTCAATACGAGGTTAGTTCTGCTGTAAACACTTAACTCTTTAACTTATACTTTTGCTGTCAGGAAACAATAATAAAAATCTTGCTTCAGTTGAAAGATTTTATGAGAAAGATGATCGTGATATACGTTTATATTATATCTAAAAATGCAAATTGTTTCACTTTTATCGATTAAAATAAAGCTACAATACAGATTGAATTCTTCCAGACCAAATAAAAGTAGGCATTTAAAGGCCCAGTTTAGTTTAGTTATATTAACGTCCGGTTTCAAAGCAACACGAGGGCTATTTTGGGATGGACCTCGTAATTTTGAACCGAGATTAGATGACGAGGACGCCACCTGAACTGGCACCCCCCTCTCCACACCACATCACACCAGCGGGAGGACGTTTGGCCTGACAGATTTAAGGTGCAAGAGACTCCCTCACACGATGGTTCTTCGGTGGAATCGAGTCTCGAACCTGAAAACCTCTGGTTCCGAAGCCGAGACCTTACAATCAGGCCACCGCTGCCCTAAAGGCCCAGATTACACATTAATTCAATAATATGTATGTGATTAAGTTTGAAACTACGATTGGAGGGCATTTCTCACCGTGGCTGCTCTTTTCCGTGATGTGCAGCCCAGAGGCTTGTTGCCGCAGTCCAGATCCAAAGACGAGCTCCTCGTTGCTCATGGTGTAAACTCGAGAGATGGTGGCCGTGCACTTCAGCTTCATGTTGCCACGCCGGAAGTGCATCTCGTTCACCGTGAACTTCAGGCTCAGGCTGGAGGTTTCAAGGCCGTCCGAGTGCAGGGTGGTTGAATGCTCCAGCTCGCTGTCCGATGTGGCCTGAAGTGGAAGAGGAAAGTTAAATTCCTACAACTTCATTTTGCTTCCTTAAATACTCGTATTGCCAAATTTAATGAATGGATAAAATTTAAAACTACTACTCTTGAAATGAAAACATAACTCAATTATCGAAACGAATTAGTAGTTGATTTTGCTCAAAGTAATGCTCTCATCTTCTTAATAAAACATTGATCATCTGTCTGTGATAATCATTATAATTTACGGATCCACCATGTTATAAAATCGAAAACCCTAAGCTAGCTAATTAGACCTTCTGCTAGAGCAAAGAAAGAAAAAAAAAACTTTTAGGCACAATTTTAGCTGTTTAGTTTAAAAAGATATTTTTGAAAAGATTCATTATCAGCAGATCTTAATTGCAGAGTTTTCAGGTTAACAATAAAGGTTTAAAGGTAAAGAGAAAAAAAAAATGCAATACTTTTTCAAGTCATTAGAATATATAACTTTTCCTTTCATGCTGACCATGGAATTTGATTATTCCTGTTTTCCAAAGAATTCTTATTTTTGCACTCAAATCGATCATTCAATCATTGTTTCTCAAGAACCAAAAAAAATTACATATTAAAAGAGACATATAGGTTTAGTACTAGGATTAATAACCTAATATAATTTTCATTCTAAATTCAACGACTTCTATATGTTTAGATAGCAAATATCAATTAAATAAATACATTCTAGAGCGTGTTACTTTAATTCAAAATTAAATAAAAGTATAAACTCTTTAAATAGTAAAATATCTATTTTTCATTTAAATGTTTTCCCCCGGAAATACAGCTAAACATTTGAAGTAAAGTTTTGAGAAAAATTGTAATATTTTAATTTGGTTTAATGCTCAATCAGTGGAGAGGAGCAACAGTCAATATTAGGTAATTTTTCAATATTAACAGTATTTTAGTTACAATTTATACCTGATAACTGAATGAATACTGTTTTTTAGACATCAGATATTAAACTTGATTAAGGGACTAGAAAATACCAAAATAAATATTCAATTTTTTTCAATCCCCAACTGAATTTACCACGTCGTGGGCTCCTAGAATATTGTTTAAGAACTTATTCTAAAAACCACCGCGCTTTTGTGTATGCGTCAGGATAGGTTTAAATCGTCAAAATAAGATTTGAGAGGAAAGATTAAAGGAAAATATTTTTACATTTAATAATAAAATATGTTGCGTTTAAAAATAAAATAAAAATTATTATTGATAGACTGTATTAAAATGATATTGTCGGAAACGACACAATACTCAAAAAATACAAGTGAAAAAAATAAGGAAAAAAGTATCTAATAGAGTGAAAATCATTATCTAAGAATTCCGGTAATGCGCCCATTCTTCCGAGTCTCTTCCCTTAATGAGATAGAACAGTCGAGAAGTGGTCATCTCAAATTATAGTAACGAACGTGAACTAAGAAACCGTTTCTTCTCAGTAAAATGAAACTGGCTATATAAACCTAGAGGATTTTACGAAAAAATTATATTCAACAGATTTTGAAACCTACTGAGGGAATGATAAAGCTCCGAAATATCGACTCCCAAAACTATTCGGAACATTTCCATTTCAGATCTTATGCACTAATGAAGTTGAAAACAAGCATTTTATAATCAAGTTCCATAGATTTTATACCCAATTAGGGATTGAAAACTGAACCAATATAAATGCTCGATTTTCTTTACTGAAATGTGTACCTTAAAACCAAAGAATCCATTTTGTGTAAATATGTATGAAATGATAAATGATGCTCTCTTTTATTTTCTCTTTTAATTATTTCTTAAGACTGTAATTTTTAAATATAGTCACTAAATGCTATCGTGCAGATGAATCAAATTCATGTTTTGATCTCTGAGAGAATAAAGTATCCAAATAAAATTTAACGGATAAAAGTGGAATTATGCATAGGAAAGCACTTATTGAATTCCATGTGGTTTCTTTAAAGATTAACTTTTATTATTAATACCAGAGTTCAAATAAATTTTCGAATTTGCTACTACAATAATGTTTTTTCAAACGATTGATTTTAAACGAGGAATTTATTTTCTTTTTTCCTTCACACAGTTCAAATACAACTTCAAAACTAATTCCAAATAAAATAAAGTATTTTAATAAAGTTTCATGGACAATATTAAATTTAAAATTTACTTTTTATATCAATGAATTTCTAGAGGTATGAATAAAAAATATTTTACATTTAGAAATAAAGAAAAATTAGGGTTTTAAAGTTTTCTAATGAGTTTTAAATTTTGTTTGAGAGTGCTGTATTTGATAGATATATAGTAGATATTTCATTTCATCCATCCTTTGAAATTAGAATGAATTTCTTTCAATAAGTTGTCCAGAAATATGTTTTTAACTATTCGAAATACAGAAATTGTTGTATATAAATAAAAATCAGATCAATTAATTCAAACGGAAAACTACCAAATTATTTAAAACATTCGAAATTACAATATTTGAGAAACTTTACAAAAACTATGAAATGGCAAAAGGAATAAGGAAAAAAAATATGAAAAAAAAAAATTCAGAGAATCCACGCTGTGTGAGTAACTTGGTGACACTGCAGCTTACTATGTGCTTTAAATAAAAATACGTTTCGAATTATACAAGTTATTTGGAATCTGCATCTAATTTTCATCAATTGATGCCTTCAGAGGACTACTTAAGAATATACCAAAGCAATAATAAACTTACAAGGCGAACTAATGACAAAAACGTTTTTAATTTTCTAAAGCCTAGAGTTTTTGTTCGTTTAGAAATGATTTCTGTTAAAATATATCGTAATCAATATCCAAGCATAGCTTTTGTGATTTTATTTGCTAAATTATTTTTAAATATTTTTTAAAACTAACATGCTACTAACACGATTTTTCATATAGTTTTGTATAATACAGCCCCTGTTTTTTTTTAAATATAGTGAATGAAAGTATACACTTGCTACACTTCTTTACTTTATTTTTTTTTTTGTTAGAGACTACATTTTTTTTCAAATACTTGAAAGCTCAATACTACAAAATTAAAATTTCAAAATTGAACTTTCAGGATTTTTTAAAATTATTATTTACTTGAGCATAGTAATAAACAATTTGATAGAAATTCTATACGCTGACTCAGTGATTCTCCACCTGTGGGGCGCGCCCCCCCAGGGGGGCGCGAGCATATCCAAGAGAAAATGTTATTTAAAAAAATTGATTAAGTTACTGAAAGGAAAGAACACACATACATACAAAACAAAATACATTTCCATATATTTAATAATTAACTTATTAAATCACAACAACTTACTAAATTAATAACAAATTTAATAATTATTAGTGACTTCCTTGGGCCTGTTTTGTAGAGCAAAGTTTTTTGAATTAAGGTTTAATATTAGAAAGAGACAAGCTCAGTTCCTTTTCTATATTTAGATGATATCTATATTTTGTCTTCAAAGAAGCCACAGCAGAAAATCCAGTTTCACAAAGGTAAGATGTTGAAAATGGTTGTACACCTATCCCCCGATTTACACGGCACTCGGTTTACACGATTTCACTTTTACACGGTTTTTAAATTTGCACCGACCCGGAACGCACCACCGGATTTGCACCATACCAATCAGGAATAAAAGGTTGAGAGTCTACGAAAGTGATAACAGTAACTAAATTTATGATTAAATTTTTTAATTTATATTTCTCGTTTCTATACGTAAAATGAATTACATAAATATACCTTATATTTTTGTTATTTTATAAATAGACAGTTATTTTTATGTTTTTAAGATATATTTAGTTTTATTTTACGTTGAAATAAATGACTGAATTATGCACATTTTAGTTTGTTTTCGATTTACACGGTTTTACGTATAAGAATCAACGATTTCGATTTACACGGTTTTCTAAGGAACCTATCTTCAGTGTAAATCGGGGGATAGGTGTAGTTTGCGAAATGCCCTTGTTTTTAGTGAAGAAAACTCATCATCCACTCCTGCCAAAAATTCAAAGAGTGATTTGTTACTGAATTGTCTTTTGGTTTCACCACTTGCCGTGAAGTCTATGAAGGTTTCTTCCTCTTCAATTGCGAGTCCTTCAGGAGTATTTTCTAATGGATCCCTCCCCACTTGTAACTTGATATTAATTCATCGTCAGCAAGAAAGTACTTTTTAAAATTCTTTGCTAGCATTTGTAAATGATTTTCAATGGTTACAAAAACAATTTTTACATGTTGTGCCTTGTAATGCCATGACCTTGTAAGTTTTAATACAATCATCCAAATTTGCAAACATTGTTAAGTTTTCTTGCTTTAAATTTCTGCTCCCCAATTCCAATTTTCTACAAAAAGCATCAACTTTATCACTCGTATCCAATATATGTGTATTTGCTCCTTGCAGGTGAAGATTCAAGTTATTGAATTTCTCGAATATGTCGACTATGTAGCTCGATTTCATCACAAATAAACTATCGCGAAAATTCTCAGTTTCCGGCCTGTTTTCCTCTTCTAGGAAAACTATGATTTCTTCTCTTAATTCATAAACACGTTGCAAAAATTTCCTTCGTGATAACATCTTGCCTCGCAATAAAATAGTAACGCTGAATGTACTGCACCCATGTCTTTACAAAGTGAGGAAAAGATTCTTGATTTCAGGGGTCTCATTTTTATATAATTTACTACGGTTACAACCGTAGTTAACACAATATTCAAACCAGGACTCATTTCTTTGGAAGCCAAAGCTTCTCTGTGGATCATGCAATGTGTCCAGACGCACTGTGGCGATTTTTGTTTCTCAAGTGCTTGAATACTTTGGAATCTTCTGCACATAGAACGAGCACCATCGGTACATATTCCGACGCAATTTTGCCATTCTATGTTTGCCTCGTTCATAAAATAATTTGAGATAGCAAATAATGCGAGTACTGTTGCTTTGAGTTCTATTGGTTTTCAGAAAAGAAATTCTTCTACTACTGACAAATCATCACAAAATCTAATATAGGCAATGAAATGAGCATCTTTATTACTATCTGTTGCCTCATCTAGTTGTATTGAAAGCAATTTGTCGCGTAACTTGGACAAAAGCTGACACTCTATATCTTTAGATATATCAGCAATTCGACGGGCAACATTATCATTTGAAAGAGGTATAGACTGCAATTGTTTTGCCAAATTATCTCCTAACTTCTACAATCTCAATTGCGGCTTTCAAAATAAGCTCTTCACCAATGGTGTGAGGATTTTTAAAGCTGGCTATTTTATATGAAACTTTGTAAGAGACAATTAAAGCTTTTTCATTCACAGACAAAGTTTTTTTAAACAACGATTTTTGCTTTTCATGTGATTTTAATTTTAATTCGAAGAATTGTCTGGGTTTGTTTACGTACTCACTATGAAGCGTTTCCAAATGTTGCTTAAGTTTATTAGGTTTCATGCTGTCTGCCGCCAACATTTTTGAGTAAATGATACTGTCTGTAGCTCAATGAAAGAGTAGTGGATTGTAGTTTTTTAAAACAGTTTATTATGAAACTCAAGGATATGCTACTTAATTTCATAAGCATTAAAATACTGCAACACAACCTCGCTTAATAGGAGGAAACAATAAATAAGTCAAAGTATTTCCTCTCCTGCTTAGTAGAGGAGCAACTATCTCTGGATCCAGCTCCCACGTGAACCGAGTCTGAACTGAGGGGTTTCTTCTTTCTCTACCCCAGGTGGAGTTGGTGCTGCAAGCGTGCGTAAACAGATACACTGGGGCCTTTCTTCTTCATTTACTTAAGTACTAATGAATTCAAAATTTAAGTATTCTTCAGAATATTTTCTTGATTTTATTTTCAGAATCACGCTCGTCTGTGTACTTGTTGATGCTTGTCTATCGTCTAATGCTTACTTACGTCCGCTTAAAAATTTATCCATGATTCTGCATAAATCTATTGCCGTGAATATTTAATACGGTGAATTGCAATTACACGAAAATATATATAACATGCACATTCAGAATAGATTCAATAGCGATAGAAGGATTGACTCGAATGAGATTGTCTGGAATTAAAATTTTCGTCATAGAACTTTCTCCTTCACTTTTTGAGAAAATATTTGTTCATATCTGTGCACGCTCCTAACTTAACTTTTAAGCTGACCAGACAAATTCCAGACAAATCAAAACTTCTCGCGAAATCGTGAGAATGCTCGACATGGCGGGGCGCAAGAGCAATAAAAAGGCATAGGATTCTTGTTTCCTCAATGCTGAGGATCGGTGTTACAAAATGTCAATAAATTTCCGTATTCTTGGTAATTTGTAAAGTTTAAAATTAATTCTGTAGTGTAGGTGTAGCTCCAAAATACTCAAAATTCATTAGTATTTATACATTTTATTGTATGCGGTGGGGAGGGGAAGGGGGGGGCGATGAAAATTATGATTGAAAACTGGGCCGTGAATACTAAAAGGTTGAGAAACACTGCGCTGACTGAAATGGTTTGAAATTTGATGCAGGTCAACATTTTTGGCGATAAATTCTGACTAAAATCTCTTTGATATAATTAGTGGAATTTTCAAAACTTGTTTATTTTTGCTTGGTGATTTTTAGATTATGCCACGATCTCCAATATCAATTATAAATAAGATGGTATGATGGTTAGAGAATTTCATTGGCGATGGTAGGAAATTTTTGTTTATTTATTGCAGAAAACGTGGAAAGAATTAGCAAATACTTACGTTCACATTCCATAAAATTGATAGAGAAATTTATTTATCTTTGATGGATTACTTCCAAATAGTAGCACAAAATTACAATGAAGAGTTATACAAATTTAGGAAATGGAAATTTTCGAATGGATGATGTTATGCTTCAAACTAAAATTCGCCATTGATCAAATGAGGATCGAGTTAAAATTAATGATAAATCAATGCGGATCTCACATTTATCTTCTTTGCTCTGAATTTCTTATTAAAAAATTATTTTTGACCGAATCAAGATGTATTATCGAATAACACATATAAATAAATTGTAGAATCGACAACATATAAGCTAAATGATACAATAAATCAAAATTGCCTTTCTCGATTCTCAGTGAATATTTTAAGGAAATCGGCTAATTAAAAACAGAATGATTTTTTGGTGATGTTTTAGGGAGGAAAAATAGGATTTTTCGAATTGTCTGAAAATCATTTGAAACTGTACATTAAAAGCATCAAAATTTGGTAAATTTCAACCGTTGAAAAATAAGATACTTTTTTATTACAAGAATTGATGGGTGAAGAATATTTCGTTAAATGTGACTCATCGGATTTTTTAAAAAAATTTTAATATTCTAATTTATTTTAATAGTGCATTTCAATAATTTTTTTCAGTCAATGCCATTTAAAATATCTTTCAAATTGAAACTGGTTGCATGTCTTTAAAATGTTTAGAAGATTGACCCCCAGAACCTACTTAGAGTGGATACCTTTTATATGTAATTTAATTAATTGTCTTCCGACTTTTTTCAGTTATCTTGTCCCAGAAGTAGAGAGATAAACATAAAATAAAGTTTTGGATAAAAAAAAACATTTATGAAATAATTAAACGTTCTTTTATGCATGAACATCCATACACAAAATAGATTGATTAGAGTTAAAACGTTTTTGCGAAATTTCTCTCAAAACTTTAGCTTTCCACAGTAACTAAATAAGAGATATATATCATTTTCCCTTCCTATAAACAAGGGAAATAGAATAAATAAATGAACGTATTTGTTTTTGTCTCTGAAACCACTTTTTTAAAGGTCCATAAGGGTTTATTATATATAAGTGACCATTTAATGAAAAATTTGGGTAACAATGTCATTTTGCGAATGGATCATGAAACCGATTTTTCACTACTTTTGTGCTCCTTAAATTAATATATTTTTAAATGACAAGATCTTTTTTTTTTCAGAATTAGTTGCAAAAACCTCACGTTTCCTAAAATTAAATCAGCACATTATGTATAATTTGAACCAGGAAATGTATTATAAATGAAAGCAGGCTTTATTTTTT
>JAPMOQ010046923.1:661853-674795 GCA_026543055.1 Argiope trifasciata
CCTTAAAAATAATACAAGAAATCGAGATAAGAAAGTATTTTAGACTGTAGCAGGAGCAAAAAAGAATCAAAATTTCACCTAGGGATTGAAGAATGTACACATAAGAAACGAAAGTCGCAAAAGATGCAAGAGGAAGCATACAAGAGAAACTGTTTTCCGAATACTTCAAAGACTATCGAAAGTAGGAAACATGTTGCTATTTTTTAAAAAAAACAAAAACTTTTGTTCACATTACATTCGTCGCAGGGGAATTTAAGCATGTATCGTTCTTTATTCCGGAATTCAAAAGATATTCTTCTAGGAATCTTGTATTTCTGACTCTTAAGGTAATATCAATTTCTAATGCTATAAAATATTCCAAAGAGAACAAAAGATAGATAAAAATGATGTGAATGCCAAAAAAAAGGAAAATAATGATTATAAACATTTATTTGATTTGTTCAAATTTGTTATGATGGAAATGATACCGATTTTGTTTTTCTGTTTCCCTAAATTTTTGGAACTTTTTTCCAACAAATTAAGAATTACTGACGGTTTTAAAGATAAAGATACTTGATATATATACATGCGAAGAAGCAAAGTTCTTCAGAATGTAGCAAAATTTCTGATCGAATACGCCGGAGCCATTTTATCTACCATTTACTCATAACATATTTAAAAAAAATTAAACTCAGGGGCATGGCAATTCATTTGGGCCAGTGTTTATTGTGCTCATATTTGCTTTCTTAACCAAGGGCTCTCGGAAGCCGGGCACATGACCCGGTAGGGTTGTCAGCCTAACATGGAGCCCCTCCCTCACCGTGTTTGGTTTCCAAGCATGCTTTGTCAGATTATCACTATGTTTTTAGTGATATACCTAATTTTGAATGGCAGGAAAAGATCCTCTAAATTAGAATTGTATTGAATGTGTGCTTTTGCCTCATAGATGAATAAAAATGATATAGAACAAGACGGTACCACATTTTTTCCCCTATCTGGCAGCGTTTGTGTTTCATAAATTTCCACAAGGTCCGAGATTTTGAAAAATAAGGCAAGAAATCGAGATTGGAAAGTATTCTAGACAACAACAGAATGAAAAAAAATTAGAATTTCACTTAGGAATTGTAAAATGTAGACATAAGAAACTCAAGTAACAAAAGTTTCAAGAGGGAACATACAAGAGAAAGAGATTTCCGAATACTTCAAAGACTACCGAAAATAGAAAACATTTTTTTTTGAAAAACTGACTTTTGTTTACATTACAGCTGTCGCAGTTGAATTTAAACATGCATCGCTCTTTATTTCGGAATTCAAAATATATTCTTCCAAGATTCTTGTACTTCAGATTCTTAAGTTAATATCAATTTCTAATGCTATAAAATATTCCAAAGAGAACAAAAGATAGATAAAAATACTGTGATTGTCAAACATGGAAAATAATGATTATTTAGATTTATATGATTCTTTCAAAATTGTAGGCCAGAGCTGTGATAATTTTGAGAATATGATAAAACTCACACCTTTTTAGGTTTTCTGTTCCTCCATTTTTTAGCACATTTTTCCAGTGAAAGGAGAATTGAGCACACATTCAAAGGCATAGATAGTTTAGATATGTTAGGTCCTTGCATGTATTTAAATAAGCGGTATATATTGGTAAGCACGCGAAGTATCTATATAAATGACAATGGTTTTGTGTTTTACCAGTTTACTATTACTTTATTTTTATAATTAAAAAAGTTTTTCCTTTAGAATTATTGAATTATTCAATGTATAAAGACCCCAATTATACAAAGCTCCAAATTGCATTTCAGGCATTAATTACTTTTCTGTGTTTAATTTAAAGAAATCTGTTGTAGAAACTTATCGGACAATTTTAGAAACTTATAGTAATGCTTCTCCATTGTATCTTAATTGTCTGTTTGGATTCAACGATTTGAGAGTGAGGATTTAAATGCCAATAGTAGGTAAAGAGCAAATACTGAATGGCAAAACAAATTAAAAGGCAATCAATTGCAAAACTTATTGGAAGAAAATGGTGAAAAGATGTAGAAAATTATGGAAAACATTTTGCTTAATATATGTTATATAATTTTTCTCAATAAAGGACTTTTTAGAGTGAAAAAAATGATCAAAATACATGCAAGCACCTAATATATGTGCGGTGTGGCAACATTACTTAAAATGTAATTACTCAAATGTAACACAATTTCTAATCGTTTACTCTGAAGCCACGTTTTCTATTGTTTATGATTAACAAATTTTATACTTTTTAATTTAGGATACTTACAATTAACTGTTCATCAACATTTCTCTGTGTATAAGAAAGAAAAATACTTTCATTGTACATAATATTTAAATTATTTTTTCTTTAGATATCTTAGTAGTGAATATAGAAAAATTAAAATTTCAAAACAGTTTGGAGTTTTCCCTATTTTTATAATCTATTTTTTTTATTTATTATGTATAATTATTCACTTTTTTATAATATAAGGAAAATATTATGTTAAGACAACTCTTTAAAAAATCTCAAAAAAGTATAAAATAAAATACCATCTCAATAAAAGTTGAAAGCTTTGAATTCGGCAAATACTGGAGAAAAAACAACATTCGATGACAACTGTATTTAGAAACTATTATTAAATTCCACCATAACATTGTCTTTATAACTCAACTTATATAATTATCATCACCTCACGAAAAATGTGAAATATTTGCTCCTAAATACTTTATGTAAATTTAGAAAAAAATAAAATAATGCAACTAAGACAAGTAGATTTTTTAAAAAAAAGCTCAAATTTTGAAACAGCACAAAAAATTTTACTTCCTGTTATAGCGTAGAGAAAGCTCCGTATATGTAAAAAAATGAACTCGAGATTTTAATGAATCTCTACGTTTAATACTTACATGAGTTAGAAAAACACAATTTTGGATAATGTCTATTTGCCTCTATCGACAAGAATAACTCAAAAACGCTTTGAGCTAGACGGGAAAAAAATTTGGTTCCTTGGCTTAACACCAAATTAGTAGACCTAATTTTAAGAAAAAAATTTTCGGAGGAAGAATTTCTCTATGGCTCTTCGAATAGAATTTAATATCGATAACTACAAAACGATGAAAGCTAGGTGGACACAATCGAACACATATATTTTAACGTCTATATTGCAGACATCTGTCATATTTTCAATCAAATCCGATGAAGAGCTGATCATCTATCAGTCTATACTTCCAGAAACAAGTACTTGATAGCTTAAAAACTCTAGATTAAATATGGTATAATTAACTATCTTAAGCATGTTATGGGATTTTATGACAATAACTTATTTTTCTGATAAATCGATGGTAAAGATCCGGTTTTCGAATATTATTAACCGTATGCCGGAGCCTTATCGTCAAAGCGATATGATAGTTTCAGAAAAATTGCTAAATTCACTCCGGCTGATTTGTGTGTGTGTGCGTGCGTGTGGTTTCTAAATTGAAAACATGGAATAACGGAAAATTTGAAAAAATAATACAGTCATTAATTTCATGCGCTAAGTTTTCTAATAGCTTAGAAAAAAACCATTGTCATGTTTTTGGAGATAAACATAATTTTGATAGACGATAAAACTTCCTTTAAGTTGAACTGGTATTAAATATTTGTTTTAATTCTGTTTACAAAAACTTTTTCTTTTAATTCCTTTCTTTGTTGCAGAGTTTGTAGTTTTGGAATTACCCCAAGGCTCATAAGAATAATCTAGAAATCGAGATTCGAAGTATTTTTGGCAGTATCAACAAGAGAATCACAATTTCACCAAGGGATTCATGACTGTGTACATAAGAAGCAGATGAGACAAAAGATTCAAGAGAAAGGTACTGAAGAAATTGCTTTTCGAATACTTCGAAGAGCATGGAAGGTTGGAAGTATACAGTTGCATTTGAAAACAAAAGTATCTTTCGTTCACATTACAATCGTCACCAGGGAATATAAGTATTGTTCTTGTTTCTTCTTATTCTGTGATGTCAAAATAATTCTTCTAAAATTCTTACGCTCTGGAGATTTTTATGTTAATATTACCTAATATTATTAAAGCATTCAAGAAAATTGCATACAATTCTTTAAGGAAAAATTAAGTGTATATCATAAATTGAAAGTTATTCATTTGTATTGGACTTCATTTCATAGACGCCAACCAAAATTTGATTCTTACAAACACATCTAAGATTTCAGGCTGAACATATGCATGAAATTTAGTTGGGAAATTTGTTTTAAAAGTTATCAAAATATTACAAGTCTAACAATCATTTTTAAAAATGTAACTGAATTTACAGAAATGTAATTGAAAGTATAATTTTTTGTTGGAGTTTACTATTTTGATTTAATTTCCAGATAAAAGTTCTAATTATTTGCTAAATAATTAAGAATTATTGGAATACTTTTTGTTTAAATGAAGTACCCTTTAATTTCGATTTTGTGTATAGTTACGATTACCCCAATTTTCTGTACTCCAAAGAAGGAAGAATTTTGTTGTCAAGAAATTATACATAGTTTGCATGTTGTCAGATAATGTTTGCATTCTCTTTTCGCATGAGACGGAGAACCAACTTTTCCACATAAAAAGCTTAAATTCTTTATTACTTCACTTTTAGTGGAATAATTTGACAACGTTAGAATGTTTAGAGTCTACCCAATACCAAAAATTGAATATATATATATATATATATATATATATATAGTAGCTTAATCGAAAAAGATTACTAAATGCTACCAAAATTATCCATTTTTAAGTGTCTTAACTCCGACTGATGTTTATTTCTGGTATTGAGGAAGAACTACTTTGGATATCAATACTACAAACTCATCAGTTATTATAGCAGTCTTTGGCATCATTTACAGTTGAATAACATCTTTTCTTTCCTAGCTTTAAAAACACTAAGTCTATTAACAATTTGAAACATTGCATCCCCTTCTGATGTTATATGCATTTTTAATCTAGTACATTCTGAATTTCATAAGAGTAATAAAAGTTCCAAAAGCTATGGCTAAAATTGTGGAATTTTTATTGAATTGCAGTCCTTAAATTGATTAAAACTGTGTTGTTTTCCATCGAATAAATTGCAGCATTTGAAAGCAATATAATTATTAGATTAGTTGATGTATAAGATGAAAATGATAGAGAAACCTGCCAACAATCTGCCAAATGGATGAGATGTAATAAATAGATAACTTTACAAGAAGGATTCATATTTAATGAAGAGAAACAAAATAAAAAAATCATCATTCGTTACAAGCTTTATTCCCAATCTTTAAAGTAATTTCTCATTAATTTACTTATTTATATTTCTTTTTACACCGAAGACTGAGAAATTTGGATGACATACAGTTTCAAGTCTAACGATATCATTTCGAAATCTATAAAATCAATGGCATTTTATAAGAATGTGGTATTCTCGAATAGCATGCTCTTGAATGTTTTTTAAGAGTTCAGTTTTATTAAAAATTACTTTTATAAATATGCTAACTTTTCTCCAAAACACTAATGATAATATAGCAAAAATTGGATTAATCTAGTATTTATCAAAAAATTGCAATTGAAATTCCAAATTAAATTCAAGATATAAACTATTAAGCAAATACATAAAAAGAACCCCGTAATACTCTCTAAAATATAATAGTCAAGATTCCTAAACTTCAAATAAAATGGAGAAAGTAAATATTAAAATTACTTTCTTTTATTCATGGAAAAGTTCATCCATATGTTTAAACATAATTTTTTATAAATATCTAAAATATACATACTATGTAGCAAAACATTTTATTTGAAACTAATTTCACATAGAACTCTTCATAAAACTTATCAAGATACAAATGCTTCTATTTTTTTACTCAGATTTGTAGTTTGTGTTGCTATTTAAGAAAAAAGTAAAATCTTTTCAATATATAAAAGCATTTGAAATTATTACGGATACTTATTCATAAGCAGTTCAAACCAGAAGATCGATAATACTGAAAAATATTTTTATTTATCTATTTTTATATAATTCTATGTTGCATCTCTATCAGGACTATCAACGGAAAACAAATAATTTAAATCAATGACCATCGCATAGTTTGCATTTAACCAACCGTATACTTCCAAAATTTTTAATGATAATAGATTCACAAAACGAAGGGTATGCGCATTTATAATAATTATTTAATATACGAAGACATTTTAGTACTGCCATTTTCTCCTTTCAGATGAATTAAAATTAGTCTAGTGCCAAAAATCATAAATGGCTTATTCCTAGACGACTAAATAATAAATAGAGCTTCAAACTCGAATTCCTACAAGGTTTTAGAATTGTCGGAAAATTTACAGCTTTATTCCATTTCAGATCATTCAGATAAATGGAACACGGCGTCTTTTAAAACTATTAATGACAATTAAATAAAGCCATCCTTTGTCTGAACAATCATTAATATAATCACAGATGCATTATTCGAAATGTAGAGGGCTTCAGATTATTTCAAGTATTCCTTTTAATCAATTTAAATTATGCATTTAATCTGTACTCCTAATATTATTTAGTCAATTTCTTCGAAACAAACAGTTATGCTTATTTATAAATGTAACCATGTATATAAAGGGTGTTCCAAAATTACGATGATCTGAATTTGTCACCAATTTTGTAGTAAAATGTTGACAATCCAACTAAAAATCATTTTATCACTGATAATTTAGTGTTTATAAAAGTGGAGCGTTACAAGATAGACCAACCTGTTAATATAAGATTTGAATTAACAAAAAAAACACATTTTCTTTAAATTCTTATAATTTTACTGCATCACAAAGTGCACAGAATAGGATTAAGTATGAAATAATAAATATGATAAATGATCACCATGGCTTTGCTGGCGCATATGCAGTATTTTGTTCAAATTTTCCATGACTTTTTTGCATAAACGTAGCCGAAATTCGATGATGCGTAATTTTTCTTGCAATGCACGCTTTCATTTGGGCTTTTGAAAAATATCTTTGACCTCCAATAACACCAAAAAAAGAAATCCAATGCTGTTAAATCGCACGATCTAGAGAGCCAATTCTCAAATTTTTGAACTTTGGCCACCAGACCTAATTATTTTTAAATATTATTGAACAATGAAAACATTTTGCTCTATTGTACAATGCTCTATTTTTACTAACCCTAAACTAGCAGCTGCCAAATAGTTTTTAATACGGTTGCCGACGATTGTTTGCAAATTCAAATTTTGCGACACCCTTTATAATGTATGGTTCTTTATGAAAGTAATAATTTTATTGTACTTTTTGGAGATAATTCCTAAATTGCTTATTTATTGCCTAGGAACGCAGAAAAGTTAAACATAAATAAATGTTTCATTAAGTTATTTTATTATCTTTAAGCCTTTTCTATTATTTTTTATGATATACATGCTTTTACATATTTGCATATACATGATATTTTTTATATAAATGTGCAATTAATAACCCAAGGGGTTGTCAGAAACTTTTGATATCTGAAAGCTAAAATCAAGGAGAATTTTGTTGAAGTGTTAGAAAATAGCTCCAATTTCTCTGAGGAGTGGAAAAAAATCAGAATTTCTTATGTTATCTGTTGTTATACCAATATCAATCTCATCAAGGCATCAGATTTATATATCATATCTGCTCTGATTCAATAAGGCGAGTGGTATATATAATTATTTAATAGTTATAACATTGCATAAAATTTTATTTTAAAGAGATTTTAGATCAATTTATATTGTTAAAAATGGCTATTGTGGAAAATAAAATGAAGGAAAATTAGAGGAGATAGCATGTCACAAAATGTCATCTATGGACAAACATCCAACCACAGAGAAATAACAGCAGAAGGAAAAATTACCATCCATGAAAATAGCAGCTCTTATGTCATGATTCTACATCAACCTTTCAAAAATGCATCTATTATTAAAGAAGCATATGTAATAATATAGCAATATTGGTAAAACCAGGACAACCTTTTAAAAATGCCTCGGCTTTCTACGAATCATATATAATAATAATAATGTAATACTGGCAAAAATATATATGTGATTAAAAGATGTAGATGAATATTGCCATTTATACTTTATTCATTGCCTACGTGATTTCGAGCTTCAATTATTCGTTGCCTTCAATTATTCAAAAACACCTAACGAAAACAAGATCGTGTTCTCACATGATAATAACATATTTGATCCCATTGGGGACTATAAAGTTGACTAAAGGTTTTGATAATTGACCTTAATGTTGAGAGAAGGAATGCTTGTTGTTTAATTTAGAATGCGGACCAACGTTTATAAAAGTAATTATCATATCTATTTAATTATCATTATATGCAAAAGAACTCAATAGATTCTTTGAATATTTTTTTACCATAACCAGTGGCGGATCCAGTTAGAACTTTTTTAAATAATAGAACGGGTAATAGGGGAAAAGTGCGAATTAAAAATAGCCAATAATAGAAATAAAATGCTCAATGAATGCCATTATCAAGTTGAAGCGTCAAAAACCAATGCTGTTTTAATACTTGTGAAAAATACTTGCTTATTATTTATATATTTCCATGTATCAAGAGGTCATCAGCGCAAATATTCTAATGATTAGTATGAAGAAATAATTAAAATTTCCCTATATATATATATATATATATATATATATATATATATATATATATATGCATTTTGAGTCTTAAAACTTTATCATTATCAGCTGTCTTTATAAATAAAGGTATGAATAAGGTAATGATTTCTGGATTGCCTGGTTAATTCCTTTTTCAAATGCATTATTTTGGTTTCTTAATAAATAATTTACATAAGAGGAGTATGGGGTTTTTTTATATAACAAAAAATATTGAAAATTCTTTTTATTATAAAATAATGCATAAAAGAATGCTCTTTAATATACTTTTAAGTTATTAAAAAATATTAAAATTTAAATTTGTGGCATTTTTTTATTTAAGTGTGAATAATTCTTTCTTAATAAACATCTATCATGCCAGAATAAGCTTTCATGCTATATTTTGTAACTCTTGATGCAATGTCCGTAGCCCGCCTTGTAGAAAATTGTTTCATATATAATATTATAAATCATGTCGCCATCTAGAGATAATATGACTACATATAAACATAATCTTGTTGAAATTTTCAATAAAAATATTTTAAATACAAAGAAAGTAGAGCAAATATTAAAATACGCTAAAGAAATTATTTTTTTTTCTCTTCCCATAATAGATAGAAAAAACAATTTATATATTTGAATTCTATAATAATTCTTCTAATAATTCTGTTAGATTTATTAGAGAATTCTATGATAAAATTTCCAAAATTAAGAACAAATATTTCAAACAGAAACAATACGATAAATCATTCGTGCTAAATTCATAGAATCCTTTTCTTCATTTAAAATATCTTTCAACAATTTTTGCAATCAAGCTTGGAATTTGCAGATTTATGAGGAATAAAAATTATCCTAAATCGTTTGCTAAAATAAAAATAAAAACGTTATATAAAATCTCATAGAATTATTTCCATTATGACAACGATGTAAAATAATAGTAAAAAAAATAATACTCCACAAAATTACTTCATTTTCAGTTTCTGGATTTATCCGAACTTTACAAAATATCCCTCGAATAAGAATAATTTCTCTATTAACTTCGAAAATATAGCATTTTCTTTTTTTTAATGAGATATAGAAATAGGAAATAACTCAGAATGGATCGTCTATCTTATTTCAAAATTAGAAAATTGTTGTTGAACTGGGATTCTGATAAAATATTTATACATTGTTCCGCAGAAACTCTCGGAAAATAGAGATCTTGTCGAAGTTAATCACAAACCAATCATTCTGTTTGCATTTTAGAAGAATGATTTTGTGTACATGCTATGAGAAAAATGGTATTTCTCCCTTCAGATTGTGTGCAATAGTTATAAGTAGTATTTTCATTAAAGTGGAAGTATTTTCATTAATTATTTTTGTTTTCTAACATTCTTAAAATTCGTAATCTTTTCTAACATTCTTAAAATCCGTAATATTTTCTAACATTCTTAACATTTGAGAGTCAGAAACAAATTATCGAAACCATGTTTTTAATTGTAACTGAAACTGATGAATATGTAAAAAAAGTACAAGCCGTAAACCAGCGCCAACGTTAAATTTAATATCATCTACAAAATGTTCTTATTTTAAGCATTTTCCATTTTAGATTAGAATGCCAACAAACCTTTTTTTTGTATGTGTTTGATACCTGGAGTTTTTAGATTTTATTTGTTGTGCTGGTTCTAAATTTGCTGAAAGCATCTTTCAGCTTTACTTGGTGTGACTCAATGTAGCTTATTTATGAGTTTTTAAATCTAAAAAAATATTTCCAAAGAATAAATGATATATAAAGAATGGGACATTCTTACAGGTGAAAAGAGAATAGGATACCTTATTTTTACGGAAAAAAAAATCTATAGTGCACATGGTGAAAAGATCACTCTAATTTAAGGACATCAGATTTTTAAATGAAAACTCGAGGAGCAGGTAATAAAACGCAATTGAATTGTAGGTAAAATAACATTTACAGTAAACACTGGACACTAATAGCAAATTGTTAATAGAAAATTACTAAGGCACAAACCTCAGAAGAAAGTTCTTCTGAAGATCAATATGCGGGTGACAGAATTCACTCAACTACTCATTTCCTTCAATTCTTTTACTCTAGCTACGGATGCCTCTTTATTAAAACCCGGCGGCTCAGGATACAAACTCGAAATGAAAAAATTATAATAATTCGTCTATTATATATTTCGAGTTATCTATAATGGTCTACTCGACGTCTTAAAACTCCCATGATCATTCATCAAATGTTCTAGAACAAAGCACGGAACCCGATCCGTAATGAAAACTATCATTATTCTAGAAGGTAATAACACAGTCTTTATAAAATAATTTACAGCTAGGTATTGGACAGTGACAAATTGCAATAACAAATATTATGTATAACTATCATTACAATATTTAAAATTTTACTATACCTTGAGCTTAATCTGATGCAATGACGTAAATTATACTGTTGTCATATTTTATAAATATGATTGATTTTATATTATTATCATAAGCCAAATAGATATTCAATCAATTTTTTTTTAAATCCACACACAAATATATGTTAGTTTACGGTATAACTTTTTATTCCATAGAAAAATAATGACTTAAAAATGGCCTTTTGATGAACAAAGATTTGGAAATTCTGATGTTAATCAAATGAATGAAAAGTGATGAGAAGGTATAAATTCAACAGCTTTTAACACTTCAAATACCATCATAGTTGTTTTTTGTAACAATAAATATGGTTTTTCTATAACAAATTTGAAAAGTCATTAAAGTTTTAAAATCATACTAACAGACATAAGACGTAAACAAATCCTTTCTAATCTCCACTGACGGAAGCTATGCTTTTATCAGTGGGTGAAGATGTTTCGCTATGAAAGTAGACTAGGATACATTATTTCAAATTAAAACTTTCTTGGAGATGCATTATAGTATTAGAGAAAGAAAACTTTTATAGACTGGAAATATCAGGTATTCACCATTTGGCATCAATTCTCGGTCTCGATTGGTACTTATAGGTAATCCTTTTGATTTCAGTTTTTTTGGTCGACTATCGACTTGATACAAAGTATCAGGTCGATACTCAATTGAAATATTAAAACGAGTTCTAACGTTTCGTTCTGTCTTGAGGCCATAGTACAGGTTAAACGCTTGTAGAATTCAAATCAACATTATTTCTTATCATTAATTGGAATGAAGATAATTCTAATGCAAATTTCCTTTTTTCTTGTTTAATGGATTTATTAAGTTTACAAAATTAAAGAGAATTTCTAAGAACGTATAAATGTGTTTTGGGTTAAATATTTTTTATTAAAAAAATAAGGACAAATAAGTAAAACGAGAAAAATTTAATTAATATTAAAATAAATTAAGCAGAGTTAAAAATTAGCTTTTGATCAAAAATAAAATATTCAGATTATAATAAATAGAAAAAAATACATCTTCAAACAAAATATTTATTTTTTGAAATATAAACACTACACGAGAAAGTATTAGTACAAAACTGTACTTGATATTTAATTATCAATATACTTGATTGATATTAAAGTTATATTGAGATCATTGTACTCAATATATTAAAGTTATATTGAGATCAATCAACTGTGCTCGGAGAAAATCTATGTTAAACATTTTATTTGCCAATAAAAATTACTTAATAAATTGTCAGAATTAATAATATCATTCTAGATATAAATATTTAGAATTATGCCTGATTCAGTATTAATCCTTAGGATTTGGACTTTAATTATCAATTGTAGATGACTAATCGATTTTCATAAAAAGGTTTAATACTAATATATATAATCAAACAGGTTTTATTTAATTCATCAAAAAATAGGGACATAAATTTCTTTCAATTTGTCATAGAATTTGTTATCAAATTTATACTTTGATCAATTGAATAAATAACAACTTCCTTCCTTTGCTTATTGATAAGGTGATTCAGTGCATTATTTGTATTTCAGACCTAGTAGCACAAAATAATTATCGAAACATAATTGAGTATTTTGTGTGTTTGATACTGTCTAATTTATAGAATTTTAACAACATCATAATTAAGTTTGCACACTTAAGTTTGATAATAGGGTCACATATTTATTCAAAAATGAAAATACAAAACTTGTTCTTCAACATCATATCAAGAAAACAATAGTGCTATTTGCAACACTACTTAATCTTGCTAAAAAAATCGATGTTTCTATAGATTTCTATCGTTAATTTACAAATATACCACGAACTTCAGAGTTATAAAACATTAAAAATGAGTGGCTTTTATAAAGTCACAGTTAAGTATAAATTTAATCTTGAACTTCGGAGTGGAAACAACTAATTTCTTGTTAAATAAAAAGATAATTTGGAAAAAAAA
>JAPMOQ010046923.1:674805-784997 GCA_026543055.1 Argiope trifasciata
GAAACAACTAATTTCTTGTTAAATAAAAAGATAATTTGGAAAAAAAATACTGTAAAGATTTATTTTCCACACAGCAAACTACAGAATTATAAAACATTAAAAATGTGTCGCTTAAAAAAGTCACCATTAAGTATAAACTTAATCTTGAACTTCGGAGTGGAAACAACTAATTTCTTGTTAAATAAAAAGAGAAAATCCTAATTAAAAAAATACTGTAAAGATTTACTTTTAAAAATTTTGATGAATTAGAAACATTTATTAAATAATCAGTAATCTTAGTAAATAGTATAATAATTCTAATTAAATATTTTAATAATTGAAATATTATGATTTTAATATGCATTTCAGTAAATGTGCAGCAATTTAGCTACATTAATAATAAGATAGAAAGCTTAAAATAAGAAGAAGAATTTACATTTAACCAACATAATTTGTTTTTCTTTTTCTTTTCTTTGAGTTCTAGTTCAAAAGTCGAAAATCAAATTAAAAGTCTTAAAATTTTCTTGTTAGCATAAATAGATAAAAAACTTCTTTACAATAACTTCAAGATATTATACCTTATCTAGAACATTTAACAGCAGTGTGGCGATATCTTGCAATACGGAATTTTTACTTATTATTACAGAGAATGTAATTAAATTACCTAAGACAAAAAGACAACAATTTTCAGTTTAGACTTCAGTTTACAAAGTGTATTTTAAGATTATGCTAACAAGAATGCAAGATTATCAAAGAAAAATTTCAATTACTTATTAATTCGAATTAAAAACATTTCAATGCATTGTTGTAACTTCCTAAAATAATAAAATTCTAAGAGCTAATTCATGAATAATGTAATCCAAACCATGCACGAACAAATATTTTTATCAATAAATTTTATTGAGATATTTAAAACTGCGAGAAATCAAAACAAATACATCTTTGAAAACAACTTATCAAAATCCAACCCATTCCTTTCAAAATACATCTCAATTACTACTTGAGAATTCTATTTTCCCTCACCATTAACATCCTCCCGTCTTATCTAACCCAAATACCCGCATCCAGACAGGAATGAAGGCTGTTCAACAAGAACAAATATTATCTTATTTCCGAGCTAAGCCGTGAAGATGCGCGTGAAAAATTGCTAATGGTCCGAAGCCTGCTTCAGACTCTTCCTATCAATTTATTTGCGCTGAAGGCTGCTGAATTTAAGACCTCTAATAGCTTTGGGCAATATATCTCGCCCGATGTCAAAGGGGAACCAGCTGAAACTGAGAAAAATTACTGCACGTGCGCTAAGCTCTCGACCGTTTTACAGTTTCTTTAGCGAATTAATGAATGCGAATAGAGCCTGATGATTCATGCATTTCGTAGAAATGGATGGGACTTTTGAGATTTTTGTTTAATAAATTGCATTAGAGAGAAATTTTTGTATAATTGCTTCCATAGCAGCTTGTAACTGATATGTTGGTATAATATTCAAATAATTATACTTATCGATCTATTTATAAATAAGAATCTCTTAAGTTACTTAAGTAATGGAATTTCTGGGTTTTTTGTTAAAATTTAAGACCAGCAGTACTGGACACCTCAAATAGATTTCTTTAATTTTATATTGGATGTATTGATTTATAATGATGCCGTTTTAGACAAGACTCCCGTCTGATGTTTATATTATATTCATTGATGAGAGATAAACTATTAACTTTACCAAAAGAGCTTTAAACTTCTGGGAAAGAGCCATTAAATTCTATATTTTCTGTAATTTTCTGAATATCTTAACAAATTCAAATTAAATACAAATTGTTATTACTATTTATTTTAATTAAAATAATGTTATGTGTTTAAGGGAATAATCTTAATGTATTACACCCATATATTACATAGTAATAATTTATTAAAAAATTGCTTACCTGCACTAAGCCTGAATGCAGAATTTTTGCTTTGAAAATATGCTTTTATTAAAAAAAACTATACGTTTAAAATAATTGATAAAATAAAGATCCAGATTCTCCGTCTTAATCACCAGATATGCCACCACCTGTCTCCTTCACCCATCCTATTCCATTTTGAGAGATTACAGACACAGAGCACACACATATACATATAAAAAATTGTAAAATTTCGGCTTTCATAATTGAACTGATTTCCCTATTTCCACTCAATTGTTGAAAATGAATTTTTTAAAGTCATCCAAACTTAATATTCTTTGTTTACTGAGCATGTAAAATAGCATTTTAAAATAGTATTTTGACTTTTTAAGTAAGATTTATTTCATATCAGTTAGTTGATTTGCCTAGATTTATATGATGGACCAATAATTGATTAGTCAAAGAAAGACAATATATATTAAATTAGAAATAGAATTAAGAAAAGTTACATTTTTAAACAATTCGATATTAAAATTAAAGAAAAATATTTTTTACTAATTCTGCGTTATTAATTTAATGGTTTGTCTTAAAAAATAAGTTTGCAATAAGTAAAAAATAAGTTTCCAAAAATAAGTAAACAAAAGTTTGCTCTTTAAAACACTATTTCATTGAAACGAAACCTTATTTGGAATGCAAATAAGTTTAGATCAAATCATATATGACATCTTTATTATTTCGAAATTAATTAACATTTTAATATTTTTTATCACTTTGATGTCGATAATTATATTTCTTAATTCTTCCCAATCTCATTATTAAGTAGGAAAGATCAGCTTAATCTTGTTCTAGATATTATGCTAATTTTTACGAAGCCCTTTTTATAAATGTATATATTGTTACGAACCTGTAATTTTGCTTTCCTTCAGAAATAATGTCATGGCAAGAAAGACTGATTTACAGTCATCTGCAATGAATGGTGCCCGTGTGTCACATCCTAGAGATCGGCGACCATTTAGCGACTTCGAGACGACATTGACGACAAAATGATTAATACTGGAAACTTCAAGAACTTTTCCGATCGGTCGATTAGGAACCGAGAGATGCTTAAATGCTCCTGATTGGTCAAAAAGCTTCTAGTCCCGCCTGCCGGGAACTAAAAAAGGCCGGCACTTTCAATCTAGGTCATCAATCTTGGAGTCCTGGCGAGCAGTCCTGAATTGAGAGATGGTGAATGGAATCACCGAGGGAATACCGAAGCAACAGCAGAGTGCAACAGTGTGTGCCGTATTCTGTCGTCTTTGGGAAAGGAACAGTTCTAAATTGAAAGTAGTCGTGAACTGAAGTAGAGTGTAGGCAGTGAAAGGGAGAAGAGGTAGCAGAAGTTACAGCCATGGGGAGAGACCGAAGCTCCAAGAATTCCCTTTTCTGCTGAATCCTGTTTGGCCCCTTTGTGTGCTGAGGTCGTTGTCATTACGGATTTCTATTTTTGGACTACTCTTGTTATTATGGGATATTCTCAGCTGTAGAGTGCTGCTGTGTGCTGTCTTCTGTGTTCGTCTTCATTGTATTTATCGTCTGTAAATAGTTGTCGTTTTTGTGCTGTCATGTCTTCGGGTAAATAAAAGCCGTCTTCATGTCTTTCTATTGAAGGTCTGCTTATTGGGGTTATCTCACATCATACACACGCATTACACATAAGCGAACCCAACCTATCGGAAATCTGTAACAGTATTCTTCAACTATTTCTGTTATTTTTGGAGTTAAGAGTACTTCAACAAAAGAAGTTCAGCAATCCTCTTTACACATAAGGTATATATACTTTCCATCGGGCTTATTCAATAAAAATGGAATATATTTGAAATTGTTAGCATTAGAGCAATAATGAAAGTGTCCTCAATGTATCGTAGTTGCTAAGGAACGGGAACCGGTGAGAATCGTTTATAGATTATTTTCTCTGGCTTTGCTGTAAACATGCGTTGTTGGTAAACTAACATAAGTTTAAGCAACGAATTATTTTCTGAAAGTTGAATAGTGGAGATTTCTCATTCTTTTTTCAAAGTGAAATACAATATATTCTATTTCAAAGTAAAAGCTCTGCACGTACCGTGGAGCGAAACCGGTTTTGTATCTTACATCAAGATCCTCTTCATTGAAAAAAAATATGGTCATTTTCAAAAATTCTATATTACAGGATTTCTAGAATCAATCAATTTACACCTACCTGATAACTATTGAAATAGAAGGATTCTCTAAAGGCAGTGGAAAATTTCAGAGATTTTGTATAAAAAAGGATACAAGCGCAAGGAATATTATCCACTTTTCTGAATCGTTTATGATTTTACCTCAAACATGAACTCATTAATATGTTATTCTATTATAGACAAGTGTAGCTTAAAATTTTATCGAACATACATGCACATTCCATATATTTATGTATTGTGAATGTAGTTTAGGGTTGACCATGCATGGGGTTTTGTATTGTAAATGTAGTTTAGGGTTTATTAAATAATTCAATCAATAATAATAATAATAATAATTCAATTAATAATAATATATATTAGGATCGCATTTAACTGGGATGTTTACAATATTCACTGCAAAACTTAAGAAAAAATAAGCAAAGAAGTAAAAAATATTACACATACAGCACAAAAAATACAGCACATAGTTGACCACTTGGCTCATAATAAACCTCCAGAAAACATTACCTTAACCCTATGAGATAGGAATTTACAGTTACTGTTGCAAGAGTAATAACAAACTCCTCTTCTGACTATAATCTATGACTAGAGTAAGATTATAGTCATAGATTATATGACTAGAATCTTGAATACAGTTGCTTTACAGTATAATGAATACAGTTGCTTTACAGTATAATGAATACAGTTGCTTTACAGTATAATGAATACAGTTGCTTTATAGCATTGCAATAATTTTCCTACTGCATAATTAGTTCAAGAATCCCTTTTTCATCTGAATGGCATATCTTAATTTTTGCTTAAAAAACAAAATTGTACTATTATGTACAGATTTAATTCCAAAAAAAAAAATCTGCAAGTTTTGTTAAATTTGAGATCTTAAGATTATATAAATATGTCGGGCTTATTCCTATCATATAACATAAAAAATGGCAACCCTCAAGATATGAACAAAATCAGCTTAAACAAGGAAAATTATTTGATTGATTCGAAAGAAAATTTCGTTCAAATTTACTCACATCCACTCTGACGCCCTGAAGAGGCAAGAATTGTCCCGGCGGCCAGTCGTTAGGGACATATCTGTAGAATTCGACATCGTCCTTGTACCATTTGACGGAATAGAGTTTGTCTTCGTCGAGTTCGTAGCTGCAGATCAGCTCTACCGATTCACCTTGCGTGGTCGGACTGGGAACATCCATCATCAACATCCGAATGGCTCCGAGGATCAAATGAGCTGAAAGAAAATCGCTTTGTTAGCTGAGAGATAGGAGAGCACTGCGGTGTAATCAAGCAGCAAGTAGGGCGACTTGGGCTTCAAAAAATTCGACATAACAGACACATTTAGGTCAGGCACTCATTAAATTCAGTTGAGTAAAGATAAAAATTTCCTTTTTCTTCTTTCTCATATAAGTATTATAAAAAAAATTTAGTAATCGTCAAAAAAATTCAAATTCAAGATTTTGACGAATTTCCACATTTTAGACCAACTTGAGAGGGAAAAGTAATTTTTGGAAAATGCCCGACCGTCTTCTGTGGCAAAGATAACCCTAAACTAATTAGAATAGATGCTTGAAATTTTGTTTACAATTTTTACATTAAATGCGCAGATTTTTTTTTTTTAAATTTTGACTAAAAACTTTTCAGGAGACGTTCGTCGGTTCGAATATTAGTTAAAGCGATAACTAAAAGACGAAGATAGAAAAAACTTGGTGCTCTTATTTAAGATATATGTGGACACCGGTCAGAATTTTGAGTCTATTCCAACGACAGGTTGGCTGCACGGTTTGTATTTTCAGAAATAAGTAAACGCGGTAATTCAAAAATGCAATGACTTAACATATATTGAATTTGATATGGTTTTTGTTACCATAAATGAAGTATTGTGCCAAATTTTTGCTTTAATAGATAGATTAAATTCATCTAAGGCAAATATTTGATTTTTGGATACAGTTAACCACACGCCAGTGATTAATAATCAAAAAACTTACCATAGATGATTAATTAAAAGGCTAAATTCAAGCAAAAACTTAATATTTCATATTGTACGCCAATGCCATCTAAGGTATGACCAGTTTATTAGACCGTATGCAAAAATTTTGGGGGTAGCACACACATTCTTTATTGTTTAATCGTATATAAGGGTAAAAAAAGATTAACAGTATCTCCGTTTATTTTCGTCAATGTCTATAAGTAAAAATATTCTGGAAAGTGATTTTGAACTATCATCTTAAAATATTTTTCGTTATTATATTGAATAGATCTTTTATATTATGCAATAACTGTGTGTTGTAATCACTTGGTTTTCAGGAACTGTTGGTTTTCTTTGGTTTCATTTAAATCTTACGCACGGTGTGATATTACGGATTTCTTGGATGATATATTTTTAAGAATCACATTGCGATAGACGCTAAAATTTGATTTATTTTAATAACTTTACACATGCTTTACCATGTACATTATTTTTCATTTTAAAGGATTCGATTCTCCGATTCCATTACAAACTTAAAAAACTAGGTAATCGACATTAAATTAAACATTTTCTGTACATAATTCCTACTAGAGGAAAATGTTCAACGACATTATTACGATAACTACGCAATATTAGTCGGCATTCAGGATGTAGGAAACCCTCATGGTGATATACAATAAATTATAATAAGAAGGATATAATTTCATTTTATTTTATATAAGATGGACAAATAATTAACAAACTTTATTCCTTAGCTTGCAACAATACTAAAGAATGGCATGATTAAATATTTGATGAAATAATTAAAATTTATTGAATTTCATTCGTCAGTGTAATTTACTGTTTTAAACTATGCAGAAAATAATTTTAGAATTGTCAAAATTTAGAAACTTTTTACAAGAATCAAATTATGTAAAAATCAATTTTAAAAATGGTGTTTCTAGAATTTTTCTGTGGAATCTCGCTTGGTTAATACTTAGTTAAATTATGGAGAAATCAGTTCTGAGGTATACTTTTCCCTCCTTTAAACTACAGTTATAGCTATTCTGGTTTAATTCTATAACTAATGAACTGTTTTTTAAATTCCAATATTTTTTTTCTCTCTAACACTCAAAAACATACAGTATCTCTTCCTCTAATACTCAATCGCTTTTATCTCATGAACTTTAAACTAGAAAAAGCGTCTGCGACTAGAAAAATACTGAGATATAAATGAAAATATTTTCATAAATGGCATTAAAGTAATTAGAAAAATTATTTAGTTTCGGAAGATATGTATATAACATTTTTTTTTTTGTATTTTGTAGCAATTTAGGTAGGTACATTTGTAAAGTATTGAAGGAAATTTTTTTCACACTGGTTTATTATTAAAGCCTTTTTTTATTTCAAAAATTCTGATTTACATTTTAACTTCCACTGTTAAGTAATTTACATTAACATGAAAAATAACATTTAGTTTATAAAAAAAAATTAAATTCTATAATTTTGATTCCATAAATCTTCAAACCACAATCAAAGCAAAAAAAGGGAAAAGAGGTTACCTAAATTTTGTTCTTAAGTTAAAGGAAATTTAGTAAAATCTTTAACGATGAAATAAATAAAGATTCTGCCAATAAAACATATTTGTATCAATCATTTATAATTATTGCAATGTACACCAAACAAAATTAATATATGCATCATTAATAGTGAAAATCTTTTCGCAAAATGTGCTTTAAACCATATCACAGTTATAACCTTTAAATGTCTACAAGAAAAAATGCTATTTTGATAGCATTACGACCGATTTTTCCCACCATATTTTGTGTTTTTCAACCTTTTTATAGTTTTATATTAATTACTGCAACAATTTGCAAACAATACAATTAGAAACATACATAATTTCGGATTTCTAATCTTAAAAAAAATAGCTAGCCAATTGTCATGGTCTACTCATAAAAACTACTTCAAATCATACCACAGTGAAAAAGGAACTTGTCGTTAAGCACCTCTAATGAAGGCAATGATCAAATAAAAAAAAGAGAGAATTTTTTCTCTTGGTGAAAAAGTTGGTATCTTGTCACCTCCAAGTGCTGATGTTGACGGAAAAGTTCCCTTTGTGCAGGCTATATTTCACTCTCCTCCTGATACGATCAAATGGTCGAAGGCCAATGACTAACCAGAGTTATCGATTGTGGCGAGTTAGGAAAGATGGATTTTTCTTCTTCGGTTCAGGTCCTGTTCCAGTAGAAATTGGGAATCGATAGTAATGGATGTCACAAAGACTTTCGGATTCTTAATTGTTTTAAACCATTAGCGAAGGGATTTTTAAGTCATTTGTTAAAAGCCACAAAGCCTGGCAAATGTTTTCGTAAGGAATTATCTTATTTGCCAATGGGAATTTCATTCTTTGTTAAGTGTTGTTAAAACATTAATTAATTAACCAGAATTTACTTTGAAATTTTGCTATTATCTGATTTTTCTTCCTCTAACCTCCTATGGCGACTATCTTAAGCTTGGTTTAGTTCGATTTCGATTATGTCTTTTATCTAGTAACTTGATTTTAGAACAAAAAAGTATTTTTAAATTTAAAATTGTGACAGATATTTAATCGACAATGTTTCGAAGTTTACATTTGAATTTTCTGTTACTTAAACTACCTTAAATGGAGTCAAGTCAAATGATGTCTTATTGATATACAAACATAAATTTAGTTAAAGGCATGTTTGTTAATTATTGATGCCTTAACATCAATTTTTTATATTTATGAAATTTAACACACATGATTTTTAAGACGAAAAGATCATTGTCAGCTTTTCCTATTCCAAAAGTTAATTAAAATATACCAATAAAAATTAATCGAATTTTTAATGTTTTCTGAAAATTCTCAATCATCAACGGTTCAAAATATTACGTTTCTGATGTTACAAATTACATTTTTGAACAATTTTCTTCATCATTTTTTTAATAATTTTTTAAAAAATTAATTTGATACACATTTTATAAGAATATTTTATTTCTGTCGTAAACTTTTACCAATATTAAAGTAAAGATTTTAAAGAATTGCTATGTTTAAGGATTCGTTTTAAATCAAATTTTATACTTGTTTTTTTTCTAGTTTATATATATATATATATATAATCGTTACATATTTGATTATCAGTTATTTCACAGAAGATAAACTTTATTGCATGAGATCATTGAATATATTAGGTTGTTCGGAAAGTAATTTCGTTTTTTCCTGACAAAGGATTTAATTGCATTTTTCGCACCCAATTTCATACTTAAACCGCAAAATCATTTTATGTTTTAAGAGCTGATATAGCAAGGCTTGAGTGTGAAAAAGTGCAGCTGATTCTTCGCAGTAGTTTTTGGATGGTGCCCTTTTAAATTTGGAGAGCAATAAACAGCATTTTCGTCATTTTTTTCTTTTTTGCTATAAAAGGTAAAAATGCTGTTCAAGCCAGAAATAAATTAGCCAATATGTGTGGAGAAGATGTGTTAACAGTACATCAGTACCAGAACTGATTTGCAAAATTTTTCCTTTAAATGAGGAGGCCAAGAACCACCTCGATCAGTTTTTTTTTACAGCAAAGACAAAAACTTTTATGAGCGTGTAATCATGTTACTATCAAAAATATGGCAAAAGGTATTAGACCAGAATGGCAATTTTATAATTTAATAAATAATTTATTCATTAAACGAAAATTTCTTTTCATTTTGACAAAAAAATACGAAATGACTTTCCGAACAACCCAATAGTTTAACCAGCTATTCTATTAAATAACTGATTTCATATTTTAAAGGTTATAAACAGGTTTTTAACTTCCATTCGAGGTTAGTTTTTGTAGAAAGTTCCATTAAACTCATACTTTAAAACAAATGAAATGGTAACATTTCAAATTAATATATTCAATATTAATACTTTCAAAGAAAGGCAATATTGAATATGAAAAAGAACGTTATCAAGAAGCCCAGTATTGAATATAAATTGTAGTCTATTTGTTTAATGCGTTACTAAACATTTTTTTATTGTGAAGTAACATCAATATAAATACTGTCCGTAACATCTTCAATTAAGCAGCTTAACATTAAAAGGCTGGCTATTTGAACAAATGAGAAAAATTGGATAATGACAAAAGTGGAGGACTATCGTTGGACTTTAATTTATGTATACTATCACTTTCTTTAAAGCATTTAAATAGGAAATAACATTATAAAATATATTTTTGACGAAAATATTGAATATTTTATTTATTCCTTATTTTTAATACCTGTATAATTTTCTCTATATAATTTTTTGCCTTTCTACATTCATTATTTGGGAAGCTACATTCATTTTATATAACCATACCTTGCATTTTAGATGCTTTTTTTTGACATTCCAAATTTTTTCAAAATATTGTTGTGGAAAACTACAAACTAAAATATAAAGCATATTTATTTCTTCAAATTTAATACTAAATCTCCTCAGTCTGATCTACAGGCATTTTGCTCATCAGAAATGTTTGCAATTGCTTTAACGTTACATAACGCGAAACAAAATTGTGTATTCCATATTTTTTCTCTATCAAACCCAAAAATTTAATGTTGGAAAGAAATACAATATATTATATATATTATATATATATATATAAATTATGTGCAAAAGTTTTAACAGATCATTTTATAAGCTTCTAAAGAATCTAAGCTCTTTTTTATATTTAGAAAAACAAATTCTTCCAGTTGTAACATTTTTTGTCATTAAATTGATTCATTTTTCCTTTCACATTTGTTTTTTTTTAATGTAATTTTTGTAAACCTTTTTTAAATGTTAATATTTTATAAGTTTTCCAGAAATTCATTCTGAACATAAAATCAAATACTTTAAAATAAAATAGAATAGAGCCTTTAGAAGAAAACACATAATCAAAAATGTTTTATTGAAAATATTTATAACCTCAACATCATTTAAATGTTTGAATAAAGATTTACATTTCATACTAACAATATACATTTGGGAAAAAATTAAACATATTCCTTTATCAAAATGTAAAGTTTCAATTTGATGGTCATGAATTAATTTTGGAAAACCCTTTTGACGAGAAATAAATGATTAAATGGTAATAACTGTTTAATTAAAATCATTCTATATTATGCACTCAGAGATGGAAAGTACTGCATTTAAATTACGAAATCAACAGAACATTAGCTACAATTCGATAACATGGAATTTGTTTCACCAATATAATTTTTTCTTGCAATTAATTGTTCTATTGGCTTTTATATTACAGAAAAAATGATTTGCCTTCAGTTAATACAAAGCTTATGTGATTACAGTTGTCACTTAAAGTATTCTCCAAAACGGGCCTATGTTCTATGACCTACAATTTAGAAACATAGAAAACATTTTTTTGGTAAGAAAAAATTATTAAATAGAAATAATTGTATAATTAAAATGATTTAACGGAAATGTACCACAATGTGGAAATTTTTATTCTGATATAAAAAAAATCCACAATACGTTTGCAAGCATTCGATAACTATAAATTTTCTTCACCAACGCAATTTTTAGTGCAATTATTCCTTCTGTTTTTTGTCATATTATCAGAAAAATAATTTGCCTTCAGTCAACTCAAATCTAGTGTGATTCGAAGTGTCACTAAAGGTACTCAGAAAAAAAGTCCCTCATTAGTTTATTAGATTTAGAATTTAGAAACTTAGAGAAAATTTCTTGGTGAGAAATAAATGATTAAGGGACAATACTTATATATTTGAAATAATCTGTGTAATGTATCCTATTCTGGATATTTTTATACTAAATTTAAGAAATTGATGGTCTGTATTTGATAAAATGGAATTTGGTTTACCAATATTAAATTTTCATTACAATTAGTCCTCTTGTTCTCTGACGTAATACCAAAAAGTGATTTGTTCCGTCAACTTAAAGCTAATATATTCGAGTTTTCCAATGAAGTACCACAAAAAAGAGCCTTATTAAGTTGTAAGACCTACAATTTAGGGAAGCTTTTGGTAAAAATTCAATGATTGAATAGAGATAATTATATAGTTAAAATCAGCTGATGACATGTGCCGAAAAAGGAAAATTTTTATCTTAAAATTAATGAATCATCAATATGTTTGCAAGTACTCGATAACATGGAATTTACTTCACCAATGTAAATTTTTTAGTGTAATTAGATCTTTTGGTTTCTGTCATACTACCGGAAAAAAGATTTGCCCTCAGTCAACTCAAAGCTAATGTGATTCGATTTGTCACAAAAGGTACTCCCAAAAAAGTGCCTCATTAGGTTCTAAGACCTACAATTTGACTGCCAAAAAATGTCGTGCTTCTTTAATATTAAACAGAAATCGTTTTCTGCAACTTTCCGTCATAGATTAGAGTCTGATAACATCAAAGATGTTCAAGAACTCATTTAGATAGGGTGTGACTCGCACATTAACGGAATTCCGCACGTGGTTTAGACTCCTGTTTCCTAATCGATTTTCCACCAATGACTCCAAGCGTTATGAATTTCTTATGATCTAAATCCATTTTTTACTCGCCATTCTCAGGACCATCATCAGCAAATGCTTGGGAAGATTTTCAAGCAGCCTGGAAGTGCCACAGTCGTTTTTAAGCGTTTAAATAATAAATGTGATACACGGCACGAAGTTTTAGGGAGGAAATGGTTCGGAATTTTCAGGCACGTTGGAATTAGAATTCCTATGTTGTTAGATCCGCTAGAGATGTTGAAGTAATTCAGCCATATCTTTATGACATAATAATCGTGAGAGAATAAAATTGTGATTTGGTCAGTCTGATGTGCTCATAATTGTACATTTTTTAGTAGTAATATTAAATTGATTTGGTCTAAGAATATTTCTAACCCATATTTTTTACAGTTTCACATTAACAATGTGTAAAATTGTTCTTGATCTCCATATTGATAGTGGATAATCATCAGTTAAAAATATACGTGGTAGTTACATTTGGTTTAGAGATGGAACAATAGTGTATTTAGTTTAATCGTTTCGCATCAAATTTCGTGCAGTTTACGTAATTTTGAATAATTGTTATCTAACGAGAACAATCCATAATTCTGAATTCCTTTTTTCAAACTTCTTCACCAAGTATGCTGAAGGGTGTTCGATCTCTGATGCCACATTTACAGTGGAACTGAAAACATATTTTTGAATATTCTATGGTATCTTTATTTGAATCAAAAATAAATCTGAGACTCTACCACTATTCCTTAAAAAATTTAAGAATATAGATAATACTTCACGAAGGATTAATGAAATGGACAAGGTATACCTTTTTTTAAAGTCAAAAGTCTTCATATTAATGCTTCATTATTTAAAGGAAGTTTTATTTGATACCGTTTCAAAATAACGAGATCTACAATATACATAACTATTCATTTAATTTTCCAGTTCTTTATTTTAAAATTTATATACAATAGTGCATCTTCAAATATTTTTTCAAGAACTTGCATACATTGTGGTTATTTATAATCGTATGTATCACTTTTAAAAACTAGCAAATTTAAGTCATGAAAATGTGTGGTATATTTTGCAATCTACATATTAATAACTGAATAATTAATGCTGAATTTAAAATGAAAATGTTTCAATTAGAAAGTTTTAACTGAAGAATGATTTTGAATGTAATAAATAAATTTGGGTATTCATGTCACAAAATACAGTTTACAAAAATACCCCTCTTTTTTGTGCGTTTTTGTAAAGGGAATATTTCAGTAAAACTTTATGTATGGTAATGATAAGACATGAAACATATTCGTGGCGATAGAGTTTTTCTTGATAGATTTATGTTTTCAATATAATAAATCAAGTAGCGAATTTTTTTAATGCCTGCATTTTGGTACTGGAAGCTTATAACTGTATAAATTTTTTCCTATTGAATGATACAAAAATGTCTAACAAGAAATACCTTTCTTTTTTAAGGATTTTAAAAAGAATATATATATAATTTAACAGTATAAAAATTCGAACTGTGAGTTAAATGCCCATCAAACAATGCCATAACTTACATTTATCAAAACTGGAACGTGCTTATATGCCATTGCTATTTAGTACTATCAATTAAACTGGTATATTTAATAAGATGTTTTAATAGTTTAAAAAAATCACATAATTTTATACATTATGTATGAAATATATCTTCTCTACAATTCACAAACTTTATTTTGCGTTTCTTTTCAACGATATTTTGCCATCTTATTCATAATTATATGCGGAACTGTAATAATAATTACAGTTCCCAATACAATTAATAAATTTAAAATAAGTAATTACTGAAGATATAAGAATATATAATATGATATGTATTCGAGCTATTGTTAAGTTTAAGAGTTGAGTAACTGCTAAGTAAACTTATTATTTCAGAGTACACCTATATGAAATATATTGAAAAATGGTGGAATTCAATTTTAATATAGACGTATTTACTAAATCGCATAATATTAGCTATTTTTTATGACTAACTACTGTAGCTTAACTACTTTCGTCTACTAGTATGATTTAGTAGGTACTTCCTCCAAAACTAGAATTGAAGAAAATTTGCATTCCCATAAATTTGATTTATGTAGGACTAATGCACATTTTGGCTTTATTCATTTTCTTTAATTTAAAATAAATATACTCCAGAAAAACAACCACTTTTCTTATCTCTATTCGACCAAAATACAAAGGAATGAATTAAGTAGAAATCCTTTTTAACTCATTAATTTATGGTTCACACCCAAACTTCCGTAAAGCCATTACTTAAGCTTAAGTTAATCACTTTCTCTCATGCAGTGCCGCACCAATAAATAAAGCTTACTACTCTAAGAATTGCGCTAAATAAAATATACCAGAACATGTACAAAAAGATTAGGTATTATATTTTCACATCTTGTTTTTCACTTGCGGATTATTTTAGATAATTAGCTTTTAATTTTATTACTCAATTATCCAACGTTATCTATTTAAAGCATAAATTGTTTAAAATAGCCAGCATAATTTAATTTATTCTGGATCACTTATGTCGTCATTATTTTATGTTTCATAAACTTTTAGCACTTGTCTTGTATATGTCTTACTTCTTCTTGTAAAAAAATCAAATATTTTTCATCATCGTTTTATTGATGTAATATTATTAATTTTAGTGTCATGTGTTAATATTAAAACTATTGTAAGTATTAAGGTGTTCCATAAGTGACCTTCTTATTTCTGATATGATCAATATACAATATTTACTGTTTAAGATATATAAGAACCCTTATACTCTCTTATCTTTTTCCATCTCTCTGTTTTCTTAACAAAATTGGCTCGTTTTGTACAAGAAATGATCCTCGAGGTAAGCTTTTATTTCTCTGATGGATTTAAAACCCCTATAGCGAAAAAATTTTCATGAGGACAGAAAGAAGCAATAATCAAATGGAGGGAGATCTGGAGAATATGCAGGATGTGGTTAAAGCCCCTCAATCAAACTGTATGAGTTTGAATTTTAAGACTAATGCAATATGTGGTATAACGTTGTCGTGATGAAAAAAAACACACCTTATTGGTTCATTAATTCTGATCATTTTTTGGCTATGATAACTTTCAGTTGACTCGTTTGATGACAATTTTTCGTAGAATTTCTTCTTTTACTTTGAGAAATCGGCTCTTAGAAAATTACGCCTTTCCAATCCCACCAAATGGACAAAAGAGCTTTTTTGAAATGTATCTCTCACAGTTGAAGGTCTGCTACGACTGAAACCAAGACGGCTAATAAATTAGCCTTATGTTTGTATAAGCAGAGCGAAAAAAGGCCATTCATAGCACGATGAGAAAAAAACATTTGGGACACACTAATGCAGTGATTCTCAACCTGTGGGGCGCGCCCCCCTAGGGGGGCGCGAGAACATTAATGGGGGGGCGCGAGCATATCCAAGAGAAAATGTTATTTTAAAAAATTGATGAAGTGACTGAAAGGAAAGAACACGCACACACACACATGCAAAACAAAATACATTTCGACATATTTAATAATTAACTTATTAAATTAAAATAACTTACTAAATTAAAAACAAATTGAATAATTATTAGTGACTTCCTTGGGCCTGTCTTTAGAGCAAAGTTTTTCGAAGGAGGGTTTAATATTAGAAATAGATACTCTCGGTTCTTTTTCTGTATTTAGCTGAGATCTATATTTTGTCTTCAAAGAAGCCACAGCAGGAAATCAGTTTCACAAAGGTAAGATGTTGAAAATGGTAGTAGAATGCGAAATGCCCTTGTTTTTAGTGAAAAGAGTGATTTATTACTAAATTGTCTTTTGGTTTCGCCGCTTGCCGTGAAGTCTATGAAGGTTTCTTCCTCTTCAATTGAGAGACCTTTGGGAGAATTTTGAAATGGATCCCTCACCCACTAGTAACTTGATATCAGTTTGTCGTCAGCAAGAAAGTACTTTTTAAAATCCTTTGCTAGCATTGCTAAATGATTTTCTATGGTTACAAAAACAACTTTTACACGTTGTTCTTCAGCCTTATAAGTTTTAACACAATCATTCAAATTTGCAAATATTGTTAAGTTTTCTTGCTTTAAATTTCTGCTCCACAATTCCAATTTTCTACAAAAAGCATTAACTTTATCCCTCGTATCCAATATATATGTATTTGTTCGTTGAAGTTGAAGATACAAGTTATTTAATTTCTCGAATATGTCGACCATGAAGCTCACTTTCATCACAAACTATCATGAATATTCTCAGCTTCCGATGTATTTTCTTCTTCTAGGAAAACGGCGATTTCTTCTCTTAATTCATAAACAATTTTCAAAAATTTCCCTCGTGAGAACCCTCTTGCCTCACAATAAAATAGTAACGCTGAATGTACTGCACCCATGTCTTTACAAAGTGAGGAAAAGAGTCTTCATTTCAGAGGTCTCATTTTTATATAATTTACTACTGTTACAACCGTAGTTAACACAATATCCAAACCAGGACCCATTTCTTTGGTAGCCAAAGCTTCTCTGTGGATCATGCAAAATGTGTCCAGACGCACTGTGGCGATTTTTGTTTCACAAGTGCTTGAATACTTTGGAATCTTCCGGACATAGAACGAGCACCATCGGTGCATATTCTGACGCAATTTTTCCATTCTATATTTGTCTCGTTCATAAACTCATTTAAGATAGCAAATAATGCGAGTGTTGTTGCTTTGAGCTCTATTGGTTTGCAGAAAAGTAATTCTATGAGCATCTTTATTACTATCTGTTGCCTCATCGAGTTGTATTGAAAACAATTTGTCACTTAACTTCGACAAAAGCTGACACTTTACATCTTCAGCTATATATCAGCAATTCGACGGGCAACAGTATCAGTTGAAAGAGGTATAGACTGCAATTGTTTTGCAAAATTATCTCCAAACATAATTTCTACAATCTCAATTGCGGCTGACAAAATAAGCCCTTCACAAATGGTGTGAGTTTTTTTACATCAGGCCTTTTTATATGAAACTTTGTAAGAGGCAATTAAAGCTTTTTCATTCAGACATTCATTCAAAACAATGATTTTTGCTTTTCATAGGATTTTAATTTTAATTCGAAGAATTCTCTGTGTTTGTTTACGTACTCACTATGAAGCGTTTCCAAATGTCGTTTAAGTTATTAGGTTTCATGCTGTCTGCCGCCAACATTTTTGAGCAAATGATACACAGGGGCCTTTCTTCTTCATTTACTTCAGTACTAGTGAATCCAAAATTTAAGTATTCTTGAGAATATTTTCTTGATTTTATTTTCGGAACCACGCTCGTCTGTGTACTTGTTGATGCTTGTCTATCGTCTAATGCTCGCTTACACTCGCTTAAAAATTTATCCATGATTCTGCATAAATCTGCTCCCATGAATATTTAATACGGTGAATTGCAATTACACAAAAATATATATAACACATATATTCAGAATAGATTCAATAGCGATAGAAGAATTGACTCGAATTAGATTGTCTGGAATTGAAATTGGCGTCTTACAACTTGCTCCTTCTCCTTTTGAGAAAACGTTTGTTCACATCTGCGCAAGTTCTTAACTTAACATTTAAGCTGACCAGACAAATTGAAACTTCTCGCGAAACCGTGAGAATGCCCGACATGGCGGGACACAATAGCTATAAAAAGGCATAGGATTCTTGTTTTCTCAATGCTAAGGATCGGGGTTGCAAAATGTCAATAAATTTCCGTATTCTTGATAATTTGTAAAGTTTAAAATTAAGGTTGTAGTGTAGGGTTAGCTCAAAAATACTCAAAATAAATTATTATTGTATACATTTTATTGTATGCGGTGGAGAGGAGGGGGGCGCAATGAAAATTATGATTGAAAATTGGGCCGTGAATACTAAAAGGTTGAGAAACACTGCACTAATATAATGTTTATAGACAAAAACTACTAAGATCTGCCTAAATAGATCTAAATCTGTAAACATATCTGTTACTGGATTGTTGCATAGTTATCAGGCGTTTTTAAACAATATTATTAGGTATTCTTGAACAATGTTTATTATGATAAAGGAAATATAAAAATTCAATAGTAACATTTTTAAATGATTAAACCAAAGAGTAATTAACATCTACTTCAATCACTTCCTCCCATTTGCTTAGAAGACGATTCCACTTGCTGATAAGGCATGGTTTTTGGAGATCTTTCAATTGGACACTGCAATTCGGTGAACATTAGGCTTTTTTATTGTAGCTGAATTTGTGGGGGACCCATCCAGACAATATCAGTACCTTTCTCAGATTTTTGAGACGACTAAAACTCGTTAAATGGTCCTCATTGAAATTGTCAGTCAGCATTCATGATGTCAAACTTTTGTCCCTTCCACGGCTGCTAAAAGTGCCTAGTCATCGAAATATTATGGCCGATCTCCTACGAACTTATCTTCTAAGATAATGTCGCGAATTTGAAGCGAACAAATCATTCCCTGCATCGACTTTCGCTGATTATGCCTCCACCAAAAAGGTAATTGAGACTGCGAACTGACTTCACTGGTTTATTAAAGTTGTGCTGCTTAATATGATGAATATGACTATCTACTCATATTTTTATAAATTAAAAGTAGAAGACTATTTTCATTAATTAATTTATAAAATAATGTGCATTTTTATTAAAATATATCATGTTAAATAAACGCCTGATAATTATGCATCAACCTAATATATGCATTATGAGCATACATTGCTCTGTTTTTGTTGCACAATGAAATTGAATAAGATTTGTATTCACAAGAAAAAAATTTTTAGTTACAAATCTTTGTGAATAGCTTTACTTTTTAGTTAGTTTAGTTTTGGAGTACAATCTACCACTTTCCATTTTTATATTTGAAAGGATACCTGTTTACTGCAGAAACAATATTGACTAGAAAGTTCTTTGGATAATATATGAAAATTAAATTTAAATCTTTCAAGGAAATATCTGTTAGCGATATCTAAAACTAAGCATAGATGATCCATAAAATTGTTTAAACTCTGAAATTCTTAAAGCTGCCATTTCGGCGGGTCTTGTTATAAACAAGTATAGGTCGTTCTGATCATAGAAGCAAAAATGGCACAGTGCTGTGGAAATTAAATAAGAATATGTAATTGTTCTTATATTTCATTAAAGCCGGCATTCTGGCATAGAAGTAGCGCGTCTTCCCCTTGGCATGGGAGTCATTGGATCGAGTTTCGGTATAGGTATGATTATTCTTCCTCTTTTCTATCTGTGACATGGGTGAATGTGCCCTCCTCCCTGTAAGAAAGAGGTAATGAAAGCAGATCTGATCCGAGAGTACCTACAACATACTCTTGACCCTAGTTGGCACTACTAAAACATTGCTTAAAGAATCGCTGACTTCATCCGTGAGCTTGTTCATGGCAAGTACCATTAGAAACAACAACAACAATATTTCATTAAAAGTAATCATACATTTTATAAAGTCTTCATAAATTATTTCAAAAATTTTAAGCATAAAATTTGAATACCATCAAAGTGACGGTCTTGATAATTTTACTGTTAACTCACTGCTCAAAATTGGAATACTTTTCTATATATCAAAAATTTCGATCTTGAACATCATACTTAATTCACTTGAAAACATTTGAATAATCTATCTTGAAAATCACTTGTTGAGACAAAAAGAAAAAAAAATCAACTAAATGCAGAGTATCAACTCTTGCAGTCTAGTTTTATTGGGTACCGAATGGAGGAAACAGTAAGTGGAACTATCCTATCAATTGAGGAACTACACCACAAATGAGCAAGAAAAGTAAGATCGTTCCGACGATATAGGGACGCGATAGAGGAATTGATGGGCAATTAGAGCTTTCTTTTTTTCTTCTTCGGCAGCCTTAGTTGTGTCGATATTTCTTGCTGGAAGAGGTTTATATGCATCGAACTGTCTTCCCAAAGAGACACGACTCTCATTTTCTTGGGGTATCAGGAGATGGTGGTGATGTGTTCTTCCATGTGAGTTCTTATCTTTTTGCTTAGTAATTCTTAAAAAAGCTATGCTTACTTTTCAGAACATGTGGTATTGTTTCATGGATAATGCTTTAAAAATAGAGGTACAGGTCAATAAATACCATGCAATGTTCGTATATTCCATATTTTTCTCTTTTTCCCTTCGTAAAATCCATCAACTTATGCAGACTGGAGTCATATAAAATTTGAAATTCGAGTTATATTGTATACATACTTTTATGAGTAAGTAATGAAGATTCTAGAAATATAAACAATGAAAACAATAGACTAATTTATTTTTTAATTTAAGAAATTACATTGAGTAGTTCTTAGAAGTAAGAAATAAGAACAAAAACAAGACCGACTTTCAAATCCGAGAACATGCCATCTGCGGTTATAATGCTGTAACTTTGATTCTTCGAACTTATTTACAACAGTCGTTGTATTCTCTTCGTAATTATCTTTAATTTCTCATATATGAAATTTACAGAGAATATTTATTTATCAGAAAATCCACAGAACTCGAGATTTTGATGAATCTCTACATTTTAAACTGACTAACATTTTTTAAGCATTCTGACAATATGCTTATTTATGAAAACTATAAAATATCTAATAGATCAAAGAGTTCTATTAGATATTTGAACTAAAAAAAATATAGTTCAAAAACGCTTTGAAATAAACGGATGAGTTTTTGTACATGAATTTTATACAAATAGTTCAGAAAAGATAATCAAATTTTGAACGAAATCCAGTCAGTGAAAGTATGTCAGTTCAGCTGTGGTAAAATAAGTTATTAATATTATTCTAAATTCTAGAAATTTATTGAATCTGGAACCAAATTGCTGGAATTGCCGTATGTCGGCCTGTACAGCCTTCGTACAGACCGTCTGTACGTATGGCAATAGAAGCCAACATACAGCAAATCCAGCAATTTGGTACTAGATTGCTTCTGTACTGTATTGATTGACTGTACCCGTCTCTATGCGTCTATTAGGGTGATAGTTCAAAAACAGAATAACTTGAATAAATATGCGAAATTCATGAGATTGTATTTTTTGCTTTTAGTCGGCTGGAAATGACACGTTTGAAACAAAAATTCGATTTCTGGGTAATATAAACCAAATGCCTGGGACTGTCAAATAAATCTCCTATTATCACAAGACTGATTTAGTGAAAAAGTTTACCGATTCCAGGCGAAGCATTTGCGATCGTATTTATATGGTGATAGAAGGATAACAACTTCATCAGAGAAAGTTTAAGAGAAACCACACTTATTGGTTTCGTAATTTAACATTTATTATTATGTGCATAGACAAATCATCTGACATATTGTTTCTCCTGTTGCTTATTATAAAAGGATTAGCAATTCAATTGGAAACGATGAAGTTGTTTGAAATAATTTTATTTGTGCATGATTTCGATGAATGATATTTTAGTAATGATCAACTTTTTTGAAATTAATAATCAACATTCTTTCATCTATTTACTATTTAAAATCAGCAATATTATTTAATCAATATCTACAAAATATGATTGTTGAGTTTTCTATGATATACTAAATGACGAGTTTGAAGCCTGTACTTTATAAATAAAGTTATGAATTTTTTTCCTAAAATCAAATTACTATTTTTCTCATTGTCATGAATCAAAATGGAAAAGACAGGGTGATAGAAAACTAATACGATATAAATGATAAATATATTATTATGTAAAGAATTTGATTATTATATTATAAAAATCTTCTACATTAGATGCCTTATGGTATTTGATATCTTTAATGCTATTATAAGAAGAAAAACTTTAATATTACTTTTTTGTGCCGATAATTTATTATGAAGAGCGTTAAGAATAATTTCTAATTTGCAGAGAATGTTCAAAAATTCTTGAAGTAGGCAACTATCTAGTTATTGTATTACACACTAAATACTTTACATATTAAATTAATAAATGTATAATGTCTTTCTGCGAATCTATGCTTAAACTTCATGTATTACAAGAAGAAATATTATATTTGAAAAGTACGGTAAGCGACCATTATTTAATGAAACATAAAGCATTTATTCCAGCAGGTAAGAGTTCTAGGTCTCTATTTCCTTGAATTAATTATCTAGCACCAAAATCTGGAACTTTAACATTGTTCTAATAACTATTCAAAAGTGAAAAGTGATAAAATTTTACGATTTCTTCTGAGAATTTAATTACTCTCACTTTGGCCAAACAGTATGATGGGGAAAACTCAAGTTTCCATTTTAAAATTCTTTAATTATATTGAATTTTTCCTCTTTCGCTTAGTGGAATTATTAGTGGTAAGAGTTGTACAGTTTCTACGTTTTCTTAATGTAACGGTACTGAAGTTAAAAGTAACGATACATGTTTATTAGTCGTTAACATCAACATTATTGCACACCATTAAAATGTATCATTATGGGGAAGGCGAATTGCAATGAAATATAAAAAGTGAATCGGCAATCTATATATGAATTTAATTAAGAGTTAAACCTGAATTTTTATTAAATTATATTATACATTTAAAGAATAATCTTAATAGAACGGTTTTGAAATATTACTTCGAGTAATTTAAATTCAGAGATAAAAATAAACCCCAATTTATTCACATTTGCAATTTCTGATTTTTAATGTAACGGCACTGAAGTTCAGGTTATCAATGCATGCTCATTCATCATTAACATCAGCATAATTGCAAGTTCTTAAAATATATCATGATGAGGATAATAAACTGCAATAAAAAACAGAAAGATAATCTAAATTCTATATATTTATCGAAATGTATTAAAACATAACTTTGTTTTATAGAATTTTTTTATTTTAAAAAATGAACTGAACAGAATACCTTTGAAGTAGGATTTTGAATTTATTTTTATTAGCAGATTCCAGAAGTTTGTATTAAACAATTAATTCAAAAGAGCATTTAAATTTTGCATTTTATGTTTTTAAAAGTAACGATACTGAAGTAACGACCTATGTTTATTAGTCGTTAACATCAGCTTAATTGCAAATCATTAAAATGCACCATTATTAGGATTGTGAATTGCAATGAAAAGTTGAAAAAAATCAAGTTGTAGATATGAATCCAAATAAGTGTTAAATCCAAAAATTTCAACAGTGCATCTTTGAAATATTAATTTGAATTAATTTAATTGTTAGAGTTAGCGTTTTGACGTTTGTATAGTTAATGAAATAAAATTAAACCAATATATTCACATTTACGAACGGTTTTAAAATATCTGAGAGTTATTTTAAATGCTTAATTGACTGATTTTAAATGAAATAATTAAGTAATTGCTAATACATGAACAAAAATTAGTTATGAAATCAGAAACTAAACTTTTTATTTACATTTTTCTTTTTTTCTTCTGTATTTTAGAAAAAAATTGATGAGATGAAGCCTGAATTTTTTAAAACAGTTTGGGCTGATTCATGAAATTATCACTTCAGTTAGAAGTAATAGCTTTTTATTGGTGGATCATTATTATTGTTAAACTGATTTTAATGATTAGTTAAAAATTTTCCTAAATAGAAGAGATCTCATCGAAAATAATCAAAACTCTTAGTGCTATTATAATTTTTGTTAGGTCTAAAGTATTTTGCTAATATGCATGGTATTTTCTATTTCAGCGTTTTCTTAGTTATAATTAAACATTTTTTTCCGAGATATTAACAAGTTAATAACGCATCTACTAGCTCTATTAGTATTTTTCTATCCGAGTTATTGGCAGTAATATCAAAATTTAGGAAATATATTTACACACGCAAAATTATAAAGAGGAAAAGGGGAAAAAGTGCTCATGATTAGCATAATGAAAAAAAATTCATATACTCATCGCTCTATGAATGACCTTATCTGGATCTGCTTGTCTATTAGCCGTATATGCCATCCGTTTCAATCGTACTTGAGCTCTTTTAATATTTCGTTTGTACTTTTTAAATAAGTTCTTATGCCCATTTGGTGGGACCAGAAAGACTTAATTTTCTACATGTTCCTTCCTCAAGCTGAATCAATAAATTCTACGAAATACTGTCATCACCTGAATCAATTAAAAGCTGCCATAGTAAAAAAAAATAATAATAAATAATGAACAGACAGGGTGTTGTTTTTCATCATGACAACTTGAGACCACATATTGCATTAGCCCTGAGCGAGAAGCTCTTACAGTTTGATTGAGATGTTTTACCGTATCAGGCATTCCCTCTAGGCCTCGTTCCATTTGATTATTTTTTTCTGTTCTTAACCAATTATTACCTCGATAAGCACTTTAAATCCATCAGTAGAATAAAAGCACAAAGTAAAAATTATATTTTATTTAAAACACAACATTTTTTTTGAAAAAAAGTATAATGTGGCTTCTTGAGAGATAAAAGAAGATAATACAGCAAAGGGTACTTGTATAAAAAAATAAATATTATCTTAAACAATAAATATTATGCATTATTTTCATAATAGAAATAGGAAAGAATCTTAACTCTAATACATTCTACGTATTAAAAATAAATATCTTATAAATTAATAACAAAAGTATATCTCTTCAATACAGCGTATTTGAACTACTCAAAAGAATGTTTATATTTGTCATATTTGTGATTATTAAGCTCTGACAAAGAATAGAAATTTATTTTGTATGGTTAACATAACTTTCTATTTGGATAATTATAGCAATTATTCTTTAAATAAATCTTTCTGAAAATCTTATTTGCATTCAGTTATTGATTAAAGCCCAGACAATAAACAACACAATGAATATTCTACAATTTTACAGATATTTTACAAAACAACCATAAAGAAAATTTTGCATTCCCATTCCAGCTGTGACCGATGGTTCATAGCTCCCTAAACTGGAATCAAGCCAAGGGTATTCAAGCTAGAACGATCCCCCAATCCGTCTGGCGCCTTGTACAGAACAAAAGAGCGGAAGCAGGGATCTTAGGATCCTCAGCGCATCATTGTGGTTTCTGTCATTTTTCTTCCAATGGAATGATTATTGCTCCACCACAAAACATTCTTTAAGAAATTCACTTATTTGCTGTTATTTGCGTACTGAATCAGACCAAAAAAGATCTAGATGAAAGATAGAAAGTTGCTCCATTACAGAGAACCAAACTGTTCTATTTTTTTCATAATTTATGATTCATCATTCAGAACTATATCAAAGAAAATGCATCTTCCTAAGTAAAGTTTTTTTGTTCATTATACAATAATTAATTTCGTAAGAAAAAAAAAACAAAATAAAAATTTTTCTTAGTTGCCTTGTAAAACAAGTGTGCCTCGAAATAGTTTTGGATAGGAAGTTACTTACTGTATAAATGTTTAATATATTTTATACAGATAAATGCTTAAAAAAATCCTCTCGGTAAAGATATATTCCTTTAAATCTTACTTATCTGGCAGCATACATATTTATAATCTTATCTGGCAGCATAAATTGTTAATGTTAAAAAATGTCAAAATGAAGTCCTGAAAGGGATCCTTTTAGCCTTTAATTTCTTAGATATTGCACTGATAGAAAAATTTTAAATACAAAAATCCATCATCTTAATGAGGCTTAATTTTGTTAACTGCATTTATTTTCTATCTACAAGACTAAGAAACATGTATTCAAAAGAAAATTTCACTTCCACCCCACAACATGCATTTTCTTTGTGCAAGATGTACCTTTTACGAACTCGTCCAAGATTTCTACATTTCTAAAAAAAATATCAAATAAAATCCAGACAAAATTACTTTTGTTACTTTATTCAAAATATACCATGTTCAAAGTCTTATAAGCATATATTATGTAAAAATTTAGAACAAAGAAGGGTTTTGGACTCTAGGGGCCATGATCGGTGTAGAACGGAAGAAAATTTTCCCTAAATCTTGTGATTAGAACTCTTGCAATAGGTAGTCTTTCTATAGTAATCCAACTAATAGTGATATGAAACAATATCCATTAAAGTAATTATGTATCAATGGATTGCAAAACTACGTAATCAATCCATTTATAACATTCAAACAAATGAATAACAACTTTATTAATTAAAAACATAATTTCTATTACGCTATATGAGAAAATTTTATCAATCTATAAATTTTCAGTTCTATTTTTAAAGAATTATCTTGGCTTTTTTTGTGATAAAATTTCTCTAGATGCTTTTGTAACTTTCGAATTGAATTTCTTGTCAATGAAACTACTCCCCAATGAAATTGGTAATAATCATATAGTGCAAGAATGAAGGGATATGTTATTTATTGAAGAAATCCCGTGTTCAAATTTTACAAAAAAAGTGGTCCAAAAATTTTTATGAAAATTATCATTTATTGAAGTGATGGAAAATTATATCTTTACTGATCTGAAGTTTTTTCCGAATCATTACTTTTAAATTGTAGACATAAGCATCAAAATATGAACTGTAATTAGCAAATTAACTGTAAATCTTCACATAAAAAGGTGTTTGAATTGATTATTTTATCATTTAGAACTGCTCGAAACATGGAAGTTTGATAGCACCACATTACAGAACCATTGCAACAGGTTCTGAAATTTTAACATCTTTTTGTACATATTCTTGCATTGAAAATAATCCCATAACATCCAACTGTAATCATCCATTACAACTTTTTACAAAAGAAAATTATTTTAATGCACAATAAGAGAAAAGAAAAGAATATTGAAAAAATGAGATGAAGCATTCAAGTATTAGACTCAGAAATGTGTCAAGGCTTTTGAATTTGCAAACAAAACTGCACAGCTTTACAATTTCCTGAGCTCATATTTTAGTTCTTCTTTCACCAAAGATCTCATAATGCCCTAATCAATATGAGAAGGTAGTTCCGGTCTTGGTTGATTTCCAGTGTAAATTCTTTATTATAAAACTTACCAAACTATGTTTTTACATTCCCCAGAGCAGTACATCCTAACAAACTGCTAAAATATAACTTGTTGTGTGTGTGTTGTTTCGTATAGCACTTACCATTGGACAAACCTGCTGTTACGGAGATAGTGATTTAAGTCTATAGGGTGGATATCTTGTTTTTGAAGCTCCAACTAGGGTCAAGAATACGACTTTGAAATCACGCATAACTCATTTGCTTGCACAACACCTTTTTAAAGGAGGGTACATTCACACAGCTCACAGATATAACAGAATAAGAACAACACACCCGAAACGGAGCTCGAATCCAGGAAGCCCAGGTCGCGGGAAAATGCGCTGCCCCTATGCTAGGACGCCTGCATATATTTTGTGTAATTACATCATTGATGCTTATCTGAAATTTATAAAATGTTACAAGCCATAAATGAACTTTTCCACTGACCGTTTTGTAAGACATCTACAAAAATCTTGTTCATCAATACTCAAACTGCAAGGGCAAAGTATACTTTTATCTTTCAAGTGCAAAGAACATAGTGAAACAAAACACTAGAATACGCCGATGAAATGTTCAGGCATTATCTATGAAAGTACAAACTTATGGTCTGACCTAATATTTAAAGTTATTTAATAAATAGAGAGAGAGATTAAAAATATCAATATAAGTCTTATTTATCATGCTTATTATGGTTATTATTAAGTCTTATTAAGTTTTAAAGAACATAAAAAATACCAATTCTATATAACTTTTGATTGAAAAGAATGTTTTTACACATCCAATAATTTGATATTAAGATTTACATTTTCTAGAAGAGAATAAACATTGACATTATAAAAATATATTTAAACATGATAGTTGATACTAAAAGTAAGCTTTGAAGAATATTTCGACAAATCTAAGATATGACTCGTTTCTTAAAAATGTATTCTGAAATGAAATTACTAAATTATTTCCACAAATATATTAGCAGTTTTGCTAGTTTGTCCAGCAGATAAGTCAAGAAGACTAGTTTATATGTCATCAGTCATATTACTTGGTTAATACTTCATTAACAAAGCATATTATGAATTACTTTTAAGACATATGAATAGGATGCATTTTTTAGCCTAATAACAACAATCGTTCCAGCAGACTAAAAATTATGTTCCAGGTTTTGCTCATTTGGCAAGAGATTTCCAAATTATTTTTGGTAACCAAACCTTATAATGAATTCATCAAAATTAGCTCTAAATTATGTAATTGTTTTAAAACAGATAAAATGATTTTGCTATTATTGGGTACCATTTCGGTATTTTCATGGCTATATCTCATTCTCTTTAGTGAAGTTACTGTGTAGATATTTATAAAGTCTATTATTAACCTTATGTGCCCTGCCCGTCTGATATCGCCCCGTTCGACAGTGGACTGTCTCATGCGCTTTGGGTCAGTTAAAGGAGTTCAAATGAAAAACCCCTTAAACTTATTTAACCTCCCTGAAGCTCCTGTGTCAGATCCACCAATAGGGGCGATATCCGGCGGCCAGAGCTCAAAAGTTTAAAAATAAGTTCACTTTCATAAATTTAACAATATTTTTAGATGTATACCAGCCGACATTATAAAGTAATTTTTAACGACTTAATAAACCTTTTTTTCCTTTCAACCTGAGCAGGGAAAAAAAAAAACAGAAATAAAATACAACATTAAACTATTTTTTTACAAAATGAATCATCTCCACATGACGAAATCCCCTCAAAAATATTTTTTAAATTTATTAAGGCAATTGGTTTTTATCATTCCATCTAAACTCTAAAGAATTTTTTAATTTGTTCAATTTCCTACTGTTTCGTTTTAGTTTGAATGTAGATTTTTAATGCATCTTTTGTTCTTGCTAAAGTTTTTTTACATTATATTAGAATTTTTTTAAATTAACTATACGTCTGGCGCATTATGGCCTATTTTGGCTCTTGTGCCAATAAAGCAACAACATTCAACCAACAAAATGACTCCGATATAATATGAAGTAATTTATCATTTAATCATCTACAAGAAATATAATTTTAACCCCCCCATGAAAAAATTAATGCTTTTATAGAAAATTTTCAATCATTAATACAAAAGTTAAGTTTAATAAAACGAAATAAAGTATCAACTTCAACTAAATGTTTTCTATAGAATACAGGAGAAAAAAAAAGCATCATTCTTGGGATGAAATATAAGAGAAGTTATACCTGTTAAAATTCTCTGTATAAAAAAGCGGATAAACTTCTTAAGAGACCACTCGTATCCAAAAACATAAATCTATTTCAACTCCATCTTGTCTTTTTTATACTTTTTCCCCCTTTTCTGTTAGAAAAATCCTTTAAAGTTAGCGTAAGACTTATAACCGACGAGTATTTCTCGAAACTGATAAGAAACGAACCTAAAAGCTTATGATACTAAGATCAGAAGAGGCAGAAAAAAAATCAGGGAAAAGCAGAAAAAAATAATAAATCGGAAAAAGGAAAAACTTATCTTTTCTAGAATTTAAATCGCCGTGGAAGAAAATAAGAGTAAAAAAAAAAGTATATAAGTAAGAGAAAGAAAAAAGAGATTGGAACACTTTTTATTTTTTTCCAATCGCCATGGAATTTTTTTCCTATCGTCTGCCAATTTATTTTTTTCCATCGTCTTGCGGTTGAAGAACCATAAGACAGAAAGTTTTGTCATGTTGAAAACTAAGTTGAAGACCTAATAAAAAGTAATGATCCGACTTTTCTCTGTCGTCCTCTGAGAAGTTCTAATGCGTTTTTTATTTTTCATCCAAATTTTTCAAAGGGACTTATAAAAAAATGTAAGAAGAGGAGATACGCTTGCTTTTCCAGCGTTGTGCCGGTTGAGTGAATTGATTTATATTACTAAAATGTAAATTCATTTGCGATGTACAATCATTTTTTCTAGTTGAATGTCGGGTTTTATTAATTTGTAATTCTTTAAAATGTATCATTTGTTCTGTTTTCTAACCTGTGGATGCTATTTGTCAATTAAAACTTTTGAAATCCGCAAATTATAAATAATGATTTTATTACTTTTACTATTTGAAAAAAAATATGTTTAATAAAAAAAACCTTACTATTTTTTTTATTTGTAAAGATGCAGTTGGAGCATAAATATTATCTCCGATTCAGTGAACTTTAAGGAGCGTTTTGCCTTGATATTATTTGGTGGAGCATTGTTCAATGATTTTATCTCTCACGATATATTTTTATTTATGAAAGTTTTATGATAATAAAAACTTGAAAGCTAAAATTAATTATCTTGTTAGTTTCAAAACATCTAGTTGCCTCTGGAGACCAATTTGTATATTTATATTATTGACTTTTCCTCAATGATTTTATCTCTCACGTTGTATTTTTATTTATGAAAGCTTTATGATTATATTAAAAATTTGGGAGCTAAAATAGATTATCCTGTTAATTAATTTCAAAATATCTAGCACCCTCTGGAGACCACTTTGTTCGTCTAGAATATTGAATTTTTAAACTTAACTCAGTGACAAGACAATCCATGTAGATCAAGGCATACAGTATTCATATCTGTTTTCTGGACCAAGGGCTTCGGGTGCAAGGTGCGATTTTAAAATATCATTAAAATACCCTGGTTGAGTGGTCAGCTTAATGGTGAACCAACAGTTCCCAAGCATGCTTGGTCTTCTTTCGACTTTTTCACTGCTAAGTCAATAATATGGGATGCATTTCTTTTTTAAAATGGAAAAAACGCACACGATTTCTATACAATAAAAACACATCTATTCAATTAAAACAGTTAATTGCAATTTACAAAACATTATGAACTAAAAGCAGAAGGGATGATTATACCCGTATTTAAAGATTGGCAAAACCACGTACTTGAATATTTTGTTGGAGAGTTCGAATCTCGTATAAATGTCGTTTCTGATATTGATGTCGTGTCCATGTTAACACGGAAAGGGTATGCAGTAGCTTCTGAGGATAAACACCCATGACCACTCAGAGGGCAGAGGACTGACTTCTAGCTTAAATGAAGATAATACACACACATTCGCTTGTATAACCCTTTTTTGCTGGGGACTCATTCAACCATCTCAGATGGAACACGGGGGCAGAACAACCATGACCAGGACTAGAATTGAACCCTGGACTCCCAGAATATGGGGGAGATGAGCTACCCCTAAGCCAGGGCATTGGCATCGTTTCTGTGTATCAAATTGAATTTTAAAATATCATTGAAGTTACATGAAAATTGAACAAAAAGAACATTTGTGTCATAACATTTTATTATAGTCTTCAGATAAAAAATAAAAAAAAACATTTATAAGGTAATTGTTTTGAATTTTTTTTTATTAATATCTGTAGACAAATTATAGTGTTTACTGCTAGACTTAAGATTAATATATGGGGACCAAAACTAACATTATGAAACGATTTCTCATCAAATATAATCGTGACAATTTTCTGTAATACGCAAATAATTACAGATTTTACAAAAGTTTTTTTTCGATTAGCACAAATAAGTGTGTTTGTAGAGAAACGGCACATTAATCTAGAATTTTACCACTCTCATGCCTATTTTTGAGCTTGATTGAACTTTTTAATAGAAATCTATTTCTTGATTAATTCTTTCCTTTAACTGAATGTCCTCTTTGGTGACATGGCGCACTCTTTCCAGAACAAAATCCATCTAATAATATTCTGCAGTTCCATTAATTAGCTAAACGAAGTGTTTGATTCAGTACAACTAAAAATATTCAATGAATAGAGCAGTCTGAAATTCGTATCATATTTTGATTGTATTTGGAGTTGACATTTATCAAATTATAATAAATTCGACTTTTGCCCTATTATGTTAGAACTTATGCATACATTATATATCTTGAAATCAAATTTATATCTTAAGAAATGTTTAGTAATTTTTTTCTAAAAGGATTGAAATAAATTTATAATCAAAATAGCTATATTTTATTTATAAAAAAATAAATAAAAACCCTTTAGAATTGAAAAACACCGGATTAATTTGCTGAATTCTAAGAGAAATTCTATTTCTAGTCAATATCCTTATACAGAAAATTAAATTTCATTAATTTATTTATTGATAATAAAACATCCTACACCCTTTAATTTGATTTTGGTTTCCTTTCAAAGCTAGTTACTAAATCAAGTTTAGAGTATAGAGTGAGTGCTTACCAGGAACGACGTTGGTTGAAAATAAGAAGACAAACTAATTGATTTTCCTTTTCTATTATTGATTATATGAATGCTTTCTTTTAAGTAATATAGAGCTCAAATCCCTAAAGAAAACTTGATTTCGATGCGGTTGAATAAAAATTGCTTTTTTAAAAAGCATTAATTGAAAGGAAAAATTATGTATGGAAATATTTAGATAAAAATATAAAAAACAAATACACTATTTTATTACTTTTTTATCATTTTTTTTCGCAGACTTTAATATGATTAAATTTCGAGAAAGAACACTGCTCTCATTTTTGACAAATTTTGCATACTTGAAGACAAATAATTCAATTAAAACTAAGGATAAAACATTTGACATTTATCGATATTAGAAACTTTTAAATTACTGGGTTGCCAGCTAAGTGTTTGTGGATTTTAAATAAAAAGAGTGATTCAAATTTCTTGTTTAAAAATATAGCTTTATTCAGTTAGTCGAGTTAAGCCTTGTAGATGACCTTTTACCATGTTTCAGGGAGTGTCATTAATCACAATTCAGATAGTGTCATTTCAGGTAGTGTTTGTAAAAGTGATTTTTGCAAACACGCACACACGCACACACACACACACACCCACACACCCACACACACACACACACCCACACACGCACGCACGCACGCACGCACGCACGCACGCACACACACACACACACACACACACACACACACACACACACACACACACACACACACAACCTACATAAATGCAATTTTACGTCATGAGCGTCATTAAAAAATTTTCCATTTAAGGAATTCTGCATAGAACGAGATAAATGGTAATCTGAAGGGCTAAGGTCAGGACTACAAGGAAGATGGGACAACATATTCCAACCCAGAGCCAATAATTTTTGACGAATGATCAAAGATGTTTGAACTTTGCATTACCATGGTGGAAAATAACATCCTTACGATTTAACGCTATTCGCTTTTCTTGAATTGTATCGCTCAGTTTGGCGATTTGTTGAATTTAGACATTTGAATTGGTTGTTTCGTAAAAGTTCAACACGCAGAGTTTCTTTAAAATCCCAACAACATGATAGCATATTTTGTTTTATGAATCTCAGTTTTTGATGTCATCTGCGCTGGTTCATCTTCGCTCCATGATCTTTTCTGGTTTATGCTGTTGTCAACTATCCTCTTTTCGTCCCCAGAAATTAGTCGTTTCAGAAATAGGAGGAAATTCATGACATTTCAGAAGCGGATCACCGACGCTATTGCGTTGCATTCTATAAATTTTCATAAGCTCATGAGGGATCCATAAATGGAGTTTCTTGACGCAGTCAAGATTTTTAAATATTTTTAATGCATGTGCGCAATACATCGATCCTTTCTGCAACGTGTTGTGCTGTGATCTGAATGGATAATAGGCTTGATATGGGTTTCAAACTTCAATTCGACTGCCAGATCATTTTTCATTTTTCCAAAAAGAAAGAAAGAAGAACAAAAAAAAAAAAAGCGGAATGTTATTTGTCAAACCAGTTTTGTCACTAACTTAAAAAAATTTCACTATATGGCGCATAACTTCTTGTGTAGTTTCGAAGGGTACTTGCCTTTTCGGTACAACAAAAAAGTACAACAAAATACATCTGAAACGCCTATATTGTTCTTTAAACTGGAGTATAAACAAAATTAAATAACTCATCGATATAATTTTTCCAAATGATTAAAGGTGAAAGTTCAAACAATAAGAACATATGAATTAGAGGTTTTAAATAAGTTGCAAAAACAAAAGATTGTGCTAAAACTATCTATTGACAATATCCGCAATCACATAGTTGCCAATAGGACGACAAATTTGATCTGTTAGATTATGAGTTTGATTAGTTAGATTAATAGTTTAAAATAGAGGAATTTCTGCTTTTTATCCTTCAATCATTTCCTGATGCACGACAAGAAACTTTGACTTTCATCCTGAATATTATCCCACAAGGCGGTATGTCACGTTTAGAAGTTTATTATTTTTTCGTTAGCTTGTCATTTGCCTTATATAATTTTATTAAATATTTATCGTAACTATTTTGCCCTTCTAACACAGATTACATATTTAATGAATATTTAAATCTCCCGCAGCTTGTATTACTGGTGTCCTATCACCCATCTAAATTCGAAAACACCAGATTCAATGATCCATTTTGGAGAACATTTTTATGCATTCATATTTCCTCATGAATGAATCATTTTACATATAGTTAGTGAGCCTGACTATATTATTATGGTAAGAAGTTGAGAATAATCATTATTCAAAATTCCGTTATCTCCAATTTCGGAAGCATAAATGAACTTTCCAACTGACTACATTTTGCCAACAAAGTCGATGGGATAACACATTTGAATAAGGTGTTACTTTATAATTCCCTTTCATTAATGATAAATTCACCAAAAATTACATATGAATGTGCTTGTAGTCCAGCTGAATTAGCATGGCGTGTATCAAGATGTAGAAAAAATACATAATGCATTTAACATCATAAAACGCAATAATCTGTTTCGATTATTGAGTTGGCTATCAGAAACAGGTCTATAAGTTTGTTCTAAGTCAACGCATAGAGAACGCACAGAGAAAGAAGAAGAAGTGGAAACGGATATAGCTGAAAGTAAGTTAACCTAATTTTTCAGCTGAAAGTAAGTTAACCTATAGCTGAAAGTAAGTAACCCTAATTTTTCAAAGGACTAAAATTTTCTCTTATACATATTATACTTATACTTATTACATATCTATCAACTATCTAAACTGGTACAAGAGGCAAATTTTAATTCACAGAAACCTGTAATTGTAAATATCTGAAAAAAGAGATTTCTCGTGGATTGCGTTAAAAACGTTATTTAATGAGACAGCAACATTTTTTTGTTAAAATTGTAGGAATTAAAAATAACTATACAATAAGCTATCAACCTTTTGGATAGGTTATTTAGGTTAGGGTTAGTTTAAAAAAATCAAGTTCAGAATATGGTTTTAATTTATTATTTAATTTCAAATCGGATGTTTTGAAGTGTTTTGACAAAACAGGGATATCTAAAAATACTTATAAGTACTCTTTACCCAATCAGTATTCCTAGGTAGAAAAATATTTCTATCCTAAATTCCTAAAATCTATTCCTAGAATTTAAATAGAGTCATAATGACAAAAAAAAAAGGAAAAAAAGGCAACACGATTAAATTTTAAAATGGTTTTCCTTATTTTTTTACACCAACTAAACAAAACTTGTTTGAATCATTGCAGAGGTAGGGCAGTCATTCAAAGTTAATTTGACATCCAAAATCTAGATTTTAAAATTTCTTATCGATTTTAGAAACTACACTTTTAATAAGAAAAAAATCGTGAAAACCAAGAAAAAAAGCTTCTTTTTTATCTTTTTGAAAGAAAAAAAACTATAAATAGTAATATTCTGAAAATATATTACGTATTGTATTATTCATGAATGTGACAGTCATTGCATTCTGACTTAATAATTAATACAAAATTCTAACTCGAAATTAAATGTTTATCTTAATTTTATGAAATTCTTTAATAATAATAATAATAACTGTACTGTAAAAGGATTGACATTTAGGATTAAATCAGTAAGACAAATTGCTGTGTTGTGACTTATGCCACTTTAAAAGCCCGCTGACAGTTATCTATTAGAGTTAAACCGAGTTAGCTTTTTTTTTTTTTTCAGTAGCGCCAACTAGGGTCAAGAGAGCGACCGAGCTAACTTCATGCGTCATATTCACTTGCTCAGCCCCTTTTTATTGGGATGCACTTTCACATCCCTCAGATAAAACAGGGAAGAAGAACAATCATGAACGAACCGGGACTCAAACCCAGGACACCCAGATCACGTAGAAGAAGCGCTAACCCTTTGCAAGGAAGCCAGCGTGTGAGAAAAGTACATACGTCAATTCAAATCGGCAGATGTGTAATTTTTGTGTCTAATAAGAACAAAGTTTTATCGTTTCATTAGTTTTTTTTTTCTAAATATACTATGCTGCTATTTGTATTACGTTCAAAGTGTGTATGCGTCATCGTTTGATTTTAAAAAGAAAGACTTATGATACTTTAAAAAATAAATTTAGCAGTTTATTTATTAAAAAGGGTCAATATTTATTCTTGAATTTTTAATTTATATTGAACTAACTTAAAACAAGCTCCAATAAAAGAGAAAAGATAGTAAAAAAAATCTATTTTACGAAAAGTTTTGAACATGAAATGGTGAATTTTTGAAACTTCTGTATATTCAAATATTACAAATAAAAATTATTTATGAGTAAAAGACACTGATTAATTTAATGAAAATGCTGTTTAAAACATAAATATTACTTTGAGCATATTTTTAATCAAATGTCTGCAGTAAATTTGAAGAAAAAAAATTTCTCTTATCTTAAAATAACGAAAACTTAATTTCTCTTGTTTTCTTATTAAACGCTTAATTCCTTTTATAACACTAAAACCGATAAGAAATTTTAAAACTTATCTTTTGGAATGTCACATTACAGTTGAATGACCATATCTTTCCAACGATCCATTAAAGTCTTGTTTAATCGATGTAGAAAATAAAACAGTGGAAAAAAATCGTCTGTCATTTTGAAACCCTTTTATTCCAGTTGCATAAACTCTTCTGTATAAAACTTTTTTCATTCATTCGAATTCGAATCTTTTCTTTTTTTTTTTCTTTTTTCCTTCATTCGTCGTTGCTTCGAACGAGAATCTGGATAATTTTCTTCCCTGTATAGTTCTAAATTGGAAAGGGGATATATTTTCGCTGGCATATCACAGCTAACAATATGCTTCAAAAAGGAGTTTGACCGTGAAAGAAAGATAAAAATTTAATTTAAATGTCTTAAGAAGGATTTCCGATTGTTGCAGTTCGAAGTTCATCTTCTTCGTACTGATAATGCTTCTTTTTTTGTCTTTTTTCGTTTTTGGGAATTGAAAAGACTCGATGAAGATTATTTGGAAGGAGACAATAAAATGGCATTGTTAAAAAGTCATCATGTATACAATATGCAGTATATAAAGTTAGTGATATTTATATGGTCCAATTATCTATCTGAACTATTATTAACGAAGAATGTATGTAGGAGAAAATGTTGGTGTATGTGTTTATTCTCTATAGGTTCGTTTGAACTAAATATATACATATATATATTCTAAATCTACTATAGGTGATACTGGATGTCCCATAAATATTGGGAAAAGTTTCAAGGGAAGATAGGAGACTTCAGAGGGATTCGGATTTACATAGCAAATGGTGGTCCGTAACACCTTCATTCGGATCTATATGGCATTGTTCACCGTAGCATATAAGGAAGCTGGCCTGTAAACTTGGAATAGTGTTTTGCAACGTGAAGACTTACACCCATATCATGTGAAAAGAGTACATTTACTACTTGCCACAGATTATCCTCATCGTGAGCGTTTTGTATTGTGGTATCTCAATCAATGTTCCCAAGATGCGAATTTCCAATTCTTCTTTTTAATGATGAGCGAAGCGCATTTAACACGAGATGGGATTCTCAACTACCACAGTGGGCATTTATGGGTTGGAGAGAATCCCCATTGCATATGATTGCATGCTGCCCAACATCGCCTTCCGATGAAGGCTTGGGATGATGTGTTTGTGATTGGTGACGTTTTAGTCGAACATTATTTGTTGTCATTGCCACTAATATCTGCTCAATGTCTAATCTTTTTGCAAGAGGTTATACCAACATTACTTGATCCTGTGCCACAACATATCAGACACTATATGTGGTTTCAGCATGACAGGACATCTACTCATTATGGCAGATGCGTTCGTGAACATTTGGTACAGATGAATTGGTCGTGGTAGACCGGTTCCCTGGCCATTATGCTCTCTGTATTTAATCAACATTGATTTCTTTCTTTGGTGTGCACTGGAAAGTTCCGTGTACGCAACACCTGCAGATTCAGAAATGGATCTGGTTGCAAAAAACGTCTGTGCTGCTGCGGAAACTTTGACTATCTTTTGAGATATTTTGAAACATCATGTACTACAACACATGTAATATCTTTGACCAATAAGCATTTTAGATTATTTTAATCTTATGTCTTTCCATTTCTTCTACTTGTCGTACAACTTTTCCATGATGTTTCCGACCACGGGTTGCTATGCAAATCTGAATCTTTGAGATGTATCCTACCTCCCCTTAAAATTTATCTCAATATTTATGAGATACGTTGTACATTTTGTTATGGTGCTTCTTTTCAATAATAATAATGGCTGGAAGCTATTATGAAGCCCTGTATTGGGCAAGCATTCCATTTCAATTAGTCTCTCCCTTACTTCTTGTTCCCTTCAAATGTCGGGAAATCACAAATATCAAAGAGCTGTTCCAACCGTCATGTCCCCCCTATTTTACTTTTTCATACGCTTAAAGACAATCTGCACCTTCTTTTAATCCTCCTTTTTATTGCACCTCTGTAAAAAAGTATAGAGAAGTAGAGGCAGAATATGAATGGATGCCTGAAAATCCTAAAGGTCATTTTATATTTATGAGTAAGCCTCCTATTTTCACGTGTAGTAATGCAGTATGGCTCGTTTTATCCTTTATTAAAGAAAAATTGATATGAATTTTAGGTGCTTTTCTATTCAACAATTGTTTAAATTTTGACACAAATTTATAGTAGTGTACTGTAAATCTCTTGCCAAACATTTTAAAATCCTCTATGTTTATGAGTTATGTTCCCAAACATTAAGAAATTCGAATCGAGAAATTGTTTCCCCATTATAATAGATGTGGTTTAAATTTTAGAGCAGATCTACAAATCTAATAAGAAATTTTATATACATTTTTTTTTTCAAAACGATTTTGTTCTTTTGCTGAAATGTGCAGTAGAAATTTGTTCCTTATTCATTTGCATATGAAAACATTGATAAAATTTTGGTGAAAGCCTACAATGATAAGACTTCATTGTAAATTTCCTTTTTATAGCCAGTCAAATGTGTTTTGGGTTATTGCATCCACAGAAATGCATGTATACATAATTTCAAAAATGCGTTTTTTGAGCTCGGAGTTTCAACAAAATCGGGAAGTCGCATTTTTTTATTATTACAATCATTTATCTTTATTTGCCAGTGTATGTAGTATTATATTTGAGAAAATGTAAAGTATTTAAAAACGAAAAAGTTGTAAAAAATTGTGAAACTAAAATTTAAATTATTTTATTATAAATGATAGCAATAATTTTTTTACTGCTCATTTAAACTATAATGCATCTGCATTCTTTTCACTTAAAGATCTTGAATTACGCTGTATATTTCTAAACAGTGTGAACGTTCTGATACGTTTCTTTTCCTAATTACATATTAATATGTTGATGTGTGTCACGTGCAAATAATATGTTTTGTAGCATATTATAACAAAATTCTCGCTCTTATTTTAAGCCAAATACCCTTTAATCCCCATTCTTCAAAATGTAATTTTTTTATCGGTACACCAAATGTAATATGTGTATTAAATTTGAAATTGTATTAGTGTATTAGAAATGTACTAAAACATTTATCACACTTTACATTACATTACATTACACTTTACACTATACTACACTACACTATACTTTATATAATATTTACACTACAAACAAACAAAAAATAATTTGCCCTATAATGTTTCTTTCAATTCTCTTGAGAATCGCTTTAAACGAATTTATTCTTCTTTCTTTCAATTCTCTTAAGAACTTATTTAAAAAAATTCATTCTCCTTTTCCCCCCTTAAGAACTGCATTAAACGAATTCATTCTTCTTTCTTTCAATTCGCTTAAGAACTGCTTTAAAAGAATATTTAAAAACTATTGAACAGATGTTTTAAAAAATAGTGGTAACTTGAATTAAATTCTTACCAAAAATTCAAAAAATCACCTGCATTGAATTTTTAACTAAAATCAAAGTAAAATATTCCCAGATAGGAATATGGCATCAGAGAAATGGTAAACTTTCGGATATTAAGATGGTATTTAAGTATTTCTATTATAATGTTATCCCTATTTACTGCAAAAAAAGTCAAAATTTCATTTAGTTTTTAATTGATTGAATATGTAATTTTTTTTTTGTAATTAAAAAAAATTGGCAACATTAGTTTGCCTGTCCTGAAGAATAAATGCGAAAAGTTCAGTTAAAATGAGTTAAATTGTTTAAAAAAATGAGAGATATACATGATTACATATATTCATACATAACTATAATTTACGTTTTTATTAAGATAAAATGCAAAAGTTTGAAGTTTCTTTATTTTTACTCGTATACACAATAAAGGACCTACAATCTTTTGCCAAGCTATTTGAATTCTCTAAATTCTATTTGCATCGCAATCAATCTTAAACCTCCGCTCATAAATTCTATTTAGCATAGTTTCTCAAAGAATGAAAGTTATTTTTCTATTATCAATAAAATAGCCAGCATCTTTCCTAACCTCCAATGCTTTCCTGACTTTTTAATTTTGTCTTTCTCCAGTGTGTCACTCCTTGTATCAGATTACGTCGGAGGAACGCAAGAAATTGTCATTCATCTTGTCATTATTGATTTTGTTTATCATGCTCCTCCGAGATACCGTTTCAAACGTACTCCTTTGTCAATGTCAATACTTTTTCCTTAAGGCTACACTTTTACGTCTTATGCAAACTGGTGTATTATGTTTGTGATAAATTCTTTTTCTTCTGTAAGATGGTTGGCACGTTTAATACATCTATTTCCTCTGCTTCTGAATTCGGCTGCTCTTTTTTCAACTAAGTTCTAAAGATCATTGGTATTAAATAGGAAAGAATTTATTCCAAAACAGCATTATAAATACATCTTATAGTAAATAAAAGATAATTAATGCAGGTTACCTCACTCTCGTAAACAAAGAAAAATCTTAGTACCTATCGCATATTCATATGTATAATGAAAATCAGTATTGTAATCATCCTAAGATATTCTCCCATACTCTCTATTTAACTTTTTATGTCTGAGAACGCTTTACATGGTATTGTTGTACAAACGTTACAAAATATGAACTTTTGTAGTAAATTCAGCATTTTTATTAAATCTTCGTGAATCTTAATGTAATTTTTTAGAAACTAAGCGATTACATGTGGTGAAAAGTGCCTGAAAATGGAATTTATGTTTTTGAGACGTTTTTTCTAACCGATTGAAAATCAAAATTTAGCACAAAGCCACAATTGTTGTCACAAAATCACTCACCAATTCTCATATATTTTAGTCATTCTGTTTTTAATTTATCAATTTTACATACCTATAAAGGCATGGTAATTTGAATATCAATGCAACAATGTAATTTTCTAATTATTTTTTCCTAATATCTAATAAAAAAATTAAAATTCAGCAGAAATTAGACATGTTTTTTAATTAATGTCAGTAAAAAAGCATTTTTTTTAAATTGTAGAAATTCATTTAAAAATAAAAAAATAAACTTATTTATTTTGGCAAAAGTATTTAAACAATCAAATAATAGTTTATTTCGGGAATTTTATAAACAATTTTGGATGTGGATCTTTTTTTTTTCTGATTTTGTGCCTTAATACCCATTAAGTACAATTTCCAGCTAATGCTTAAACGTTTGACAGCGAATAACTTACAATGACAACCAATCAATAGAATTTTACAAGCTATTGTTAAATGGAAATTCAAAGATCAATAGCTAAAAAGAAAAACCTAAAAGAACGGAACAAAAATCAAATAATATCATTAGGGTACTAATAAATTAAGAAACATTTTTTATTGGAGGTTCTTTTAAAATTTATTTTACTGCATTTGTTGAAATAACATGTTTCTTAAAAAAGTACGCTGAATTGAAAAGCCATCGCAAACTAGCGAAATTCTTAATTATTAAGATACGAATCAATTTTCATGGCAATTTTTGACACTATCCTTTTTTCCCTCATTTTATTCGGAAGCAATTAAAATCAACATTAAAATAATTATACAATTTAACAATATTTATTAAATTAAAATAAACATACAAAATCATTCGCACCGAGTGTATGAAAAATCTAAATTAATAGAACGAAAATCAGAGAATATCGTCACGGTGCTAACGTTTTGCGAAATAATTTGTTATATGTTGTTTAAAATCTGTTGTTTAAAACATATTTTAGTGCATTTACCAAAATATCATTTTTCTTAAATAAAACTTACACTGCAGCCAAAAGTTATCTCAAAAATAGTTAAGCTACAAAAAACTGCTTGCATCATGAAAATTGCTTCCTATTTTAACTAATAACACGGGTTATTTTCACCTTTTATTCAGAAACAATTAATAATGTGCTAAAATCATTCACTCTGATTATATGCAAAAGCTAAAATAACTAACAAAAAGGATAAAATCGTCAAAGATATTAATAAGGTAGCATAGGGGTAATATGTCTTGCCCGTGATCTAGGCGTCCCGGGTTCGAGTCCCGGTTCAAGCATGGTTGTTCTTCCTCTGTTCTATCCGTGAGATGTATGAATGTTTCCTCCTGTATAAAAGGGCTGTGCAAGTGAATGAATAACACGCGAATTGCAAAGTTGTACATTTGGCCTTAGCTGCCGCTACTAAAAACAAAAGACGCACCCTATCGACTTAAATCGCTGTCACCGAAATAGCGGGCTTGTCCAATGGTCAGTGCCATAAGAAACAACATATACAAATATTAATGATTTCCAGAATCATTTTAGTTGGTTGTCCGTTTAAAGAATTTTCAAAGTAACATTTTTCTTTACAAAAAATGCACTGAATAGAAAAATTATCCCAGATATAGGGAAGCTACAAAACATAGAAAATTGCTTCATATCTTAACTAATAACACGAGCCATTTTCACCTCATTTTATTCAGAAACAATTACTAATGCGGTAAAATCATTCTATCCGAGCATATAAATAAGAACAAAAAGCATTTCTAAATTCTCCTTTCGTCAAATAAACAGTGAGAGGTAAAAATATACAACCAGCAGGTGGCTTTCGTGAGGAAATGAAATTTGCGCTGCGAACTTTCTTCCGTGACAACCCTCGATATATTTTCCGCGATATTCTCAGGTGGAAATATACTTTCATGACACGTAGTACTTAGCAACTTTCACAACTTTTTGTACAGGAATGATGTAATAGGAAGGGGGAGGGATGCAGCGAGACACATTGTGTAGTTTTCATGATAGTTTCGTAGAACCTATTATCGCATTTCTAACAAAGGAGTAGGTATTTCTAGCATTTAATGATGTCTCGCTGAGGTGACTCATTTGAAAACATGAATACCCTTCCATTATTAAATGTGATTGATTTCCGTTTCATTCCATCGTTTCCCAGTGTTTATTGAAAATGTAATTTGATTCTTAAATTAGTGAATCCGTTACTCAAATACAAATAGTTTAATGATTGAATAACAATATTTACCTGAATTTCCGATATGTTTTCCCTAATATTAAAATAAAATGTATTTTTTCGGTAGACACGGTATCTAAGATTGATAAATGAAAGCTGTCACACAATTTCCAACATTTTTCCAGTTTATCAAATAGAATGTGCGTAATTATACATAATAATAAAAATATTGCTATTACTGTAAATGAATGAAAACAGTGGGAGTGGTCTTGCCAAAATTTTCTCGCATATACTCCAATAAAAGGTATTATACTAGAGAACGCCTTGCATGACATTGGCATGAAACAGTTACTAAATTTAACCCTTTGGTGTGAATTCAGCACTTTTACTGAAACCATCTTGCTATCCTTGGAGAGTTACTTCATGATTAATTTCTGGCTGGTTTGTTAGTTGGTTAATTTGAGTTTTTTTGCACAAAGGCCATTTTCTTGGCCATTAATTTCTGGCATGTGGTTAACAGTATTCAAAAACTGAATTTGTGTTTTAGACACATTTTCATTTACTGGTTGAAAAAAGTATTTGATAAAAAAATGATCTTATAGTTGCAGTTATATATTTTTGAAAGTATATATCAACTAATGGTTAATCCTTCATTGAGCTTTGCTCAAAATTTAATATATGGCTACATTATAGATTTTAAACATGAGTATTGAATTTTATCCTATCTCCCTACGTTTTGTTACAATTTGGTTAAATTTTATTCCAATCGCCGGACAGACAGACTTCGACTGAGTGGAGTTTTCTTCAAAGTTGATAGACTTATACACATTTTTGTATAAAGACAGTATACCAAATTTCATCTGCCCGGCACAAAGCTTTTGACATATCTTTGTCAGAGACAGACGAATGGATATTTTTCAAAAATGTGTTCTATGAACTCAGAGATCTGAAGAGATTCGTTAAAACTCAAGGGCCAATTTTTCAAATATTACTATATTTTTTCTGTACTATGTATGCAAGAAAGTAAAAATTCCTTGTATGAAATTAAAAATGGGTAAAAAAATGCTAGAATATGTAGTTTTTGACTGTCAGATTGTTTATCCGGAATATTAATTTCCCTGATTTATATGAAAAGAATTTAAAAAAAATCTGTTTGATAGAATTAAGAGATATTAATTCGATGGCGTCAGTCTGCCACAGATTAAAAAAAAGCTTAAATACAATAAAATGAAAGCGTAAGAGTAGATAACTATTTGGAGGTAATCTTTAAATAAATTATTTAAAACAATGTTGATTTTAAGATCGGCAAAAGATGCAATTGAGTGGTGTGATTGAACGATGCAATTAATTATAATTTCCTCTTGACAGTAAAACCTTGTTATTACCATTAAACATTAAAGATTAGTATGACATTGAATATTAAAAAAATTCTTAAAATGAAAGGAAAAAATTTGCATCATGGGAATGGTAACATTCGAAATTTTAAGGCAGTTAAGATTTATTTTGGGGAAATAAGTTTAAAAAGTATAGCTTTAAAAAACCGTAATTTCTGATTAAATCATATTTTAATTAAATTTATGGTTTTGAAAAGCTAACAGTAATATTTTTCTAGGCTTAAAGAAGACATATGAAGAATTTCAGTACGACTAAAAATATTATGGGTATTTACAAACTTCAAACCATCATTCTTTTGAAATGCGCTTATGAAATTGTTTTATTAAAAAAATCAAGAATAGGAATAAATGTAATATTACGTAATGTGACGTATAAAAATACTTATTATCTTTATTACTAAAAAGAAAAAAAAATTGTAACTATAGTTGGTTATAGTTAGTCAGCCATAGTTATAATTTTTTTTTTTATTATTTTTGTATCAAATATTTATTTCCGTATAAGTAAATCTACTGCTTTACATCCTATTTTGATTTTGAAAATGGAAATTACTAAATGTGGTTTTCTATGTCATGTAATGGCAGAAAATTCCTTTTATGACAAGAAATATGCATTGTTGTCATAACTACCAACAATTTATTTAGGCTATTCTATTTCCCAGGTGTACTGCCTTTTAAAAGTCTTCAACAAACAAATTTTAATATTTATAGTTATATTTTGACACTGAGCGATTATCGCTCATGCTTTTGCTTACAAATGCGAAATTAAAATTGTAACAATGTTTTACCATGGTTTTTAAATAAAACCTGTGAAAAAATTTTAATATGCGTTCTTCTATACTCCTAATAAATAATTCTCCTATTTTGTTTTTTTAACCATTAACCACAGTTCATAAATAATGATCGCTACGTATGATGAATAAAAAAGTGTGTGAGTTTTGGCACTCAGTAAGCCAGACTTCTGATTTTCAAAAACCAAATTTCGCGCTTATACACTTTGGAGGGTAAGTATGCATCTCATGTTGATTTTTCGTGAAATTTATAATTAAAATTTTAATTAATTATCAAAAATAAATGTGAATTTTGGCATTTTCCCCCGGGAATTATCTAAAATATTACTACCACAAAATAAACTTTATAACGTTGTACAATTAAAAAAAATTTTTTTTTAATGATGCTAATTTAAGAATTTCAAATTTGAAATGATCGATAAAAATGTTGTCCTGAAATTAAAATTCCGATTTTTTTAAACGTTTAAAGTTAATAAAGAGAGATTTTGTTTAAATCTATGCAATTTACAAAACAAATAAAATAAAAGGGAAATAATAATAACTGAAGAATTATAAGATAAATGAGTCGGATATTTAAGATTTTAATAGTCTTACGATGTGATAAAACTGTCCCTATGAGAAAGATCCCCACATACACATAAATAAAATTATTAGACTGTAAATGAGATACTTAAAATAACACGACTTAAATGTTAACTATTTGATGTAATCAGGGGCATGAATTTATATCTAATAGATGCATAATATTTCGAGTGCATCAGCTTGCCATCTTAGGAGACTTGTAATTAAGAAAGAGCATTCGCTTTGAATATTTGCCAATTACAATAAAGTAAAACAATTCTGCATAGTTAGAATAAGATATTCAATTTAATTAAACGATTCGCGAAAACAATAAATTTTTCATATATATATATATATATATATATATATATATACAGGGCGTCCCATAAATATCGAGACACATGTTAAGGGGAGCTAGGTTACTTCACAAGGATTTAGATTTGCATAGCAACCCGTGGTCGGAAACGCCATGGAAAAGTAGTATGACAGGTAGAAGAAATGAAAAGACACAAGATTGAGATCACCTGAAATGTTTATTGGTCAAAGATATTACATATGTTGTAGTACATGATATTTGAAAATGTTGCATAAGATGTTCAAAGTTTCCACTATTTTTAGCGATGCATGCGTTACACCGTCGGATCATATAGACTGGCGAACTCTCTCAAATTCGCCCGGATTTTGTTGGATATCCACAGCTGCATAGACGATTCTTGCAACCATATCCATTTCTAAATCCACAGGTATTGCGTACATAACACTCTCCAGTACACACCAAAGAAAGAAACCAATGTTTTTTTTAAATATGGAGTGCGTAGTGACCAGTGAAACTAACCACCATGACCAGCCCATTGGTACCAAACACCAAATACCAAAAATTGGATTCAAATGTTCATGTACACATCTGCCATAATGGAGAGATGCCCGGTCATGCTGAAACCACATATGGTGTCTGATATGTTGTGGCACAGGATTAAATAATGTTGGTAGATCCTCTTTGAAAATAATAAGATATTGTACAGATGTAAGCGATGGCAACAAATAATGTCTGACTAAGACGTCATCAACCACACCAGCTCAAACATTTACTGAAAAGCGATGATTGGCAGCATGTGTTTTTATCCCATAGAGCTTCTCGCCAGTATATAAATGCGCATTATGATAGCTGAATATTCCATCTTGCTTTAAATATGCTTCATCCGTCATTAAAATGTGGGATTGGATCTTGGCAACATTGATCGAATAGCATTGCGAAAGTAGGATAATCTGCGAGATTTAGTAACTTATACCCTTTGAAGATGGCATATGTGTAAACTTTCACGTTTCAAAACATGATGACTATTCTCAGTTACTCCCATGGCATTAGCAACGGGTCTAATGCTGGCACTCGGATCCCTTCAAACAGTATCCATCACATTTCATTCCATGCTGGGAGTTAAAATCACTCGTTGCCTGCCCTCAATATGTCTATTACCTCGTAACAACCCATATTCACACAAAATGTGATGCAAATTATTGAACATTCAGCGTTTCTTACATTTTCTTCTGCTGAACCAAAAAAAAAGTGCATATCTTAAAGTTCCATGTTCGTTTAACGTCCCATAGTCCTCTGCGGGCGATTGCAGATCAAATGACTGAAGGATTGCAGGTTTGCTTCCTTATATGCTACTTTAAACAACGACATCTAATGAAGGCGTTTTGGATCATAGGTTGCAATGCAAATCTGAAACCTTATAATGTTATCTACATCCCCTTAAAGTTTGTCCCAATATTTAAGGGACACCCTGTATATTACCTATTATATATGTATAATATATATATATATATAATAACAATAATAATTCACTTCTAAATACAATAGTACAGTATTTAATCATTGAAGGCACACAATGAATACAGTTAAAAAGGTAACAATGATGGAAATTTAGTGCGAAATCGATTACTAATTTCAGTTTTTAGAACAAAAGTATTGATGCTTAAGCAAAAGCTTATTAAAAATTGTATTTTCATTTTTTAAACTCATAAATCACGCCTAAGTTTCAAAACAGTAACTTCCGTTAAAAATTGTTGCTTTACTTTCGTTATTGGCTTCTATATATACTTAGCATCATTATATTTATATATATATGAGCATTTCCTTTGAAAGTTGTTTCTAATTAATGTATGATATATAATAGAATTTAGAAACAATTTAATAGAAATAATTTGAAATCAAAGCAATAGTTTAGAAATATAAATTTATAAACGTATTTACTTCTTTAATTATAGTAGATGTCCCAATTAATGAGAGATTTAACACCTCCCCTACATTCAATTACATCAACACATTTATTTATAATCACTTTCATTAATATATTTAATTCTTTAGGAGTGCATATTTTCCCCCCTTTTATGCATGTTAAAAAGTAAAAAATATCTAAGAAACCAATACATTATCAAATGAATTTTATTTTAAAATTAATTCTTATTTTTAAATAATTTTAGAATTTTATCTCAAAAGTTCAATCCAAGAATCTGCTATACCATTAAATGTCATAGAGATAAATTGATTTGTTTATAGTTGTTAGGAAATTTACATCAAAAAGATGATAAAAATACTAGTTTACGCATAAGTTATAATTATTTTAATTCATGAATTTTATATATTAATAATTGAACTATTGACTATATTTTTAAAGTCTTACAGTCAAGAAAATAATACTAAATACAGTTTCTTTCTATTCTTATATTTTATTTAATACTTTGCCATATGTTATGCACTTTCGTCTGTTTACAGTCTTTTCAAATACTATTACTTGATACTATCTGTCAATGATAGTATGTATTTAATTTTTATTTAGTATGTATTTTTTTATTTAGTAGGTATTTAACTCAAATTATTTGCAAGAGAGAGTTATCTAAACAATCTTTCAAATTTCTCGAATCATCGGGAAAATTTCAAATAAAAAGATAATAGAATTGCTGAAACTTCCTTTTATATACTATCTCCCATATTTGCTCTGCTAACAATTACTTAAACCATTTTGGTTGAATTCGATTCAATCGTTGAAGACTTCCTAAATTTCTTTTTTTTTTGCACTATTTCGCCAGATTCAACGACCTCTCGTTTCAACATTAGTCTTTCATTTTAACCCCAATGATTTGCAAGAGAAAATCATCTAAACAGTTCAAACTCTTTTTCGAATCAATTCATCAAAGACCTTCTTGACACATTGAATTTACTTTCTGGTCCACGTTTCTGTTTCAGCTTACCTTCGCAACTCTTTTCCAACCAATTTAGCAGCAAACCAAAGAGGAGGAAGTAAAATAAAAGTGGCAACAACAAGAAAAAAAAATTCTTAAATTTCTGGAGTGCGTTTACCCTACCTTCACCCACCTCATCTGTATTCCGCACTTCGCTTAAAGGACCTTTTACATTTAATAATGTTCCAAACTTTATCCCCTTTCACCTCATAACAGTAAACCTTTCGTAAAGACCGACGGACCGTACAAAATTGCATGTGTATGTAGTAACTTTTTTCCCTGAACTGTAGTATTTGCGTTCTATGACGGCGAGGAAAAAAGCAATTTTTGCCTTTCCCAGACTAGAATGGTGTTTGTATATTTATTAGTAGCTTCGGAAAGTCATTGTGTGGACTAGGAAGTTGTGGGAAAACGTGGTCTGCATGGATTCATCCTGGAATCCCCTATTTTCCTATTGCGTTTCATTGTACCCAGTGTTTAGAGTGTGTGTTCATCGATCTATACTGTTGCCACTTGTGCTAAGAGAAATTCGAAAGGAAAATATTTTCGCAGAGGATTTGCTTTGTGATTGGCAGAGTACAATGGAAAAATCCGAGGGAAGTAATTTTGTTGGGTACTTATTGAGGGAAAGGAAAATAGTGTCTTTTGTTGTTCATTGCCATTTTTGTCCAAGAAAATATTTTTTATATTATATTTTAGTGTTTCTGTTTTTAACTTAAAAGTTAACGTAAATTCTTCAAGTTTTGATTCGTAAGCAATCATTCTAACATTAGGAAATGTTTTGAAAAAAAATACCATAATTTAAATTGCTTCTGCTCTTTTCTTGAAATAGAAATAAAAGAACAGTATATAAAGCTTAAAAACTTATGTAATATCTCATAGTATATAAGAGAGAGGTAGGGAGAATAGAGAAAGGAACATTTATTTATTAACGTTCACCATGTATCGATAAATAAACAACAATAAGAAATTCAGTTTTTGAAGTATTTTATATTTCAGAATAAATTTCAAAAAAGTTATTTTTGCTGAAGTCGATTCATATGATATTTTAAGGATAAGAATAAATTATATGACTTCAAAATTTTCTTTATTCTATTTTATTCTGCGATTTCTATTCTTGGAAGATTATATAAGATAATCCAAAACAAAAATGGGGCTTTATAATTGATAAGTCCATCAAATGATAATAAGTTAATCCCATTAGTAGCCTTTACTGCTATGAAAATTGATTATTTGCATGCAGTGGCTATTACTGCTGCTTAAATTCAATATTATTTGTATTTAATATATTGTTATAAACTTGTAATGCTATTTCGCAGCATTATTAGTTCTATTACCGAAAAGATTGATTTACATTTATCTGTAATGAATACTGCTCGGGTGCCGAACCAGATCTCCCCGAGTTTGACGACAATTTTCAAAACCATTTGGAGACTAGGTGATGAATTTTGAAACTTTGGCGACAAATGGATAATGCTGAAAACTTCGGGAATTTTAAAGATCCACAGAATAAGAACTGAAACACCTCCAGAAACTTTACAACTCGATACACGAAAGGTAGAAAATGTCAGCAGTCTTAACCTGCAATAGTGAACAACAGTCAAAGTCATAGACGAATATCAAGTTTTCGAGAGGATAACGAAACAACGGCAGAATACCAGCGTTATGTGGAGCTCAAGATGTTGCTAAATTGAGCTGTGTGCCGAGTCCTGTTTCTATTTTGGAAGCAATATCATGTTGTGTCGAGTATCAAATTGTGAGAAGCAGTGAGTCATCAGCTATGTCCATCAGAGGAGACAGTGGGGAATTTCAGCCGTTTGGAGAGACCGTAGAGCGAAGCTTTGAGGATCATTTCTCCTGCTAGATTCTATCTGACCACTTTGTATGTTCTGGTCGATTATTACTTCAGAGCTATTGTTTGCTGTCACGCGAGCTCGTTTCGGCTGTAAATATTTGTCGCCTGTGCTATCCTTATCTTTTGTTTATTGAACGCCGTTGTAGTTCTCTACTGAAGCCTGCTGATTAATTAATTGAGTTAGGATACTGCATATATAAATGTGTATAAATTATGAAAGAAAAGTGGGGGTGAAAATCCTAGTAACTGAGTTAATGATTGCTTAAATCACGAAATTAAATATTTTGATGGGTGAGTTCATAGTATTTAAAATACTTATTTCATCAAATTAAAATAAAAATATTAGTAAAATTAAATAAAAAAACTATATAAACATGAAATTGATATCATTAAAAAGGTAATTTTTTGAGTTTTAAGATAGTACAAAAGCTACTTGTCGGAAGATGATTGTTTTGAAAGATATGAATATCAATACATTCTTCATCGTTTTATAATAACCCTAAAAGCGAAAAATTAGTACTGAACCTTTAATTTTCTATCCTTGGATATTGAAGCTTCGAAAATTCCGAACTGAAACAACGTCATATTCTAGCTTGGTAATAAAAGAATTTTCTTTTTTTTTCTTTCCAAAATCTCATGATATCATATTCTAACGGATGGACAGAAATATTTCTGTCCCTAATGTATACGTTAAAAATGAGTGAGTGATATTGTGACAAGACTGTAAAGTTGTTCCAAATTAAAAATCGCAGGAAAGACTGTTTTACTATCAGCCCTGTGGTAGCTGATCAGGTGCAGCGTCAGTAATCTCTCAGCTTGGCTACCATTTGATGATGAATTTAGAGACAAAAGAGATAATTTTCGAAATTTCGAAATTTTCAGCGAGTCAATCAATAGGAATCAAGAGGCGCCTGATTGGTCTGGACCTTTTTCGGCCTGCCTTCCGGGAACTAAAACAGTTGGAAGTTTCAAGCTGGAATGAATCGTGTCAGGAGTTGTAATCAAATAAAGAGTCTTCTAGAGGCAACGAACAACGTTGTGTGGAGCCCAGACTATTGCTGAACGGAGCTGTGTATCGAATCCTGGTGTTTATTACGGAAGTTTGTTGATAATTGGATACATCTTAAGCGAGAAGACAGTGTAGAATTCCAGCCTTCTGGAGAGACTGTAGAAGGATGGTACGAAGATTCTCTCTACTGTTGATTCCTGTCTGGCAGCTTTGAGTGCTGCAGCTGTTATTACCACCGATCACGACTTGTGGGCTACTGTTTGTTGTAGTGCGCTACTGTGTTCAGTCCTGTGTTCGTCTAGGCTGAATATATTAATCGCCTTTGTATTAGCGTCTTCGTATTAGTAAGCGTCGTCTTTGTTGTTTTCCACTTAAGGTCTATTTATTTCTGGGTCAAAAATCAAATAAAAATGATCCCCTACCAAAGAGGCAAATCCGTAACAATATTTTAAAGAGAAGAATTCGAGACGTCATACCATAATATATTTTGATTATTAAAATGTGACAAGCTACCCCATTAAGGTATGAAAAATTATCATACTGATACTGAAATCTTCTCATATTCATTTGCCGATTCAACAACAGCGCACAATAGTTCTTGGTCAAATGTTTAATTTATTCGTGAATACTTAATATAATCATTTATTAGCTAAACGCTATATGACAAACTAGTTAAAGAGAGTTTGCATGTCGTAATTACAATAATCATTAGCTAATCACCTTGGAGAATTTTGATGGACCGTTTGGTACTCTTTATGAAAGACAATCCATCATCTGAAGTATATTAAAATAAATATAATGGATTAACTCCAGGATAATTAATTAACTGAACAGTTCAGGTCATTATAAGCAGGGAAGGGGACATATATTGCAACTTAATTAATCACAATCCGTTTATGAATCAAAGTTTCGGATTATTAAAAGGACTTTAAGAATTCTCATTATAAACTAGCTTCAAATATTATGATTGAGAATTAGAATATTTTTACTTTTAAAGAAGATACTTAGTATTAATTTGTGTTTTAATCGCTTTAAAAGATAGAAATTTTATTTTTAATTCTTGTGTTGGTTTTTAATTAATCCTTAGAATATGTTATTAAAAATACTTTTCATCTGTTGTCAGCTAGATTTTTGGAAAATACTATATTTTGCCAAAAGTCTACACATAACCTTTTTTAAAAGAGATATTTTATTACTTTTTATTTATTATTTTTTATGTAATCTATGACTATTTTCCTGTAATAAGAAATTTTTCAAATTCAAAACCAATAATCATGCATTTAAGGTCAAAACTAAATACACTAGTCAAAAAATTTCAGCTGAGAATTTAATTCCTACAATTTCTTTTTCTAATAAAATTTAGATTGACATATACTCAAACAATGTAAATAATATATACAAAATATATTTTAATAAATTATTAGAAAGCTATGCTTTTAGCAAAACTTTATGATAAACGCTTAATATATATATATATCATATAATTATCTAAACCTTTGTCTAACAACTACTTATTTTGTTTAGTTTGGATGGGAATGTATTTCATTTAAAAGAGACAAGAAAACTACTTCAAGGATAATCACGAAAGAGAAGGCACCTGAAAATGCTTTTTAAGTTTAAATGCTATATGAAAGTAATCAATATTGAGACCCGATAGTAGATATAGCTAAACGTGGCTCTTATACTCTTCTGAGAAAATGACTTTCAAATCTAAAACCACGAACCAGATAATTTACTTAAATAACGGTGAAGGTTCAAGAAGCCATACTGTATCAAAAATTGCAAAGTAAACTTCTTCATGTCGAAATGGAAGGTACTTGAATAAGATCAGAACATTTTCCAAACTAATATGAATGTAATCAATATTGAGACCCAATAATAAATATAGTTCGAATCAACTTCATACACTTTTCATAGGAACCTCAAAATTACGACTACGAAGCAAATTTTTACTGTCTACTCAAATCGTATTTCGCCATTGATTAAACAGCACCGTATCAAAAATTACAAAATTTTACAGTAAGATTGAAAATTGATTGATTTTCTGCAATCAATGACGAACAGTTTTTTCCCTGTTTGTCAAAGTATGAGCAAGAGGTCTTGTGTCCATTCCATTAGATGATAAATTCTGAACAATTAATTACAGGTAGCGAACAATTCAATTTTTTATTCATATAATAAAATTTTTAAAAATAGTGATATTTTTTGTTAAATGTACATGTTCAATGGAAATTATTAACTCGAAACTTTGTGATTTTTCTTTAAAAAATTGCCTATCATTTGTATGCACATTATATATATGTAATGATAATTTAAAACCTAATTTCAATTCTAATTAATTTCCAAAGCTTTATCTTAACTTAGTCTTTTAGTCCATATAAATTAATTTTAAAATTTTCTCTTATTTTCTGATCCAATAACACTTTTTTATTTTATTAATTCAAAAGTAGCTCTGTAAAATTGCTTATGTAGGCAAGTTCTCACACTCCAAGGGAAAAGATAAGACATTTTCAATCGAAGCCTAAATTCCCTACCTATATCGACTCGTGTAAAGAAATCCCTATCAAAGTCCCATCGAATAACAACAGTGGTATTTTTTTTTCTTTTTCTTTATGGGCCGTTTCCTCTTTCTTGGACGTGTCTTGCCCATTTTCTTGTACATAACTTATGCCTTCCGAGATGGAATAAAAGAGATGGTTAAAATTCTAAAGTATCTTCTCTCTTATATATATATATATATATATATATATATATATATATAGTCAGATTAGGAAAGAAGCTATTTACTAAGCCCCTCCTTTAAAATTTGAAGGTTAAAGAATAGTCTCCTTTCATTATATTGTGAGAATACGTTTATGAATACGCTACTTTTTGTATATTTACTGATATAATAAAAAATATTCTAAATTCTGCATATTCTAAATCAATTCAATGATTTAACATATTTTGAATGTCCGAGTAATAAGAAATAACCATTATTGAAAATTCCATATTAACTTCATTTTGATCTTTGATTAAATTCATATACCGGTGTCCTGGCGTAGGATTAGCGCATTTTTACCGTGATCCTAGCGTCCTGAGTTCGACTCCGGGTTCGGGTATGGTTGTTCTTCCTTTGTGTTTGTGCCCCACCCCTCTGTAAAAAGGGCTTGTGCAAGCGAATGTGTATATCATATATATTCATATGAGCTAGAAGTCAATCATTAAATCATAATATTCTTTACCCCAATGATAATTATCAAACCACATTTTAAATTTTTTAAAAACAAATAAAAATGCAAAGATATTTAATATGGCGTGCTCGTTTTTAACATAAATAAAACATTTAAAACACTTTTTTAAAAAATCCATTGAAAATACAGAATATCTTGAAATAAATAAAATCTAGTCAACAATTTGAAAGTGCGAATTCGGTATCAAATAATTTGAATCAATTTTATGCTTTATCATCCCCGTGAAAGAAGTAAATAATTTGATGCCAAATTAATCTCATTGTCCGTTTCCAATCTTCTTGTAAGGCAATGAACTGCGACTAAGATCTCGGGAAATAAAAACCCCGACCCCATCATTCACCGAGGTTTCAAATTGCCCAGAAATGTTTATGGGAGGGGAAATGGATTAGGCCTCCTAATCTGGTCAAAGGAGGTTTCACCAGCAATTTATACTTGGAATAGCTAGTTCCTAGACAATGTCGATAGACAATGGTTGCTTGTGTCTGGATCTTGATTTCTTAAATGCTCCATAACTGTATTAATTCTTCTTTTTTTTCTTTTGCATTACGGAATATTTATATGAATTCAATTCCATTAACATGGCCTTTGTTTTACATTAGTCAAATTATTTAGTGAGATTATCAGTCAAGCATTTAATACATATTATTCTTAATTTGTAAAACTGATCAAAGAAAAATTAGGATACTTACAAAAGCTGGATACAGGCAAAAAAATTATTGGTGGGATAAGGAGTTTTAAAAGTTATCTAGGATTCATAGCAAGAAAATGATTTCTATTCGTATATCCTAAATCTCTCACACGTGAATCAATTTTTAAATAAGAGGCTTGTTTCTGAGATAAAATTTTTACATGATCAGGCCTCCTAATCTGGCCAAAGGAGGTTTCCCCCAGCAATTTATAGAAATAGCTAGTTCCTAGGCAATGTCGATAGACAATGGTTGCTTGTGTCTGGATCTTGATTTCATAAATGCTCAATAACTGGATTAATTTTTCTTTTTTTTCCTTTTGCATTACGGAATATTTATATGAATTCAAATCCCTTAACATGGTCTTTGATTTACATTAGTCATATTATTGAATGATATTGTCAATCAAGTAATTAATATATATTATTCTTAATTTGTAAAATTTTTTAAAGAAAAATTAGGATACTTACAAAAGTTGCATATAGGCAAAAAAAAAAAAAAAAAAAAAAATTGGCGAGTTTTAAAAGTTGTCTAGCATTCATAGCAAGAAAATGATTTCTATTCGCATATCCCTAAATCTCCCATACGTGAATCAATTTTTAAATAAGGTGCTTCTTTCTAAGATAAAATTGTTACATGATTCTGAATGTAGAAATAGAATATTACTCTAAATATTCATACTTGATGAAAGTAATAATGCAGCCAACAGTTACCAGTTTTGAAGCCATTCATGAGTAAAAGTCTTTCAAAATACCATACAATTATATAAAATTGATTTATATTTCTTGTCTTGTTGCTATTTCAAAAAGAATAGAAAAAAATGAAATAGTGTGTTAAAAAATTAGTAGCACAAATTCGAAACTGAATTCAGTCCAACTATCTCAACGTTCCTTTTTAAATCAAAAAGTACATCCATTTTTGGACGTATCTCGTAATATTAAACCACTATCAGACGACACCTGAAGTGGCAACTGTTCTAATTTCAGCATCACACCAGAAGAAGTGTGTTTGGATCCAGCACCAGAGCAGCTTATACGACGCTTCTTCAATGGATTCAGGTTACGAACCTGATACTCTACAACAATACGAAACACAGGCCAAGCAACTATAAAAGCAGTAATACACAAGCGGAAAATTGTTATGAAGCAACTAAAAGAGCATTAGAGATACCTCTCCTTTGTGATTTCAATTCGATTACTCGTTTTAGCTGACTGTAATATTCTGACTCTTTCCAAACGATGTACTAATTCTCATCTGAGCTCTCAAATCCAGATATAAGGCATGGAATGGTTTAAAGGTTATCTTATTTTCGCTTCTGATTTATATGTCATCAGTATTCAATATTTTTTAATAAATTCGCCAAAACCGGCAAGTAAACAGCTTTGCTGAAAATGTTAGACTATTGCTCTGTCATCCAGACATTAAAGCTGCCATTAAAACTCTCTTATAAGGGAACTAACTGCGCAGGAAAGTTCTTAGTAAGTACGATTTATAACAATATTTTCATTTTCAATAACATTTCCTTTCTTTTACTTTTAAGATTCCTACATGTGCGTATTATTTTATAAGGAGCAACACTCTAGGCAATATATAATTATTAGTCACTTTAAACTTATATACCATTTCTCTCAATTGTAATTATTATTTTAAAGTTAACAATATAAAAAGTTGCTTTATTTGGGGGGGGGGACTGTGAAAAACGATTTTTACTTGTGAAAAGAAATAAGTTACCTGCTAAGTCAATTATTATTGACATTTCTTAGGGCCATTTTTGAAAACTGGCATTTCAAATAATGTGTTATAAGTAGAAGCGTTGATAAAGTGAAGGTATTCCAAATGCTATGAAGAATCATTTTTACTTTCTCCTATATGAAGCATTTTAAGGGATAATATAGCGATCACAGAAAAATTCGAATTCATTATTTTGATAATATCAACCTTCATGTCCTTCCTGAGACAGAAAGCAAATTTTTAGAATGATGTCTGTACATTATTATGTTCATATAGAGACTAAGAGAATTTGGTATGCATACTTCGTTCATAATTAGATAGATTTCTATAAGTTTGGTAATAAATTCATTAAAAAATATGTTCCAGTACAAATGAACATGATAACCATAAAAAAGTCAACACCTATATAGGTAAGATTTGGTGTACAGGTTAAATATCTAAAATGAAAATGTTATTCTAAATGGAAACGAAATCCATCAAGAAGTTGATTGTCTGTTTGTTTGCATTTTTTGTACAGTAAACACAATAATAATAATAAACATTATATTTAATCAATTATATTAACATCATTTTATATTTAGATAAATGGAAATTGGTTTACTGTTTTAATGTTGGAAATTATGAAGTTTTCAACGAAATCCATTAAAGTCGATGACCAATTCTCTCTGTGCGTTCATATCCATTTAATTATATAACTTTTCTAAAGAAAATCTGTCACATAATCTTCTAACTAAAACTGAAATTTATCTCAAATTTTGGTTTCAATATTTATTAAAAAAAGGCATTTAAAACACATATTCGTTTTTTCCATATGGCAATGATTAATCGCCAATGATCTCTTGCTGATTTCAACGAAAACGTTTGATTCTGCTAAGATTGATCTTTTGTAGTTATTACTCGTTATTACTATGCAATTAATATATATAATGTACAGCTTTACTACAGCACACAGCTCAAACGAAATAAAACTCTTAACAAAAATATGAACATTCTTAGTGTTCTTGGCCTTGACCAGGGTCCACAATTTTATCTAGTGGAATGAGTTTAGTTTAGTTATATTGACGTCCCGTTTAAAGCAACACGAGGGCTATTTATTAATTTTGAACCACTGTCAGATGACGAGGACGACACCTGAACTGGCACCCCCTCTCAACACCACGCCACACCAGCGGGAGGACATTTGGCCTGACAGATTTAACGTGCAACAGACCCCCTCACACGACGGTTCTTCGGTGGAATGGAGTCTCGAACCTGAAACCCTCCTGTTCCGAAGCCGAGACTTTACCACCGGGCCACCGCGGCCCCTAGTGGAATGAGAGCATCTTTATTAGAGAAGATCGTGTGCGAGAATATCTTGAGAAACTACTCCAGCAAGTCACTTTTGTTCTTTTTATGATGTGTTTAAAACTAAACCTAAATTTCTGCTTTAAACTTCAATAGCAGCCCATATAAAAATTTATACTGAATATTTGACGTATGCCAATATTTAAGCAAAACCCATTCTAAACACATATCGACATCCGTATTTCCAAATGCAAATTTTATATAAAATATTTTGTGATATTTTAAAAGTTTTTTTATCATATAAAAGCAAATTAATGCCAAAGGAACCTTATTGGCTATCCTAAATATTGCCCGGTTAAGTCAATGAACTGTAGCTTTGATCTCGCGGAATAAAAACCTCAATTTATCCCTCACTGAAGTTTCAAATTGCCCAGAAATGTTTATGGGAGGGAAAATGGATTAGACTCCTTAATCCTGAGGGTGGGGGGGACTTCGCCAGTGATTTGTTCGCAGCAGTGATTACTTCTGAAGGCAAAAATGGTTCTTTGTTTATACACTTTTTATAGATTGTTTGGTTAATACAATTAAGTCTAGAATACGTTTTTCATAGTTTGATTGTTAGTTGTGTTAAGATTTTCAATAGGACAGTTTTCAATTGTTAAAAATACCCTTTCTGTTTTTGGAAGACCATGAAGGTTGACATTATCAAAATAATGGATTCGAATTTTTCGATGATTGCTATATTTTCCCTTAGAATGTTTCATATAGAAGAAAGTAAAAATTATTCTTCATAGCATTTGGAATAACCTCCACTTTACCACCGTCCCTACTTATAACACATTATTTGAAATGTCAGTTTTCAAAAATGACCCTAAGAAATGTCAGAATTAAATGACTTAGCAAGTGACTTATTTCTTTTCACAAGTAAAAATTGTTTTTCACAAACCCCTAAAATAAAGTAACTTTTTATACTGTTAACTTTAAAATAATAATTACAATTGAGAGAAACGGTATATAAGTGTAAAATGACTAATAATTATGTATTGCCTAGAGTGTTGCTCCTTATAAAATATTACGCAGAATTAGGAATCTTAACAGCAAAGGAAAGGAAATGTTATTGGGAATAAAAATATTGTTATAAATCGTAATTACTAAGAACTTTCCTGCGCAGTTAGTTTCCTTATAAGAGATAGCTTTAATGTTTATTATTTAGAATAGAATTTGGATTTTTTTTCTTCATATATCCTTAACTAATGAAAATAATTGTTTATTTATTAACCAGTGGAGTAGCATGATTTTGATGTATATTAAGAACGAACGGGAATGATAATATTAACAAATATCCGTAACGAATGAGAATGAGATTTCTTTATTTACAAAAAGTGTAGAATATTTTTGACATATATCTGAAACAAATGGGAATAATTATTCATTAACCAAGAAAGTGACATATTTTTGGCATATATCAGAAACAAATGGAAATAGTTATTTATTAACCAAGAAAGCATAGCATATTTTTGATATGTATCAATAAATAACCGAAATGCTTATTTACTAACCACTAGCCAAGCGCATTTCTGACATACATCAGTAATGAACTGAAAGTGATTCTAAAATGGTTGATATGATAATGATTATAAAGTGATGACAGGAAAACTGTATTTAAGAAAAATTTCAAATACATTGTTTGACATGCAGAAATAATCACAGATTATTTATTCATTATTGCAAATTTATAAACTTGTTTCTTAAAATTGGCTTAAAAGGTTCAGCAGAATAATATAATTTTCCTTAATTTTTTGATATTACTATTATTAATAAAAAATATTATTATTATGTACATCGGGTGATTAGCACCTTTAAATAAAAATCTCAAATTTTAACATTTTTACGGTTATAGGACAAATGACAATTTTTATAAAATGATAAACTTTTTTCAAAGCAACTATAAAATTAATTTCAGTAATAACATTCTCAAACAAATTTCAGTTAAATTATATTAATGTTTATCTTCAAACAAGACTCTAAGCTGCATTTTTTACGTAAAAGATATCTTTTAAATGCTTATTTCCGAGTGAATATGTACTTCGACGACATGATATTGATGATTTATTTCAGAGATGCCAATTGTGCTCTGGTAATTAGATTTAAAATTTCACTTCGGTGGGAAAGTTATACATACTGTTTAACACTATTGAAAAACTTCTAAACTTCCAATATATAACACTTATATATGATTTTCATTCTAATCATTGTCAAATAACTAATTTCAGAGGTATTAAAAATAATAATCTTTAGAAATAGCATAAACTTCCAAATGAGAAAATGTTTTAAATGAAATGTGGAGGTATTTTATGAAGATTAACGCAATGAGTATATTTCCAAGAAGTTGCGTCGTTTAAGTTCCAATTATATTAGTATTATGTAATAAAATATTTTTGACCAATTAAATTTAATATTTTAGTAACATGTTCTTGACTAGTTTATTCAAAAACTACAAAATTTTTTACGTTTAAATATCACAGTTATAAATAATTGAATATCAGCATTTTAGACATTTTTATCAGTTTTTGTGGATTCACAGAGAAAGATAAATCATCAATATATAATTAGATTTGCCCTGTTCCAGGTTTATTGCTTTTTAATATAAAATAATGAAAGTTAAAGCATCATAGTTCAATCAGTTTTAAAATTTAAAAGCATTGAATTTTTTAAAAAAAAATATTAGTGTTTGAAAAATAATTTACTAAGCCTGAATAAAATCCTCGAAAAAATAATTTTTCCTGAAAATTTAGATGAGCAAGGTACTACATTTTCATTAAAAAAATTAAAAGGGCAGGAAAGGGAAGTTATTGCTGGAAGTCGATATGAAATATCCCTCTTAAGTTAATTGCAAAAAAAGACAGAAAAGGAATTTGTGAGAAAATTAAAAAAATATTATAACGATTTGTAACTTTATTAATAAATTCATTTACTATTAAAAATATAACTGAATTAAGAATCCAAAACCTGTATTCATGATATGATGAAATGAAAATAAAAATGATAAATATTGGGATCTAATAATTTCTTTAAAAGTATGAGAAATTAAAAAAATATATACGTGAGGAAATAATTGATTTTATTTCCTAAATCAACTTTGAAAATAATATAAAAATTTATTAATACCCAATTATTTTCATTGATAACAAAACTCTTTCTAAAGAAATATTTCAGAAGGCATATGTTATATTTTTAGACAAAACTTTCATTGCAGTAAAAAATTTCAATTTGTGTAAATATTTAAAATTTAATTACGTTGCAAAAATAATATTTCATTTAAAAATAATATTTCCCATAGTTAATTTTTTAATATTTTATACGTTATAAAATTGTAAAAAATTAACTAATTAAATATTTCCAAGATTTAAAATCAAGATTACTTTTATTTTCTGAATAAACATTTCATATTATTTCAATTACATCCAATTATTTTCATATTTTATAGAAACTCATTTATTAACTAGTTAACTCCCCCACCATATTCTTTACATTTTTTATTTTAAAAAATACCAAAGTAATTACTAGTCCTCTAGAAAAATTAATATCTTCAAAAGAAAATATCTGTACATTCTTAAAGCACCATTGGTTTAACATGGAAGAAAAAAAAAATTTACCAAACTCTGTGATAATTAATCTACGTCCTAAACTCAAAGATAAAAGTCAATTTGTCTTGTTTCATTACATTCATGGAAAAAAACTCCTTTTAGTTGATTTTAACAATAAAAAAATAAATTTAAAAGAGGGGCTAGTTTCCCTGATAAAAATGGGATATGTTCTGGATTATGAAAAAATGAGTGCTTCATTTAAACACTTTAATTATAAAAAACTAATACTGCTTGGTTATACGCCTGATTAAATTAGTTGTTTTAAAAAGTGAATTAAAAAGTAAATGAAGCGTTAATATAGTTCTTAAAGAGACGTTATCTGAAGCATAAAATAAACGGATTCATTACGAGTTTTTTCCTCTTAAAGCCGATTGTTTCAGAGATTAAAACGTGACAAAGATATTTTCTTATTCATTTATGATAAGATAATCAGTAAATGTTCTGAAAGCAGAAATCCTTTAATTGCTCTATTTACTTTCAAACGTAAAACTTTCTGATTTATAATATTGTGATCCAGTTGAATATTTTATACTTTTCGAAATTTTGAACACTGTTTTAAGAGTTGCTCTAAATATATAACTAAAGAAAGTCTCTCTGTACAGTCTGTCTGAGATATTAGAAGAAATGACCATTTTAAATTTAAGCTCTTATAGATGAAATAGAAAATCGGCAGTCAGTTTTTTTGGGCTTCCCTTTTTACCGGCATGCGTCTCGACAACCAAATGCTAATTTACAATTTTGGTGTCGAGATCACATGCTAAATTACTCTAATGGCGATTTCTAAAACTTTTTGTTGTTGTTGTTACGCCCATTTGCATACTAACAGATAGCGCAATAGTGTGGTTTTTAATAGTAACAAATCTTTGTATATAGTAATAAATCCCACCAAATTTCATCTGTTCAGCTCTTTGAGTTTTGGTTTCAATAACCTTATTAAAAAAACTGATATATTCATTTGACAACTTTTATATAAATTTCATATATTTGATGTCTATAGTTTTGACATTTGGATAAAAAATTAGTATAGATTAACAATTCTGGTATCATAAGAGATGTACATTAAAAAAATATTGTGTTTCATATTATTGCACATATGTGTTCATAAATAGACAGACATATAAACATTCAGCTCTTCGAATTAAATTGAAGGTTTGATACTGATCTATATTTGCTTTGATAAAACGTGACAAATTACCCGTTTATGAGCTCACTGTGTTTTAACAGCCAAATTGCACGTTTTACAAACTATATCCATACTTCCTCAACCATTTAAAAATTTGTTTAATAAATCAAGGATCTTCATTGTGGTCTCTTATAACAAATATTTGTTTGTTTGATTTGATAGCGGAAAACCAACAATTTCTCTATTAGAGGACTAATGCACATAGAGACATATATTCCTTTTTATTAACTGTACAGATTCCTGTATACTTTCCATTGTAAAATCCATTTTTATTTAAAGGTGAAAAAGTTAGTCCTATTACTTCCCATCATTGAGAAATAATTAGTTTGGAGAAATAGTACTTGAATTTCTTTTCAATTAAACATCTTATGTAGAATTAAATATACATGGCTTCTTTAAAAAGTGCAATTTTATTCTGAATTGTAATAGATCAAGACGTGCTTTTACTGTATTCTTTTACTCTTTCTGTTCATTGAAGGCACGAATCTTTCTAATGATGAAGAAGCAATCTCATGAAGCAACTGGACGCGATGCTTAACATCTTTCTACAAGTTAACAATGTAACTTGAGTGCAGTGCTGTCACAAGAGTAAGTGGAACCTAAGGTAAAATATTTTTATAGCCTTTTTCCTCATGAGTGGCCTAGCAAAGGTACACTTTCTCTTCAATGAATGCATGAATTTTCCTACTGATGTGAAGTTTCATGAAGCAACTGGCCGCAATGCTTAACATCTTGCTATAAGTTAACAAAGTAACTTGAATGCAGTGACGTGACAAGAGTAAGTGGAGCCAAGGGAAAACGGTCTCATTCTTTATCAGTGACTTAGCAAAGTTAAATAATGCTAGGGGAATACTATTACTTTGTATCTCTTCATTATATTTTTCTTTAACTATTTCATTCTTAAAATCAATCTAATTTCAATCTTTGCATAATACTCAAATCCTATACTTTTACTTTAAAAGCTAAGATAAATTTCCCTTAAAAGCTGTGATCGCAGCCCTTGTTTTTTAGGAAGTATGCTCACGACCTGTCTTCTACAAAAATAACATAACTTAACTGGTTCATATAAACAAAATGTTATGTTCGACAGTTTCCCCCACTCCCAGAAATTCCCTCCTTCCTACGAATTCATTTGTGCTAGCGTCTCTGACGAACAAAGCATGAGTAACGATTATTCAATTAATCAAACAAAGGTGATGGGTATTTGCAGCAGGATACAGGCGTTTCGGGAATCCATCGTAATTTTTATTGAAGAGGTGTTAGGGACTTTTCAGTATTCATTGAGATGAAAAAAGGCATAAACAATAGCTTATTTTCTACAAGGCACCTAAGCATCTGGCCTGAAGACCTCCCCACCTGCACGGATTCCAAGGGCACGAATACTCTACCTCTCTATATTAATTGACAAGTATGATAAATAGTTAAGTTCAAAATTAGAAAGGTATTGTAAATTTTATTTACAGTGGTATGTTTAACTAGCATGTTTCAGCTGGATTAACGCATGTTAAAATTTCTAATAATTAAAAATTAATACGTATAATCATTTAAACTATCACACACATTTCCTAATTTAATATCTTACAGAATTTGTAATAACATATTTCAAAAAAAATTGGTGAAAGAAAAAACTAAAATTCTCTAAGATTTCACCAAAGCATATACAAAAATAAACAAACTTTAGTTTCGGAAGAGTGAAAGAAATTCACATAACAAAATTTTGAACTGACAAAGAAAAAAAGAATTGAATTTCATTGTAACAATGAACGGAAATATAATTTTTGAATAGAGATAGTTGGAAGAAATTAGATATAAATTGAATTGGAATTGTTAAAAATTGATTTTACATTTAAGGTGATATAAAAATGAATTTTTCGATTACTTATTAAGCAGTTATTACCGTAAAACGCCAAAATATAACTGAAATTTTAATTGGTTAAAATTCTAAAAAAAAAAAACACTAAAAGATTGCTCCGGGGATAAATATTCGCATCTTTTATATTACAATTGTACCATAACCGTAACAAAGTAAAATGATTACCATTTTATAGACTCAGAAGCACATAAAATTGATAGACACGCGTTACTTTTTATCCTTAATAGATATAAATCCTATATAAGAAACTTAAGAAAATGGAAAACAAACTAAATGCAAATTCAATATCTCTTCAAGTTATAACAACAACAAAAGGGAAATTTCATATCCCTTTTTTTATATATTGTCTTAAGTATGTTGAAAATCGCTAATTCAAATTAGCGTAACAGAATAATATCGGTGCTGTAGTATACAGCCCTGGAAGTATGTATTACAGCCAACAGTAATGGCGTTTCATAAGTATTCTACCCTGAATGGGCTATTAACTTGCATCGTTACATCACATTTAGCTTTAATGCCGGTTGGACATGCACCATATACCCAATAAACATTCCGCTGCTGCAGCTATTCATTTTACAATTCACTTTACTGTGCTATGCGTCTTTACTGACTTGAAAGACAATCCGTAGGCTGGATACGTATTGATAAGACGCGTATAATATCAGCAATTTGGTTGATTGCCCCAGTATTCATATCCGGATAATGTTAGGTGTTTAATTGATTATGGAGTTGGTAATGATGCAGAAAATGTTTAATGGAGTGGTTTGATTGAGCGTATTCAGATGTAATTTGAGTAAAAATTGAACAAAAATTAGCAGTAAAAAACAGAGCATCGCAAAACTTACATCTAGTTATGGTCATCTTATAGCTTTCTCGACTATTCAGTAATAAACGTAAATAATTCTTAAATAATTATTTACATGCTATTTATAACCAATTGTCACAAAAAAAAAACTCTATTAGTACGATATATTTGGCAGTTATCCGTTGGGAGACTGTTAATATACAATATTAGGAAACTGAATATATCTTTTGGTCATCATTTTTCCATATAATTCTAAACAAAATTCAATATAGATATATAATTGGAGTAATTAGATCAAAGTAGAAGTTCTGGATGCATAAGGCACAGCGTTTTTCAGCTTTTATGTTTATATGCTTGTAAAAGCATAGATCAACAGAGTATTAATCCCTTTATGAATTTAGTTTCAAATTCAATACGCTTTTATACTTTAAATGTCAAATTTGTGTGTACTCAATTTTCTTCGTGTAGTCAGTCCTATTCGTTTAATAGTCATTGCTTAGTTATATTTCGATAGAGAAATTGTTTGCACATAAACTTCGGATATGAGTAAAATTTTGATAGAAATATACAGATTTGATGCAAAAATAATATTCGAAAGTTTATCAATCTATTTCAATGCGATTTTGAGTTGTCCGTGTCCATAAACAAACATATAACACAGACTTAATTCCAGAAATGAATTTTTTTGGATCCAAGGAAGTTTGAAATGTGAAGATTCTTCAAAAGCTCGAGTTCGAATTTCCAAATTTTTGAGTTCGAATCGAACTTAAAATATTTTCTCTTAATATGGCTCTTATACGAAAATTGTGTAAAAGGGATCCGCATGTTTATTGGCTTTCTACAATACAAGCCATTTAAGATAGAATTATCTAAATTGGTTGAAATTTACATTGAAAGTTGGGAAAATGTACCTCATAGAATTGTTTTTAAAATTATTTTTTTAAACTGAGTTCCGATATTATTATTGCCGAAAATTGGGTTTTGCTTTACCCTATTTTGCAATTTATCTTTTTAATACCAGGAATTTACTTTTTATGCACTTTATTCTGAATTTTGCGAGTTAAAAAAAAGTTTTTTTTTGGAATAATTTTCAACAACAGATCTCTTTGATAAAACGAAACTTACACCATTTCCCTTTTTTAAAAATATTTAACTGGCTGAATTTTTTATTTTGTTGAGAGCCGCGAAGAAACAACCATCTATTTTTTTGCAAAAATAGTGTTATATATTATATAAACCTGAAACATTGTTTTATTCTAATATGCGAAACCTACAAGGATTTTCAGACCTGATTAAGCATAAAAGTCTGGTGAAATATTAAAAAAAGAAACATGAAATATCTTTAATAATGATGGCTTCTGGAAAGATTTTTTAAGTAAATAATATAATGCTTTTTTAAATAATGTTATAATAATATAATGTTTAATAATAAATATATAATATTTTAAATAATATAATGTTTTTTAAGTAAATGCAATAATGATAGATGAATATATAAATAATCCATTCTAAGTATCGAGTATAGAAATGTCAATATGAATGCTTTGTATTAGTAATGTCTAGAAGTTAAAAAGCTGAATTTATTATTTTATACTTATTATATGTTATTATTTAATGAAAGCATGTTATTAAAATATTTTCTTTAAAGTATAGAAATAAAAAAAAAATGTAGCTAACGCAACTCTTTTCTCCGTTTGTAACTTTCCTCATTTTAAATAATAATTTGTAATACTGAAAGCAATAATTTTTTTAAGTAATTACAGATTTTAATTGATCGAAAATAGCTGCATAATGACAACATAATTTTATATTTCTTTCCATGAAAATAATTCAAAAACTTATTTTAAATGCTCTCAATACAAGGATTCTTTCACATTCGAAATAAAGCAGAAAAACCAGTTGAAAAATTGGCAAATAACATCTAAAAAATAAGAGCCTCCCCCTCCTCTATCCGAAATAATTCGAGAATTTCCATTCCATTACATCAGCCTTCACCATTCCCAATTTCCAAAAACCAAACGATAAAGAAACTTTTTGGAACAAAGTTCTCCAAGACCCGATGCACTCATCCAGCATTCCATTCATTAGCAGCTTCCGCCGAACAAGGAATTCCATGTTGTCAACTTTTAGACCAGCCCTCCCATTGCTCCACCCCTCTCCAAATGATCGGCCCAGTAAAAGTTCCAGATCGGGTCGTTATTGAGATAGCATCTACCCGAAGTCTCAACTACACTTTTCTTCTCCGAATGGACGTCGTAATACCCAGATAAGCTCGACTCATTGGAATTCTGGGAAGGAAGGGTACTGTGCGCAGAAGCGTTTAGTCACTCCATTGTTCTTTAGTGCTTTGAACGTTTCGTTACTCTGAAATTTAAAATGTCTCGCTGTCTCCTTTCCCTCCAGTTTCTAATTTCTTTTATCTGTTGCCATTTTGGAGAGAGGATAAACTTGAAATTATGGCTTTATGTGGTTTCAAAATGGGCTGAGGAATTGCGTTTCATGACATTCTTTCCTTTGAAGATGTAGTCATTAATATTATATTCTGATTATGAGATATTGCTTGGATGCTGTGTTTTGATTCAATGCTTTCACACTCTAGATACATTTTAAAATGGCATATCAATAATGGATGTGTAAGAATTTATGAACGAAATGTGATTTATAAATCATAAGTAACTGTTCTAAGATTTCGAATTATTTTGATTTAGGAACGACACCAAATATCTGACATTTTTTAGACTTTTTCGGATGATAAATAAAACTTGGTTTTTAAATATTGTCCAAGTTATGAAATTCTATGTATTCGAATAAAATTGTTCTTGAAGAATTTTTCTAGTATTCTGTGATAATACTGATTAGATTCATTGTGTGGAAATGGAAAATTCAGCATGTAATAAAAATCAAATTTCATAGTCTGTTCCTTATGTCACATATTGCTTAATTTACGTCACTTCAGGTTTTTGCAACTAATTTGAGTGTATTCCCATCTTCCATCGTTTTACAAATTCAAAACTGCTAATATTTAATTTTGAAAAGATTTTTAAAATTTACTTTGGCAATAAATTTTTCAATTATAAAATATTACTTTTTGATTTTTTTTATTTGATCTCACTATAAATCAAAATAAGAAGCGAAAAATGTTTGAGGTGTCATAGAAAATAATATCGCATTTATTAAGATAATATTACATAATTTTCAACTGTATAAATTAATCGAGTATTATTTTACTTTTAAATAATTTTGGTTAGGATATTTAAGGAATAATTTATTTGAAATAATTAAATACCTGGTGAAAAATTACAAAAAAAGATTTTGAAATACTTCATATTTTGAAAAAAAAATAAATCATGTATAATAAAAATTATATCTACAAAAGAAACTGCTTCTCTATTACCACAATATATTGTATGATACCACCACGATGGTTTTGGATATTCTGGATGCTGAAAAATATCGTGGAGCTATCTTAACATTCTTGTTGGGCAATTTGTGCTAATAGAGTTGTGCAAAATTGATTTTTTTTAGTAATTGGTTATAAAAAATCTTCCCTTTATTTACAAGATATTTAATTGATATAGATACCATTTAAGTGATATTCTTTGTCTTAACAAATGAATTGGCACCATTTATTAATTAAATCATTAAAATCCCACTTTCTGTCATTCTCTAGTCCTCTTATCGATAAAATTACTACTTTCACTATTGTATTACCTCATATATAATGGAAAAATTTATTTATTACCTGAAAAGAATTTATTTCGGAAGAGCTGAAACAAAAATAAGTTATTAAATTTGTGGTCACAGATTTTAATCCTTTCATTGACTTAATAATTATGGAGAAAATATTTTTTTGGGTTTCAACATCAATAAAATGTTTTCAAATTTCAGCTAATTATAAATCAAAATTAATGACTTTGTTTTACAATTTGCTCATCACTATAAAATTTGTTAGGAAGGACGGCAAACTTTGCTTCACATGGCTACAGAAAGGTCCATAACTATAAAAACAAATATAAATGCTTTTAAAAAAAATCTATTTTGGTGCAACAGCACTAAAATCTTTCGATCGATATATATAGTTTGGAGATGAAGTAATTTTTTCTGGTACTTCATAGATGTAATTAATTAGAGTATTTAATTATCGATTATAATTTAGTAATTCTACAAAATGCTTTAATGAATGGAGGTTTACACGTGTTGGAAAAAGTGTTATTTATTTTTATAGAGATGTACTTTAACTGTATTTGAAGACGGTTGCAAAATTTTACTCAGATTTTGAAAGAATTCGTGATAAACTGATCTGACGAGTTATTTGATTCGAGATAGTAGTGAATATTTCATGATATTAACGAATTTATGATAGTAGTGACTCATTATCAGAATCACAATATGTTTTATGCATCATAATAGGATTTTTTTAATATCAAGTTGTGGTTTTATGATATCAAAATTGAATCTCCATCTATTAAATAAAATTAATAAATTTAACATTATTTAAAAAATATATAAAAACTTTCTTAACGGAAAAATTTTCGCTTTCTCAACATATTTACAAATGTTACATGTCATATTTTTGTATAAAAGATACAGAAAAAATCAAAATAATGATAAATAAAAGGAATAATTATGAAAACACTTGCCCAATAAAAAGAATGGATGCCGAAAATATGACTCTATAAATAAAATTACATTTTTCCAAGAAGAATATTTGTTTTATAATAAATATAGGAAGTATTTAAAAAAAAAGAAATCTAAATATCTGCAAAGAGTTTTTTTTTGTTTAAAGTATGAAAAAAAAACGTTTTTATTAAAAGATTTTGACTGCTTTAATTTGATTTATTAATATTTTTATCATTAATTATAAACCATAGATTTAATTAGTGTCTATTAAGTGACTGAAAATATTAATTACCGGCTACCTTTGGCGATTAGCCGGCCCCGTCAGTATTGATGATCACTAAAATTTTCAATTAAATTTTTCATATAATTTGTTCTTTTAATAGCTTTTTTTGCAAAATATTTTTAAGCTTCAGATTTTGATAATTATGTAATACATTCCTATTATTATGTAGGCCTTAAACAATTTTATTCATTGTAATGCTATTAATATTAAAATATTTCTAATTGAAACCAACCATGTCTTTTTTTTTAAATATGAGAATTAAAAGCAGAGTCGCTCGGCCTTGAAGTTGCACGTGCATTGCTGAATAATTTTCGTAATTTATATAATATCTTAAGGAATTATTGAACAAAAAGATTCAGATTCATCGTAAAATTGAATTTTTAGTTTTAATTCAAATTATTTAAATGATGTAAATAAAAATATTTTACTTTATTTAAGTCAATAAATGTAATATGATATAATAGCTAGATAACCTTAAATGATTTCTGTCACAATTGCATTCAGTTACAGACATGACATAATGCAAGGTGTGTTTGCAAACTAAATGAATTATAAAATCCGATAAAGTATTTAACAATGTTACTGTTGTTCTTATTTATGGCGCTTTACAAGCCCGCTGACAGAAAGCTGTCAGTAATTTAAACCGAAATTAGCATTTCTTGTTTTTTCAGTTGCACCAACTAGGGCCATAAGTGTGACTCAGCTACTTCATGCTTCACATTCGCTTGCACAACACCTTTTTACAGGGGAGGGGGGGGTACATTCACACTACTCACAGACAGAACATAGAATAACAACAATGTTTAACCGGGACTCAATCCCTGGACTCCCAGATCACGGGGAAGACATGCTACCCCTATGTGAGGACGCTGGCAAACATTATATTTACAATTTTTTTTTATATGTAAAGGATCGATGCAAGGATTTTTTATCATGATATTTTTAGGGTAATTAAAAGGTAATTCAAAAAAGAAACTGCTTAGTGCTTAGGTAAGCAGTTAAATAAATAATACTAATTTGTTTTCTTCCTAAAATTTTGGAAACTATTATTAATAAATATATGTCATTTGACTTCCTTTTAGCTATCAAATTGGATCAAACATGTTATTATTTCTTCTAAAAATGCTGTCTTATATTTATAAATATTTTTTTTTCTTTTTTTTAACATAGTATCATTGCCTAGTAAGTGTTTCTGTAGATAAAACAACTTCATTTACTGCCAATTGAAGGGTTTACAGCAAAACTTAGATAGCTCCAATTATTCAACGCCAACCCCTATGCCAGGACATCGGCAGTATTTAATAATAAGCAAATATTTTAAGGGCCTAAAAATAAATATCTTATACTTTACATAAAATACATTATATAAATTACATTACATAAAATACATTATATAAATTACATTACATAAAATACATTATATAAATTACATTACATAAAATACTTCATATAATATACTTTATAAAATACTCAATGTTTCTAATAAATTTACAATAGTATTTCAAAATCAATTAAAAAATAGACCATATAAAAGACTCTTTAACTAATTCAAGAGCCTGCTCGAATTCCAGCTTTTAATCAAAAAGGAAAAGAACAAAGCAATCTACTCTATGGATGTTTCAAGCAATCTCTTCGAAATCTAGCAATTTCCCACAAGCGCACCCTCGGAAATCTTCAATTATCACCGCCGCCCCGATCAAAAGGACTCGTACCACTGATCAACCCTCCGCACCCAATCACATTTCTCCTCAGAATCCCAACTTCCAATTTTTACTCTCCAACAGCAATCGGACCGCCCCATTGTTCTCGGCACAATGGTACAAATCCCGGGCAACTATGAACCCTCCACTGTTCAAAAGTGTCCGGATTCATTGAAGTCGAGACGCCTGCAAGTGATGCGGATTGATTGAATTCGGTCACGACTATTGTGCGACTCGCCCCTGATAAGAAGGGGGAAGGGACTGCCGGACAATAGGCCGGACTCTGCAACGGAACTCCGCGGTATCTGGTTTGTTCTCGGAATTAAATGGGACCAGCGGATGCAGTGGATGGGTTCTTTAATAAGGTCCGAGAAAGCCGGACTGGATTTAATTTTGGACCAGGGGAACAAGGTCGATGGTCTACTAAAAGTACCAATGGTTACTTTGAATGAATTATTTATAAGGTACAGGCAGGAATGTGTTCCTCCTATATTTAATAATAATTTGGAATTAAATGAATGGAGAGATTAATCAAAGAATATAATCAAAAATATAAGTATTAGGATATTCCGATTAAAAACTATTCTGAAACAATCTAAAAAAACTAAATTTATTTCGGGATCAAACTAAAAAAAAGCTACAATTGTATTTAGAGAGCGCTAACGCTGCTAATAAAACACAGATGAACATAAGCAAATAAGTAATAATACCAAGTTAATAAAAGTAAAAAGGAGTAAATTGTGGGGAAGGAAATAATTGAAATCCGCTTAAATTGGTGTTAGTAATTTATTGTTTTATTTCTGTTAAAAATGACGTATAATCTTAGGCATCAATTTGTAGGAATTTTAGGTCACATGGGATCAATATTGTTGGACAAAAATCAGACCCCTCACAGAAAAAAAAAATCCCTTGTTTGAATCCCCTCTTGAGGGTAAGCCTTGGCAAAGTCTTTAGGCTGGATTCTTATTTTTTTTTTATCTGTCTATGCTTTTTAATTTTATTAATTTACTATTTTTACTAATTTGGTTATACATATATGTATGTGTAATGATTTAAAATTTCCTTATTAATTGAGGCCATATAAATTCAACTCTAAAATCGTTTCATATTTCCTGATCCAATTAATTTATAATATAATTAACTTTATACGTGCTCTATAAAACGATAAACTTCAGTATTCCCTCATGCTCGTAGTGAAGGACTAAAAATTCTTTATGTGTAATACATTCTTTTAAAGGTACATAAATTTTTCTTTCCTAAATTTACCCTTAAGTAATAAATGTATATATATGTAATCAACCATGAAAGCATCAAGTAATTAAAAAATTCCAAAATTCATCACAAATTAAATTTTTTTGAAACCGAAACCAAAAAACTTTATTGGAAACGAAACAAATTATGTCGAAATCGAAATTAAAATCCAATATATTGTATTGAATTATTTTAATTATTTCAGAAAAAATACTGACAGTTTTTAAAAAAATTAACATGATTAAAAATTATTCAACTGCTTTTTCTACAATGAGTAGGCTTCAGTACAAGACTTGATTTTAACAATTTCTTGTACTAAAATTAAAGTTTTACTTCCATTGCAATAGTGAAATATTTTTTTAATAAATTTTCTATTTTAAAACACTTTAGTTGCTTCCAGTAGTATAATTGATTGTTTATTGATGTAGATGAAAACTGGGATAATCATCATTAATATAATGCATTTGAAATCGTATAGGTTAAAGCAAATCTGAAGTTCTTAAACTCTTTAAAAATATCTAGATCCCTGCTACCTCAAGCGTTTCGAAATAATGCAGTTTCGTTTTTTGAACGGCAATGCATTATTACATTGAGAACGTTCTTCCATGTTCATTGTCAGTTTTACCTGAATGCCGCCACCTGCTAAGGAATCTGAGTAGAATATTCTTTTAAGAATTAATATGGCTTGCGATAATGATTGAGCAATATGATAAAAATATGCTCACATTTCGATGAATCTGTATCCCTAAGGGAAGAGAAACGGAAAGAGATGTGCATTTCTGGAATTAAATGTCTTGTTAAATGTAAATATTTCCTTCCATCATTCCTCTCACACTGCCTCAATACTCATTCAACAATTACCTAAAATATTTCTTAGATCCAGAATTAATGATAAAACTTCTATTTACATAAAAACATTATTTTATTTGTGATATATCGTCATGGACAAATGACACGAAGAAAAATAACAAATATCTCAAATTCAATTAATTTCAATCCTCTAGAAAAATAAAATATCAAAAAAAGGGAGAAAAGACAGAGGAAAATATTTCTAAATAACAAATAAATATCAATTAAAGGAATCATTTCAAAAACAAATAATTCGGAAAACTTTAAGCTGATTTTTATAGCAGTAAAAGACCACGATTACAAAAAATCGTTTTAGAATAATTCAAGGCATGATCTTCAAAGTAGTTCCTCATTAAAGAAGGATTATTTAAGTTAAATTCGAAACTAGAACCTAGTATTTTCTAACAATAGATTTACTGAATAATCATTGATATTAAACAAATTGATATAAAGCTATTTACTAGAATAAAAAAGACCAAAATTCACTAATTAGACAGGCTTATGTTTTAAATAAATAATAATAAGTTGAAATTCGTACTGATCTTGAAGTAAGATCTTATGCAACCAGTTAAGGCAAATTTGAGGAAAAGTATACTTAAAACTCTATCGTATATTTATAATCTCGCTAAACTAAAACTAAATTATTCATTACTGTTTCAAACATTATTTAATGTTTTTCTTCTTCTTATATAAGATCTGTGCCGAGTAAAATTTGGAATGTTGAAATAATCTTAACATTAAAAAAAATTGTACGAAGAAACTTACAAAAAAGTTCCCCAGTTAGAAAGTGAGGAACAACTTTAAGTTCAGTAGTGTTTTAAATTTAAATTCTATAAATATTCTATTGATAAATGCTTTTGATAAATTTTGCTTATATTTTAAAATTGAATATTTTTTTAAAATTAAAAGGGCACTGTCTCCTAACAAGAACATATTTATTCTGAATTAAATTATATAACTTATCTCAAATTCATTTTGCTGCCTGCTTAGAAATCAACCTTTGGACCGTTCATTTAAATATAAATTAATTATCCTTACGTAATTTGAATGTGTACTTTTTCAGCAAATTATTCTATTCAAATAAAAATTTAAAATCTTTGATAGAGAAAAATAAATATTAGTAATATACAATTATTTTTTTCTACTAATAAAACTATCATGACATTCGAATTTTTATATTGCAATAATTTAATAAATCAAGTAAATTCATTTTTGCAAATGACAATGTCCATGAATTTTGGTTCAAAGTGGGTGTTTAGGAGATAGAAAAATACCATTTTTTGTGATATGCTTAGTAAAAATAAACAAATAAAATTTAATGCGTGTAATTAAAGGAAAATATAATCTTTCTCAAATTTAAATCAAAATTAAGCTAAAAAAAACTCAAATGCACACACAAAAAAGAAAACATTCAGAAATGATAAAATAGTTTTCTATCCAATTATTATTATTAGATTAAATCCAATTATATCCATTAGATTAAAGAGCATAAAGATTGCAGAGAAAAATTTAAAAAAAATCAAGTATTTGTAAAGCCTCTAAATAAATAAACAAAAAATCAAAAAATAAAATATATAAATAAAATATTAAAATCAGTTAAAGCCACTTGATTATTTTGCCATTAGTAAATTTAAGGTGATACTGATCTATTTTTTTTTAAATGTTATCACAATTTAAAAAATAATTATTTGAATGCGTCAGTTATTATAATCTTTTGTCATAAAATAATAAGTTTTTGTAAAAGTTCTTTGATATTATAATACTTAAAAAAGATAATTTAAAATAATCTTTAGATTGGAAAAAAATCTTAATTTTTTTTCTTTTGAAGGTACTAATAGATTTGAATCTATTGATTAAATAATAAACCACCCAGACTTTCTTTAAAAAATGAATTTAATTCGAAATCAAAGAATGATAAAAGAAACTTCCTTCTGGAGAATTAATTTTGTTTGATGGAACTACTTTGAAAAAAACTAATGATATGAGCGTTAATAATGATAACTCAGCATTAGCAGCTTTGAAATTTTTGGTTAAAAGATGAACTTATGATGAGTATGTGAGGACTCTTCCACTCTATTAATAAGTGTGTGTGTTTTTGGGTTTGGATATCATTCGACAAAGGAAAAGATTATTCGATCTAAAATTACCTAATTTAGAAATACATACTTGAGAGGGAGGAGAATACACATTTTCTAATTTTTACTGCTACTTAATTTTTAAAAAGCGGAATTTAGAAGTTTACTATCCATAACTGTCGAATATTACAACTCAAAAAAGAGTTACATACTATCTGAAAATTAAAAACATAGCCTTTTTAATGATACTAATTAAAATTTAACCCCTTTTAAAATTATTTTTCATTATATTTTTAAGTTTATTTTACAGCGATATATTTCTTTGGAATGGTGAAATTAAAACCGATTTTATTATTGCTACAAATATACTATCATGTATTTTTCTTAGATTTTTTTAATAGTAGGAAGATTTAATTGATTCTTCTGTGAAGAATAGGTATCTGCTAAAAGAATTCTCCCTCAATGAATGAACCATTAAAAAATTTTTTCAACGCACAGTAAAGGCTTGATTTGAAAAATAACTAATGATCGAAATATTTCAGAAATCCGTTCCATATTGTTGAATCCACTACCACTTCAAATTGAACTTAAAACCTTGAAATTATAAAACCTTGGTGAGACGCATAGCTTAATGAATAGAAAGGTTTAAGGATGATTAAACTCTGAATGAAGTGAATAATTACATTTAATTTAGCATGAATCAAACAATCCAGTCATAAATAATGAATTTTGGATTATTTCATACTTTGGTCTGTGAGCCATATTTTCCAAAATATTTTTACTAATATTTTAAGCAAAAGTCGTTACATCAATCAGTCTTCTAAATCAATCATTAAAACTGACTGATTTGTAAAAAAATGGAATATTTTAATAAAAAAAGTACTCTTTTAGATCTTTCCGTCCATCAACTTCAAAAATATATAAATTTCAGGCCAATCAATGCGCGGAATTACACCAGTTCTGAAAATCTAATGAATATGTGTTTACGTATTTGAATGAAGGTGTGTGTGTGTGCGTGCATGCTCTATATGATCTAGATATACCTCTCATACTGTACATAATTATTTTGGAGCATGTAAAATTATATCGAGATGGAGTTTTTCGAAATTTGAATTAATTAAAGATTAATCTAACATTTGAAATTTTTCTGTGATAACTTCTGAAAATATTAGAGCATAAAACCATTTTTTAAATCCTATTAAAATGACATTTTTTAATAGGATTTTAAAAAAAATAGTTGATAACAAGGTTTTAACCGATAAATTCAGTTTCTAATTTTAATGATTTTTTTAAGTATTATAACCATATTTCCCAAAAATTAATTTTTCACAAAATGAAAGTAGAGTTTAACCTGCTAGAGCAAGTTAAAAGTGTACCAACGATTGCCATCACATTGACAAAAATTGAAAATGAATAATTAAATTAACTTTTACTGAAAATTAAACCAAGGAAAGTATGATTTTCAGCACGGGTTTAAATAGAATCGTAACATCATGGAACAGATATAAAATGAGATATCTTCCACATAATTCCATGACAGCTGATTGAGAATCTGAGGGATATATAGTGGAATCAAAAAGCTATTGTAAGGCTTGTATAATAATATAAGTTGCGTGACTATCGAAGTTTAAATATATTTAGCTGAGAAGTTATAAAGAGAGCAAGACACAAGTATTTAATTGAAATATTTAGAACTCATTACTCCTAGCTAGCCAGCTGGTTGCAAAAGGTGGCTAATACTTGTAATAAAGCTCAATGTGTGTTTGTGTGTGTATATATTGGCGCTCTATAGACCAGACCATTGGATCTACAGTTACAAAATTTGGCATATATATTCGGGTTGGAATTGTGCACCTCGGAGTGAATTTTTTCTAATTTTTAATTAGAATTTTAATTAATTAAAAATCAAGCAAAGTTCCTTCATATTTCCTCCGTAACTTTCGCAAATATTATGGTACAAAATCGATTTTTACATCATATTAAAGATTAAAAAATTATCTTTTTAGTAATACTAATGTTTCAGTAACCAAATTAAATTTATATTTTTAATGATTTTTTTAAAAATAATTGAATTATATTTTTCAACTATAAAAATAAACTTAAGCTGCACGCGAATTACGAATGAAAGGGAAAATATTATCTTTTAACAATATACTGCCATCAGATTGACAAAAACTCAAATTAATAAATAAATAAGCTATTATTACAAATTAAACTTGCAAAAATTTTATTTTGAGCGTGTGCTTACGTAAAATTAAATAAATCGGAAATATGTTTTTTTTTAAAGAAAATGTAAAGGAAAGTTAATAATTCAATTAATCAAATTCTATAAACCTCTCTCAGCTCTACTATATTTTGAATTGAAATTATGTAATTAAGGTTTGGTCAAAGGATAAATAGTTGAAAAGAAACTATTTATAAAATTACTGTAAGGAATCTCAAGATTTTAGAAACTAATTAGCACATAAAATTTTCATTCGGTATACTTGTTTATTATTCAGTTATTTCTTTCAAGCTAAAAAGAAACCTAGTTCTTTAACAGAAAATGTATGGAAACTTAAGTTTAATGATTTAATTAAAACATTCTAATTAGAAAAATCTCTTAAAAAATAAAATCCTTCGATACTATTTATGTAAGTGACTGTACATTAATTAGTCTGCTTAATTAGAAAGATTATAAAATTAATTATGAAAGCAAATGAAATATATAAAAAGCAGGTATTTACGAAATTCGATAACCCCACGTATAATATAGAGAATTTTCTTGCATGTAGTAATTAGTAAAACAACGTTTTGCAAACCATCTGCTTATAGCTTCATTAAGTCTTTAAATTATTTTTAAAATGAATATTTCAGTATTCAGTAAAGCCTAATTATTATAATACGTTATTTTAAAGTTCCTGTTTTGTTGTTTATTTGAAACTTACTTGAATATTTTCTAAACTCGTTAATTTTGAAATGCTAACATGGTTTTGAAATCCAAGTCTTTCTAAAGTAATATATATATTCCTAAATTTGGGTATCTCAGAAATTTGTTTGACTATAACGACTAATTTCTTTGAATGATTTTAAAAGTTTTCATTCATAACTTCATTGAAATTTCTAACTAAGCATACGGATTTATTAAAGATATTTATTTTAAATTCCATTAAAAGTATTCCTCAAAAATACCAAAATTAACACTAATTAATAAAATAAATAATTAAAATAGTTATCCATTTTTCTCAATTTTTAACCGTTGTAACATAATAATTTCTATATATCTCTATGAGTATAAAATGCCTCAACAATATTATTACGATATGTTAACAATATAGTATTGTGAGCATATAGGCATATATGATAATGAATAAGATATAGGCATACGATATACAGCTTGCAGAAAATCCAACAAGTGTAGATATCGGACAATTGTTATGCTAATACGAATAGTTCGAAAAAAAAAATTTTTTTTGCGGGTATTTCAATGGTTCTTTATATATAAGAAGAATCCTGTAAAAACGTTTTAACATAATTGCAAACATAAAAATTCGAATTTACAAAAGTTTCAATTTATATAAACAAATTTGGAAATTTTTCATTCTTGTATTATTGGAAACTAAATATAGTTTTTCCTTCAGTCTAAATTAAGACATAAAAAGAAATGCAAAAGAATTTATCTCTAAAAAAATCATAAATCTATATAAATAAAATGTATGTTTATGTCTCTTATGCCTTTCCAAACCTTTCATACGATTACGATGAAATTTGGTAAGTTTATTTCTTACATCTACTGGACTGTTAAAGGGATCGTACACTTATCTAAAATAAAAATTCAGATCTCAACCACATTTATTTACCAAGGAGTAATCTCTAAATTAATCCCGAGGAGACACAACAGGTTCAGTAGAAATACTAGATCCAAGTTAAAGATTAATATTGTACATATATTGAACACAAATGCCATGTAAGTCATTTTTTGCGGTAATAATTCTATTACAGATTATGCAGAAAAAATTCGAGGAGATCAATCCTGGTTTACATTTTAATTAAATTTTAGCGTTTTTCGCAGCATTTTTCAAAAATATTATAGTACAAATAATTTTGCACCATCTTAATTTTCAAAAAAGAAAATGTTTTCAAATGTATTAATGACTTTATAGTACAAATACATTTTTCCATGTTTAATCAATTTTGAAAGAAAATATTTCATCCCATTTCCTAAAATTTAACTTGAGAATTCCGAACGCATATTAAAAGAGTCACGAGATTTTATAAATAGTTTTGTTTATCACCATTCTCTGAAAGAACACCAAGCATTACAATCCTAAAAGAATACACAAATCTAATAGGTATAAAAAAGGAAATTTTTTTCATATTTTATGCACTGTCTTACCGTTAATCCTATTTTGATAAAACATTGCTAAATAATTGATTGATTGCACTGAATATTATTTTTTTGGTGGCAGCAAGGCCCCCAGTACCAGCTAGTAAGTTCCCAAAATTCATAAATGTTGCATACCTTAATTTCTTCAATTTCAAAATATAATAAAATAGTATGTATTTAATAACATTTTTATGCAGTCGGTATAATTTTAAACTATTATTAAAAAACATTTGATGAAGAAGATTTGCATTAATTCTCAAATAATAATTTTTAAAAAATGAAAAAAATAACCGGCAGTCACAGATGTTCAAGCAAAGTTTAATCTTAGTCATGTGTTATTTCTTCAGCATAAAGCTTTTATATCACTATCCAAAATACTAGATGATGTGATTCTAAGGATTTTCATCGATCAGTTTAGAACAAAAATATCAGTTACTCACATGAGTACAGTTGTACAATTTCATAACACCAAAAAAAGTGGTTTACTATGAAATTCTGAACTTATTAAAAACACTGTGTTGTTTTCATACGACAATTTTATTATCTTTTTGATTAATCATATATATTAAATACATCTCTACTAAAAAAATAAATCAATGAGACTTTTGCATTTTAAAAGTCCCATCACCAGTGACAACATCTATTTTTTTAAAAAAATATCATGCATTAGAGTGTCCCAAAAGTTTTTTTTTCTCATAGCGCTATAAACGCCCTTATCTGGCTTTGCTCTTTAAACATGTAGGCGTATCTATCAGATGTTTATGTTATCGGTTTCAGTCGTACCAGAGCTCCACTACACTTCAAATAGGGACTACATATCAAAACAGTTCTTTTGTCCATTTGATGGAATTGGGAAGGCCTACTTTTCAACTGACACTTTACTCAATGTGAAACGATAAATTCTACGAAATTCTGTCATCAGTTGTAAACCAACATAGAGAAAAAAATTGCCAGAATTAATATGCCCATGAGACGCTTTTCCTCCTTACAACGCTAGACACATATTGAATTAGTCGTAAGAAAGAAGTTCACACAGTTTATTTGGAATGTTTAACCTCATCTTGCATACTTTTTAGATCTCAATCTATATGATTATAATTTCTTTCTGTCTTTAAAAAAATTATCTTCGCTATAAGCGCTTTAAATCTATCAACAAGAAAAACCCGTATTTCAAGGATTATTTCTTGTCCAAATCACAACGATTTTGGAAAGGAAGCATAATTAGTCTTACTGAGGGACGGAAGAAGGTTATACATCAAATGGGTTCTTTTATAACAACAATAAATACTATCTTAAACAGTAAATATTGTGTATTCTGTCAAATTAGAAACAGGAAAGGAACGTATGGGATACCCTAATACATTAATTACACATTTACTAAGAAAATAAATGGGATTTTTAGATTTTTAAATTCTTCTCATCAGTGGGAAAAGTATTTTCAAATTATCATGTATATTAAGTACTAGCCGCCTTTGGCGACCAGCTGGTTCGCCATGAGTAAAGCGTTCTAAAATTTTCAATTAAATCACATATTCATTAGCCTTTAAGTAATTCCGGGCATTGATTGACTTGAAATTAATATTTTCTTTAAGATGATGGACGGAAAGTTCTAAAAGTACACCTTTTCCTAGTAATATTCTTTAATTTTATAAATCAGTCAGTTTAAACCATCGGTTATGCTTCGAAAATATATAAAAAAAAATTTCGATGATGTTGCCAAAATATTAAATATGTTTTTTCAAAGAAAGCGAGAAAGGGAAAAAAGTATTAAATTAATGATACAGATATTGCAAACGATTACATAAATATGCCATTAAGTCGGGATTTCAATGCATATCCTGTCTAAATTCAATCAGGTTTACCGTAATTAAAGAAGATTTATTGAGTTAATGATATAGATATTGCAAGCGATTATAGAAATCTTTGCTTTGCATTTATTTTTTAAAGAAAAAATCACATTTTATATTTCTTTTATTTTATCCAGTCACGTGCTGAAATTTGCATTTCTGTAGATTTATTTTGCGATGATAATTTTTTTTATTTGAACTTCCGGCATTCTTTTATTTTATCCAGTCACGTGCTAAAAAACATGGTTAAAATATTTCTTTAAAAATTCGTTAAAAATAGAAGCTTGAGTTTTACATTAAAACACTGATACCATTAGTAGGCTAATTTTTTAATCTTTAAATTGATGTAAAAATCATGTTTATGCGATCATATTTTCGGAAGTTATAGCGGGAAAACGTCGAAATTTCGCTTAAATTTTAATTAATTCAAATTCTAATTAAAAATTCGAAAAAAGGGCTCCGAGGTGCACATTCCGGACCTTCAAGGTATACATGTACCAAATTTGGTAGCTGTAGGTCCAACGGTCTGGCCTGTAGAGCGCCAACACACACACACACAGGCACACACACACACATTGCGCTTTATTATAAGTATAGATATAGATAATCCTACTAAATTAATTAATCAATGGGGTTTTGCATCTTTTAAATTCTATTAAGAAATGGCAACAACTTGCGTATAGAAAGATGCTTACTCCTCAACATTTTATAGTTGAGATTTCTTTAAACGTTAATGTAGACCATTTATCTAATTACAAGTTTTAACTTCTTGAAAAATTCTTTTTCTTGAAACGAGCGTAAAGAATGGGAATATCCCTGTTGCCCGAAGAATTCTCCTTGCTGTTTTAAGTGAAGTAAAGCTTTTCCTTGTAACTAAACGAGCATCTTGAGAATACTAACAAAGAAGAATGAAGAGGTAAACGTAAAAGAAGGAAACAGTTCGTAATTCAAATGAATTTTTAACTGACTTTGCTAAAGGGCCTAACTTTGCTAAATACACCTTGTTGAGGACTTTTGAATCTTCTGAAGTTGAAATTGTCTTATATGATTACTTTTCTTTTTATCTATTAATAAAAAAGCCATAAAATTAATAGCTTTAGTGTAAAATAAGTTGATTAATTTATCAGTTAAAATTTATATTGTAATCTAAATAAGTAAAATTGAAAGGAAAGTATAGATATCTTTCCTTTTATTTCAAAGTCAGACTGTAGTCATGTGGACTACATGCCAACAATATTCTAAGAATATTGTTATTGTTATGATATTTTCATGATTTAGGCTGGTTGATTTGCTGTCTTGTGTTTTGTTCCATGGCGCAAGACACATTTTTGGCGATGCTGCGACATTTTAGGATTTGGGTTATCGAACAATATTGTAGAAATATCAAATTTCGAAAATAAATCACCTCAATCGCCTTTACAAAAAATATTGAAATCAACATTATTGTACAATATCTGAAGAATGATATTTTAGAATATTGAAGGTATTTGACTAGATACTGGAATCATATTTATAAGTTCAAGGATTTATTTATTGATTGAAATGGAAGTTTCATTTTATTACCAAATCCGACAGTATACACTATGTCTTGTTTCAAGTTTTTTTTATTAATAATAAAGGGAAATATGTGATTGCATATGCATTTGTAGGCATTTTATAAGTCTATTGTTTGACTTGGATTTACAAATTTGTCGAAAAGTATTTTGAAAAATAAGAAAATAGATCTTAGAATGATTTTTTAAATTTAAATTAATTAAAATGTCAGATTCCGTCATTTTTATGCGATAATTTCAGAATGATTAGAGAAGATGATTTTTGCATTATTTTCAAAGTCAAAAATCATTACCATAATTATATTTTTCCCCCATGAATTTTTACAAATTTTTAACTAATTTTTGAACTTATTTTTAACAATATAATTTGTTTTCGCAATAAAATCTTTCATCATTGTTTTATAAAATATTAAATAACATTATTTTCTTTCTTTATTAAAGGTTAAAGGCAAAGAATTATATTAGTAAAGACATGCACAATTTAGGATATGTGTTACCACAAGTACTACAAAAGACAAAGCCTAATTTGAATTAGATCACCCAGATTGTGATAGAACAGTTTGAACTTGTTTCCTTTCAGAAAGAAAATTTAACGAGACATATTTTTTTTAAGTGAAGCTGAGTTCGAGTGATTATAAAATCATTTTTCGAGCCTAGATATGCAAAAATTATTTCATGTATATATGCAATCAAATTTTCAGGACTATTTTCACCCTGCTAATCAAAGAATTGTGCGGTTTAAATTGGCTCTATATTTTATTAAATATGCAGATGCAACTAGTATCTCCATAGGTTCCTATTTTTCTGAAAATTATATTTGAAGCTGGGTGCTTACCGCAGATGTTTCACTCTAGAAAAGATTAGGAAGTTTTGAAACAAGTCATACTACCAAAACACCATTTTAATAGAATTATCCAAGACTTTTTTTATATAATGTTGACAAAGAAACAGGTGATAATCAGTTTGAATGGAACTTTTGCTAGACCAATCCTCTTTAAACGTTACGAAACAAAAGGCACTAGTTACTAACCAATTAAAACACTGATTACGTAATTTTCTAAATCCTCCAAGATTTTAACAATTTCCGTTAAAAGTTGATTCTTATTTGATTCTGAAACACATTTTGTCATTTCAATGTTTAACTTCTTTTCAATTTAGAAAAGAGAGGGAGAGACAACGTTTTATTTTTTATGATACAGATCGAATAGTTTTAAATAAATTTAAAAACTATTAGTAAAAAAATTTTAAGGGGCATTACTTTGTAATTTTAAACGCAGATTCGAACTTTATCTTGAATTTTTATGAATGACACTTGTTGATAATTATATGTTATTTGCGTCATTGCTAGCCTCCAACATTCAGTATTCTTTCGATTTTTTTCTTATCAGGAGATTGTAAAGAATTTATTTTAGCAAAAAACGAATTCCAGAAATGATGGAGAATCTGAAAATCTTGGTGGATTTGAAGCGAAAAAGAGATTGAATAATGAAAAATATTGAATATACAATGACGAGATTTGTAATATTTATATGAGTGTTCTAAGGGTTTCTCTATAAAAACTTCTAAACTCGGCAGATTTTTTTCATGAAGTGTTTTTTTGAGGAAATTTTTTAAATATGTCACATACTGACTACACATGGATATTTTTCAGTCTTATCTAAACGTGAATTAATTATTTACTAAAATAATTAAGAAAGCACTTAGTACAGCATGTTATTCTAGTTTGTTTACATAATAACTGCTTTGCTTCTACAGGATATGAGGCGAAAGTATTCGTATTCAGATATTGTCAAATAGCACCATCTCACAAAAGTTTGTGATGAATCACTTCAGATTTTTCTGGGTCCAAAAAAATTGTTGAAATAATGTCCGTCAGTCTGAACATTGAAATTAACTTAAAATCACTTTGAAAAATCAAAAAAATTTGACATACGATTTTTACTACAAATTTATAAATTGTAACGATAATCCATTTTGAGAAAGTTTATCTTCCATTACAAATTAACATCTTAACTACAAAATGAAGATAATTGCATGGATAAAATTTACCATCTAAAATGTAGATATGTATTAGATCTGGAATTATATCAATCAAAGGATTAATAGTTTGTTGGCTTGTATTTTCACAAGCATGAATATAATGCAACTTTAAAAAAACTTCATGGATTAAATATATAAAACATGGTACGTGATTTTTGTTACTACAATTGTAATTATGTGCCCAAGTTTAGCTTCAATCAATTTAGCCCAATTTAGCTTGGGAGAAATAGGCATTGACACCTAAGCAAACTTTCGGTTTCCCAGGACGTTTGTATTAAGAATCGAAGATATCAGAACTAATATTTTTTCATAACTATTTTTCGTTAGTGGTATACTTTTGTTATTATCGAAATACATTTATTAGAGAGTATAATATAAAATGTTAGGAACAACGCACCCACTAGCTTCCGTTTATATTCTCAATTTTACGCATGCCGAGAAAAAGTTGTTTGAATGTAATCCATGTTTTCTGTTACTTCCATATGGTTTAATAATAAAGCTAATATAAAGGGCATGCGGATCAACAAAAAATACTATAGTGCATTACAGAAGAACATTTGAATCAGCAATAAATTCTTTATAGTTTTCTATGCTTTTGTGATACAATTTACATTCACTTGATCAATAAGTGCCCTTAGCTTTTTGCATATATTTGTAAACAGTTGAAAATATAATTTTGTGATGTTTGTAAGCCTTTTAGAAAATTAGCTTTCTCATTGGAAGATATATTCACTTATTGATGAGTTAAATATCCGATATTTAGTACCACATTTATTCCATCTGAGCGATGATATACTCTTTAAAATCTGCGCTCAATCTTAATTGAAGTACCCTCATGAAAAGGAAAAAGTATGACATTACTTCAAATTAAAGACCCCATTACGCAGTAAATGTCTTCTAATTTTAATGAACTACTTTATATTCCTGAGACATCGCATTGTTAAATTACCAGAGATGACTGTTAACCCTCTGTATTTAAATCATAATATCTACCTAAAACAGTCCATTACTGAATGACAGCTGTAAATTCTGTCAATGCACAAAATAAGCCACTTCAAATCACGGAGCGCATCTGTTTAAAGAGATCCAAAAACATTCTAGTTTGAATCCTGCTCCAAGAAAGGTCATTACCTCGGCAGATCGTCTGCAAGATAATATCTCCACCCTCTCTCGTCACACGGAATGGGCGTGGAATGCAAACATTCGAAATTACCTTTTAAAATCCCAACCCCTGAGATCCGCACAGTGACATGTACAAAACGCCCCACACCGATCATGAACAAGTCTCCCTAATTACTGAGGATCCCGGGTAAGATTGATGGTAATACCCCACTTAAAAAGAACGTTAAAAGCCACGTTTGTGTGAGGTATGGCTTGGCAATTTGTATGTAGTGTAGCTCTCCGGAAATCTTTATCACTACAGAGATTCATTAATTTTGTTATTTCCTTAACAACGGAAGAAGCCTTTTTAAAGATACATTGGTCTAAGTCAATAAGGGATTTCATCATTATATCAAGTATCTGAAGACACACTGATATCACAGAAGTGGTTATTTTTGTAATATATATCGACATTTATTACAATGAGAATAATAAATTTTTTTTCTTCTATGAAGAAGATAACACAAAAGTGAGCTATGAAACAATGATAATACAAATTAATACTTGTGTTTGCTGGAGAACTGCAAGTTATTCAGTTTGAATTGCAAGTTCCAAATCGGCACATATATACGTTGAAGATTAAGAAAGGGCATCTAGTTGCGATTTTTTATTGGAAATTGAAATTTTAATTAGGAAGTAATTTATTTTTGTGATTAACATCGCTTCATGTGGGTATACTTATTACAATGAGAATAACAATTTTTTCTGTAAAAAAGATAAAACAAATGTAAATTATGAACTTCTTTGCTAATGCATCTGATAAATGAGTTCATGTGTATTGGTGAACTAAAGATTAGATAATTTGACTTCAGCTACCAAATTCTTCTCGAATATATCTTTAAGAGCAAGACTGTGCTCTTGGGTATTATTTTTTTTAATGAACTAAAATGTTAATAAAAACCTAAATGTTTTTCATATGCCTTACGAAAACATTATTTCTCAAATATGAATTTTGCATTGTTTAAGTGTTAACAAAATTCTTTTGAACGATTTCATTGTAACAATTGTGCACATTTCAAAGCACATTTGCACATTTGTGCACATTTTTGGCAATTTCAAAGATTTGATAGCATTATTCTTACCATTCATAAGTGTTTAATATTGTGGGAAATTAAGGACGAATCCGGTTTAATATCTGTATAATTAACAAGATGGTTTAAATAGTAATATCATTAATACCGCAAAATTCAGTAAATTCTTGAACCAAGTTTTGTATTATTTTATAGTGGTGTGAATTCCTTTTTGTTTTTAATACAAATAAATAGATCACATTTGAAATAATTAAAACACAACTACTTCAGTATTTCATCCTTTGGCAGACATTGTCAAACTGGCATCATGATCATGAAGTTATATCTGATTTATTTGAAATTAAATATAAACAAAATATCCAGAAAGCCAGACAACTAATGAATAATGAGTCTTGGAAATATGCGCATACGAAAGGATGACAAAATATTAAAATTTACTGGGTCTGTTTTTCGTTTTTTTTTATTATTAGCTAATTTTTCTTATTAAATTCCTTTTGAATGAAATTGTAGTTTAAAATAACAGAAAAAAAATAATGAAAGTTTCTGAATGAAATTTTTTTTGTAAAATTATTATGTTCTACATTTCTAAGCATTTTTTTTCCATTTTAATATCAACTTCTTCCATTCATAATTGTTCAATTTCAAACATTTCAGTTTTCTTAATTTGCATATTGTGAACCATCTCTCAAAATCAAATGCAAACGATCGTTTCATTTTTTTTTTCATTTCATTCATTAATATGCGAAAATATCCCTTTAGATTTGAACATAAAAGATCTTTCTAATATAAAATTCCGTAAGGAAATTTGAAAATATTTGGAATGAGAATCAATTATTTTCCATTATAAATTCAATTGATTCTTTAACATAATAATACGAAACTTGTTCGATATTGAAATATGATTCCATCCTAAAAATGGAAATTGATTTGTTATCAGACTGTTTAAAAGTCTATATTAGATGATATTCTATTCATTATTTATTAATTAACATTTATACATTTTAAAAATATTTCTTCCTCAACTTCTGATATAGAATGAGTTAGATTCATTTTAGTTGAGTCCGTGGTCATTATTCTTAACACCTTGTATTGATTCCTCGTTTCACATTTTTTTATGTATGGCATGAGTCAGCCTAAATACAGAGTCAGTGATGAAAGATCCATGTTAGGTAAGCGCAAATATTGTAAGTTTCAGCAACTTTTTTATGCATTCGTGACATTTAAACAACCAAGAGACATTGGAAGATGCTTCTTTAATATTAGAGGTCACCTTGATTCATGTCGTCAGATTTTGAGATATATCACTAACATAATAGTGAAATGGGGCCAACTAATGCAAATTAGGCATAATTTCAAGACTTTAGTAACTAAGTAAGCCCATAAATCCTCTATAATAAGGTAGTTATTTTAAACTAAGCTATTCTTATAGTTATAAATAACATCTATAACATATTTTTTAACTAAGATAAAAGGAAAAATCGCTTCAATTTTTTATATTCATCATTTTTAGAAGATCTATCCAGATAACCAGCATTTTTATACGGCTAATAAATATTGAATTCATACTTTTTTAAAATATATTAAAATACCACTCTACGATTTAGCATTTATTCCTATTAACATTTAAAAATAAAAAAAAACGAACGGATCGCTTTATTTAAGCATCATAATGATGTTGGTCTGCGAGTCAGATTATATTTATCCACGTCAAATAATACGTATTGATGTAAAATGTGTATTAAAAAGAACATGTAACCCAAAAATTTCAGAAAAGTAATGATTATAATGATGGAATTGTAATAGTAAATATCTTGTAAGTATTTGGGATTAAATACAAAATTTTTTTGGTATATTAAGTGGTTTAGTGGTATAACTAATTATTCAATATGCTTTAATTTGATTGCATTGCATATAATTTTGCAATTAATTTCAGCATAATGTTTGTCTTATTGGTGTAATCATACGTTCAGATGACTTCTAAAAGCACTTTGAAATCTTATTTGGCATTTACTTGTGAGCGTTTTAATTTACATAGTTTTTACCAGTAGATTATTTATATAAGATAAAAAAGACATAAAAACACGATTTTTAAAGCATAAAAGGATTATATACAGCTTAAGATGTGCAATCACATGTAACATTTCCAAAGGTCTTGGTTGAGATTTAAAAAAATGAAATGTGAAACAAAATTGTTTCTGTCGTTTTTGAGGTTTCTGCAAGCATATAATGTCTTACTTTTTATCCTTATTTGCATCAAGATTGATATTAATATGTGAAAACAAAATTGGAAAATCTAATCGAATTTTTTTAGGGAATTAAAAGATATTAAACTCATATCATCATCCCATATTTCGACAGTATAATCTAGTTTTGCATTTTGTTCAGTTCAGTTATATTAACGTCTCACTTTTAAAGCAACTTGAGGGCTACTTGGGGATATACCTTGTAATTTTGAACTGCTGTCAGATTAACGAGGAAGACATCTGGATTAGCACCCCTTCTGAAAACTTCCATACCACTCCCTCGGGAGGACGTTTGGTCCTGACGGATTTAACGTCCACCACACCCGCTTACACGGCGACTCTTAGGTAGAAACTGGTCTCAAACCTGATATCCTGAAGGCGAGACCTTATAAAAAACCACTCCAGCTTGTTTTGCATTTAGTTAATACAATTTAGAAACACAAAAAGTAACATAAAAGTGTATAGCAAGTATGGACATATATTTAATTCAAAGATTAAAAAAAACCTGAAAAATGCACGTCAATATATATATGTATATATATTTAGAAGAAGTTAAAAAATTCAGATTCATATAATTTATTTTTAACTCATCACTTTCGGTTACGATCTGGATTATATTAAATTTTGATTGTATTTAATTTCAATTAATCATTTAGACATAATTCTATCAAATAATCAGATATTAGTCTAATTCATCATTCTAATTGTTGTATATAAGTTCTATTCACTAGATACATGGACTTTTTTTTTCATGGAGGCAACCCCCATGAAGTAATAGTGCCATTTAAAATGGTAAAAACTCCCTAAGTTCATCTACCTACAAAATAAAGTATTATTATGATTGTTTTATTCCTCTAGGCATTAACAAAAATACAAAATTGAGATCCCATTCTTAGCAATCGATAATTGCAAAATATTATATTATTATGACAATCTCAAAAGAGTGATATATAATCTCGTAAAAGACCCATTATTCTTATTTTAGTAAATAATAATTGCATACAGTATTTTCCAAGAAAGCAAAGTCACAGTGTTTTATTATATTAATACCAATTCCTAGCAAAGTGATTAATGTAAATTGATTGAGTTCATTTATTTGGTAAATCTTGTTAAGGAAGTACTTTATTCTACAAATTCTGTGAGCCTTATAATTGAAAGAACTAGCTACAAATTGATCTTTAATAATTATATCTTCATACAAGTATAATCACTTAATATTCTTATCTCAAAATTTCCAATTTTGGACTAGAAAGTGCCATTTGTCAAAATCTTTATTATTCTATTCTAAGCTAGCTACATCTCAATGCAGCTGATTCACCTGGCACAATAGCATTTATTTTTAATTAAACTTTTAATTATACAGATCTTAATATCTGTAAATTATATGAAGAAGATGTTAGACAAGATTTTTCTTTACATTTCAACAACGAAAGAAAATTAGCAAATTTAATATATTTGATGAAGCAATGAAATTAGTTTCATATTCAGGTCAACAGAGTAAGTAATCTGTTATTGGAAAATAGATTTTTTTTGTGAAATTGTCAAAGTTTGAAAAATTTTATCTACTATTAAATTAATACTGTTAAAAAACAATTTTCTATATTTTGAAACCATGTAAAATTCTTTTTTGTGCAATTTTTAGAAATTATTAATTGAAATTCTAAATAAATTTCCAAATAATTCGGCGCCAAGTTCACATTCTCTGTCTGAAAGGTATAAAAGCCAGGGAATTTGGCAGTTACAGGTAAATTGGTCTGATCTATAGACTGTCAACACACACACACTTATTATTAGAAAGTATGATGATGATGAGTAAAATAACTGAAAACATTGCTTATCAGATTTAAAAAATAAAACTCGGAGTTTTATTTTACATATATGGATATGCAATTTCAGCATTGTATATTCATGTATTATACATTTGTAGATTGGTATCAATATTTGGATTCAGTAGACAAAGGAAATGATCCAAATGTATTTTTTATTATTTCTTTCTCAATATGCTATAGCTCAACTCAATAATTTTGGAAATATGCAAATGATAACAATACTGAATAATATGTTATAACTCAATTCAAGAATTTTTGAAGTATGCTAGAGGTAACAACTGTACCGTTACATTAATTTTGTTATTTTAAGATTCAAAAGTCTTATACATATGTATATGTATATGCAAATACAAAATTTCTTTAAACTCTTGCTTCTGCGAATATGTATTTATTTAGAATTCTTCAAACTGAAGTAAATATGACTTATACCTCTTCAAATAGTATTTTCAAGAGACCATTTAAAGAACAGTATTTTTTTTACAACGGCATTATGGAAATGCTAGTGAAATTAAATCATAGCTCGTTTCCATTTCTTTTTCCATAAGTTTAACGACTTTTAAAGAAAGGCGGGAAAAATTACCAGAAAACATTGAAGAAAGAATTGGTCTTAAGAATCACCATTTGTGGATTTCAAATATACTTTTTCGACGATTGCAATCAACTTAAAAGCTCCGAAGAGTAAGTCTGCATTGAAAATAATGACAATTGCCTAATTGAAAAAAAAATCACTATCAGTGTGCATACTGGTGGGAATAAAAACTATCAAAGATAAAAGTTATATAAAAAAATTTGAAGAAATGAAACAAGAAACGCAATTATTGTCTGCATAAATTGATGCTAAAACGATAAAAGGGCAAGAGTATTTAAAAATTAACCCTAAAGCAAAATGCAATTAATTGTGAGGTGATAACATCTGAGGGAAAAAAATGAAAGAAAAATGTATTTATTTTTAATCACTGATTAATCCCAATTTTCCAATTATATAAATGGTTTCGACATTTAAATAATAAAGGAAGTGTCTGGGTTAAACTTATTTAAATGGTATTATATTGGTTAAATTCTTTTTTTCAGCATTTAGAAGTAATTAGGGAAATACTAGAAAAGTTTTTAAAGTTATTTTTCACATGAAAAATGTTATCTAAAATTACAAAACTAATTAAATATTTTCAATTATTTCCTTTTATTTAAGCTATAAATTTTGTGTTTTTAATTGACTAAATCTTAGGATTCTCAAAAATGAGATGAGTTTTCATGAAATTCAACGTGATTTCTTAATCTTAATTAAATGTAAATCTAGTAAACAAGTTTTTTGAATTAGCAGTACATTCATAAAGATTTTAAATTATATATTTAATGCTTTACTATTTAAAGTGTTTAACATAATTGAATACATTAAAAGAATTTTAATGTATTAAAAAAACTATTCCTAGAGAACCCCCCCCCCCAAAAAAAAAAAAAGAAATCACTATTTTCAGAGCAAATGGGTATTGAATATAACTGATTCTTCAATGCCACTGATGTGTTTTCTTTTTTTACGTTAAGTTTTCATAATTTAACAACAGAGTGTTCAAACCTCACAGTTTATTTTTCAATTTGTCAGAAGCAAATTATTATTGTTAAGAAGCGCACAATGGAGAATGCAAAACTAATAAGATAAAATTCAATCTTTTGTGTTTATTCTGAAATAGATATTTTTTATATGTTAATATCTAATATGTTTTAATATGTTATTCTAAAACTAACATTCAAAACAGCTGAAGGGAAGTGGGTGGCACTGGGGGCACAACTATTAATAAACTACCTTTTCTTTGTAAATAGTCTGGCATGGATTTCGCACATTGAAAGCGTTACATTTTTTTAAATAGTTAAAAGCTATTCAAATTTAAGTGAGTATGGTTTTGTACCATGGGTAATATTCATAATATTAAGTTAATGATTTTATTTCTCTTTCTAAAGTGTTTTCTTATATGTGATAGTCGTTCCTCAGTTATTGCATTTAAACGCGGATGACACAGAGTTAAATTCCATTTTTCATAATTCATGCTGTTTGAATTCCATATTGATTACTATAGCGATTATATATAGAACAGTCGAGCACTCCTGGGGCATGTCAGACACAGGGATCAGAAAACTAAGGTTTAATAGTTGGTTTTCGCCACCTTGTTGGAAACAGAAAAGGTGCAAGGTCATCGATGAATGGACTGATGACATCCAACCTTTATTGATGGCGGAATATGCCTCTAATGAGGATGGGTTGCACCATAGTTGGTGATGGCCCTTAATACCCAGCAGTGGTGTTCTTCCATACAGATTTTTCTAAGCACTTTCAGGCTGGCCGGAGTAGCTGCTTATGCTGATTGAATATTCGAATAAATATTTTTTGAGCAGATTCATAGGTCAGGTTTCTTATGGATGCATAGATATGATCATCATTTTCTACCAATTTGAGAACATCAGCTTGACGTAACAAAAAAATTGAAAACTTTCCCATATAAAGCCTCAATATTCATCCATCATCCTAGTAACAAACAAAGTCGAGTCATTTATAAATCTTACCAGAAGAAATTCCTATCACTCTCGCAAAAACAATCTCGATCGCAACAAATACCAATCTGAAGAAATAACATTTGGTGAGTGACACTACCGAAGAAAAAGCTTTTGAGTTTCTCGGTTGCACTTGTTCCAAGCGGATGGGCATCGTGATGTTGAAAACAATGGATATTCTATCCTGGAGGTTTTTATTGAAATTAATTTTTATCATTCAATACCAACTAAGTGACTGCATTCAGTGAGATTTAAGCTAATTAATTTGAAATCAGTGAAGGATTTTCAATGCTGTTTATGTCACACATATTAATTTATTACTTTAAATTCACCGAAACCTTTCCAGTTTAATTTAGTTCAGTCATATTAAAGTCCATTTTAAGGTAACACTTGGGCTATTTTTGGATGGAACATGTAATTTTGAAACATGTTCAGAATACGAGTGCATGCAGTCAGAATACGAGTACTATATTTGAGAAGGCCACCCCTCTCCAAACTCCCACACCACACCAGCGGAGGACGTTTGACCCCTACAGATCAAGCGTGCACCAGACTTGCTTGTACCAACGGTTCTTTGATGGAATTTAGCATTTAACCTGAAACCTTCTGTTTCGAAGACCAGACAATAACATTAGCTCATCTGGAGCTCGAAATTTTTCCAGTCCATCTTTGAAATTTATAACCGATAGAGAATACATACTTAACTTTCAGCTATGAATTTCTTCTGAAGTTTTGTCTCTATTAATATTAAATATGATTGCGCATAGGTGTGTTTGTGCATTCTGGAAATTTACAAGTCTGACCAATTAACCTAAAATTACGAGATTCAACACTTTTATAACTTGGAAAGTGGGAATAAGAACTTTGGAGCAAATTATTTCAAATTTTATTTAAAATATAAAATATCGTTAATTATGATTTAATGAAATTTGCTTTTATTCGCAATAACTTCTATAAATGTTACTGAACAAAAATGACTTCACATGGTTTCAAAACTTCTGTAAGATTCGCCAAAATCTCGATTTTGAATACTTAAATGATTACAACATTTAGAATATTTAGAAGTAAAAACATATTATATATATAATTTCGAATTCAATTATTTGATATATTATAAAATTTCGAATTTAATTAAAAGTTAACAGATGCTGAGGTATCACTAGTATCAACGTAGCTATGACTCCATAATGTGTTCCTTTCATCAAAGTAAATGAAAAATGTAAAACTTATATCTGGACTAGTTAATGCAATAAATTTAAATAGAAGATTTAATTTAAATGTGTATTGTTGTTTCGGACTATTTTAATCAACATTGAAACATGATGAGTAACATGATAAATAAGAAGTCTTAAGTTTCTGTTCAACAAATACGGTTTAATCAAATAGTGAATTCAAGTCCATTTGTTTTGATTGAGTAATTTATTACTTGTTTAGATTTATTCCAGTCTCAAATTGTTTAAAGAATTCTATTAAAAGCAAGAAAATCGGTAGAAACTTCCGGTGAATGTTGTTTTCAATCAACATTAACGTATCTTTGCAGATCTGTAAATATTTAAGTAAAGACTAAATTGCATTCGGAAGACTTAGACACAGTTCACTGTTTGATGTGATTAAATATAATCCTCATTTTTGATACTAGCTTATTCTAGATTGCATATAAAAAGCACGAATTGTATGAGATGTATATTTCAGGAAACATTCCCGAATTAAGAAAAATGGTAAAAAACAGAATAACATCAATATTCCTTATTTCCAAATTGTAAAATTTTCAACATTACACAAATTAACAAATCCTACAAATGACACACACACACACACACACACACACACACACACACACACACACACATTATATAAGAAAATTTTTTTTTTTAAAAATTACATTTTGATATGTTCGAAATTCGGAATATTTTTTATGTACATTGCTACATTCTTTTTAATGTTAATAAAAATAGCTAAATATATAAAGAAGTACACATTTAATATCATATTGTGTATAGAATAGCCTATGATATTGAATAATATTAGTAATTATAATTAGTATTGTTGAAAACAAAACAATTTTCTTCAACAAAATAATCTAAAATAATTGAAAAAATTGCAGTAATGAATAATATTGTTGAATACAAAACAATTTTCATTAGTATAATAATGCGTGATATTAAATAATATCTGAAATAATGTATAATATTGTTGAATATGAACAATTTTCATCAGTATAATAAGATATGATATTGAATAATATCTGCAATAATGTATTATATTGTTGGATTTCTTAATATTATTATACAATGCTGTGAATAATGTATAATATTGTTGGATATAGAACAATATTGTTCACCATTATGCAAAGCGCTGTATAATCTTAGAAGGTTAAATGGTTTTCATGCCCATCATATTCATACTTTCCCAATGAAATAAATATATTTTTTTGAATATTAAAACTATTAACAAATAATACGAATATTTAGTTATTTCGCATTATTCCTTATGCAAGAGATTATTCAATTCCCTTATTCATGAGATTGCAAAAACAAATTTATTGCTATTTACAAAAGAATAAATTAAAAATCTTCAACTTTTCATTACTTTTAGATAAGAATTTTAAAAATTATCATTTAATAATTATTCCAAATGATGCCCCATGGGAAATAATCCAATTTATAAATCTTGAGAGTCAAATTAAGTTGATTTAAGCTGGAATATTTCAGTGCAACAACGATGTTAAAATCTAAGTAAATAAAATCACCCCTCCCCCTAAATATGTTGTTTGAAAAATATTTATATAGTGCATATCTAAAACAAGACTAAAATTTAATTATATAAAAATAAGCAAAAAAAAAATATTCCTATGTGATTAACAAATGATAAATTTTAAACTCATAATGCATAACTAGGAAACGTTCTATCTGATTTAGCATAAATTACTTTATATAAGGACGCTGTAAAATCAGGGCATTGCAATTTAAAATTACTACAAATCTTAAGCAATAGAATAGATTTAAATCATTCGACAGCAGTTAAACATTCGAATAGTTTGAAATTAGTTTCAAAACTGCTTCCATTTCGAATTGATACAAACCCACCGATAATCGGAACCCCCCCCCTTTACGATGTACATCTATTAATAGTTATACACGGCATCTTCGACCAAACTTTAGAGAGAGATGAGCCGATCTTTAATTTGTAGCTATCTTTAAAGTGAAATGGACCATTCCATGCCCTGTACTTGTATCGCTAATCTTTTAAATCGACCATTAAGGCTACATGAAAATAAATTACTGCGTTCCAAATTCTCCCTTTAATACAGTTGCTAGTTCCTCTTGAATATTTGATTAGTAAAGGAGCTCGGGGAATGTTTGGTAAAATTAAACGAAACCGGTGGATTAGCTGCTTATTCCTATTGTTCGGCGTACCTTATTTTAATTTGATTCATCATACCACAAATAAAGCCATGTTTAATTTTTCCAGGAACGCATACGTTACGCTCTTGTTAAGCATCCCGGATGTTTAATCCGTTTTCAACCCTGAACATAAGCGCAGCTAATTAGTTGAGCTTATTAATTTGGACAAATCTGCATTAAATGTTAATTATATTACCGCAACATAAATGCTTCCAGAGGTAAATAAAGTCGCTTGGATTTAATAAAAGAAAGGTAGCAAATTTATACTTGATGTAGGAAAGTTTTGAGAGAGTTAGAATTTCATCGTTGCTGTATGGGTTCGGTAATGATTTCATTAAAGATTATGATCAGAGCAGTTTTCAGTGTGACACAAGGCAACATCGCGATTAGCTTTCTAGATGATTAAGAATTCAGAAACATGTATTTCTAACTCAATAATGTGAGACCCAGTGCAAATATATTTGAATAACAAATTAAGGAATACCGTTCGTAAAATATGTGAAACATTTTTTTTAAATTTTCATTCAGAGCGTCAGAATATTAGAACGCTAATTATACAGTATTTTCCAAATAATGCTGCGTTGGGACATCTTGATTGCTTTGGTTTAAATTATCTATTCTACATTAATTTTTCTAATTATTTATCAAATATATTGAATGTTACGAATCTGTAATTTTGCTTCCCCCAAGCTAATAATATATTCATAAGAAACAATGATTTACAATAATCTGTATTGGATGACTTGGGATGTCGCATCAACGATCCCATAACTTGGTGGAGACAAAATGGATAATATCCGAAACAACTAGAATTTTCCTGATCTGTCCGTTAGGAACCAAGATATGTCCAGAATGCTTCTGATCAGTCCATTTAGATTTTAGAACCGCCTCCCTGGTGCTAATCAAATCTGGTAAACTGAAGCTGAAGATGTGGTCAATCAAGATTTTGAATTAGTTGTGGTTAGGTGTCCTGAATGGAGGAGTCTTCGAGAGAATACCGAAGTAATGGCGGAGTGCTGAACAGCTGTGTTTCGTAAACCACTGTGTCGTCTTCCTTCCTTGTGCCGTACACGCGAATTGAAGTAATGAGTCGGCAGCGAAAGTATAGTGAGACAGAGGAAGTTTCAGCCGGCTGGTGGACCATAGAGCATAGTTCCGAGATGCTGAATCCTGTCTAGCTGCTTTGTGTGCTGCGTACTTTGTCACTAAGGATATCTACTTGGGCACTAATCTTGTTATTGTGGGCCATAGAGTGCTTACTACCTATCTACTGTCTGCTATAGAGTGCTGCTGTGTGCTATCCTGTGTATTCGTCTCCTATACACATTTGTCGTCTGTAAGTAGTTGTCTTTGTTCTGTCCTGTCGTCGTCGTGTAAATAAATGCCGTCGTCGTGTTTTCTACTGAAGGACTGGATCATTGTTGGTTTTCTTCATTGTGTGCTCACACCATACCCACCCACTACAAATAAACGAACTCGATGGATAAGAGGAAAATTCGTAACAATATTTTCTGTTTTTAAAAATGAAATATGAATGATAAAAAAAGTACATGACATAGATAATAATTAAAAAAGATATTCTTTGAAACTTCCAAGTTTATAATTGATGAAAATCAAATAAATTCTGTTGTTGCATCCAAATGTTCGATATCAGATTACATTTTGGTTCATTTTCTTTAAAAAGTTTAAAAATGGGTACATTTTTGAATATTTACATAAAAAAGATTTAAAAATACATATGACAAACCAAATTATATAATTTAATAGGCAAACGCTTTTTGAAAATAGGTAAAAAAAGGGTCTTTTTTGGCTAAAAAGCTGTATAAAACAAAAATATTGTAATTTAGAATTTTATAAAAATTATCTGCTTAAAATTTCGCAGATAGATTAAGAAATACATTATCTGGATTCCGATATAAAAAATTAATCATATTTTATCTTTCTTTAAGCATTCATAACTGATAAGTCCTTTCTATTGTTTTCACGTTGTGAAGCACTAAAATAGCAATACAATATTTATAAATAGATTGTCTACTCTAGTTCAGAAATTGAAGAACATATTGAGAAATTTTGCCAATTATGAACAAAAATATTCATTAGAATTCAATTCATGATATTTTTCATCCTAAAAGTTTATCAAAGATTTATAATAATTTGATAAAATATCATCTAAAGATGCAAAATGCTTTACAATGTATGAAAATGTGATTTCGGAAGAAATTGACTTTTCAAATTAGTTACCAACTTAATAATTCAAATGGAATCTTTGTGCTAAAACTTTTATCAATATGCAAATTAAAATTAATAAACTGTGCGCATTTACTAGAGAGAAAATGCCAAACTATATGCACAGCAATGTTTTGTGTAATATGCGATATGGTCCAAGTCGTAAAACGTTGCAAACGTCTTTGTCATTGCTTACCATGGATTATTTTTATTTAACTGCAGAATGAGGCTTTCTAGATTGTGGCTATCTGTTATTAATCGTTACTTAAAATTGATATGGAAAACATATTAAAAAAATTACGAAAATAATGTTTATTTCATATGTATTGTTCACTAGTTTATTTAATATGGTAACTTGATGAAATAGTACACATTTATTGAAGAGAAATTAGATATTTTTGTCATATTATAATTGGCTGGAAGGCAATAATTCGATGAAACTGTCACTGATATATAAGGGAAAAAAAGAAGAAAAACTCTGTCTATAATCTCATATTCTTAATATCTTTATTATATGCATATATTAATGATTTGTATGTATTAATTATATCTAATGTTTGACAAAAGTAAAGTTTTTAATAAAAAAAATGCGTATGAGTTATGAAATAGATTGTTAACTTGCAAAAGTTTTCTTGTTTAAAAGTTGTTCTTTTTTTAACTTATTTCAGTGTTTGAAACACTATTATAAATTATCTTTGATGGAAATCAATATTATTTAAAGTGCACATGCATATGCATCAGCATGAAAATTCATAACAAAATATAAAAAAATTCTGATTAAAATTAAAATATCCAATTTAATATGCTTCATAAATTATAAAAAAAAATCGGTAACATTTTTAATAAAAAAGGAAGCAGATGCTCTCGAGGAATTTTTCAAAGTCTGTAGATAGAATGACTTACTTTTATTAACGATTCAACAATTATATTCATAAAATTAATCAATTTTAATTATTTTGATAACAAAATGCAGACAATGCGATAGTATCTCAAATATTTCTTGTAAACTATTTAACAAGAAAGTTTTCCCTCCCTCTTCATCTATACTAATATTACAAATGTATAGTATGAATGGATGGATGTTTGTTATTCAATCACGCCAGAACGGCTGAACAGAATAAGAAGAAAATTATCACAAAGATAGATTACAGTCAGGAATAGAACATAGGTTACTTTTTATTCTGGTTAATTGAGTGGTTAACTTTTTATTAATTAAAAATTAAATTCGTTCCAAAATGATGAGGAAAAATCCTGCTAAAGATAAGAAAGACCCCAGTTTTTTTCCCCAACAGAAATGAGGCCAGGGTTAGCAGAATTTCGACAAGTTATTTCAAACCATTCTAGTTATTCTATGTATTTTCTATTCTATTTTATATTTCTGCGGATGTATTTAAAATCAAATGTTGTTAATTAATCGATCTTTTGGATTCATTCTGAAGAACTTTTAAATTAAAAGAAAATAGAGTAAAGGAAATAAAAAAAATCGAATTCGCATTGCGTTACCCCCAACTGGCGTAGGGAAGCCAGACTGGCGCCAAACTGGCGTTGAAAGTTCGCGAGCGATTGTTGACAAATTTGTTTTCCTTTAAATTAAAAATTTAAAAATTATACATATAATACTCTTATAGCTATCTCAATCACGATCAATAAATAAAATGGATTAGGCCGGAAATGATTTGCTGTTTTGTTTTATTTTGGGTATAGAATGCAAATAAATTGTTTTTACGTTAGTTGTTTGTTTTTGTTATTAAATTGTATATATTTTATAAATTGTTCGTATTTGCCAATACTTATAAATGTATCGTTTTTCAGTTAGGTTTAATTTTTTTTATTTGTCATTATTTGGTAGTTTTTCGTACATATACATCAAAATTTTCACGCGAACAGAGTTACGAGTAATAGCTAGTCCTGCATAAAAAAATGTGGGACTTCTTTAAAGCCATTGATGTCACAAGTGACCAGAGCTTTATGATTTCCTGAGCATAAGTATTTTGTGCTTTATAGTGTTTTTAAAAAAATTGAGTATGCGCATTGGATGTTTTTTTATTGATTTAAACTAAAATTTAAAACAAAATTGTAATTTTATTTAAAAATACGTATGCTAGATATCCTTTATATAAGTTACTGTATTCTTATTGGATACAGATTAATACATGGGCAATCCCTAGACGTATTTGATGTACAATTTTATATGTCTTTATACTTTAGGTGACGTATATGTGTAACAAATTTATTTTTATATTTTATTATTATATAATGTAAGTTCACTTATAAATTACTCGAGTTTTGTTTGCTTGCATTCTTAGAATCCAATTTCCTAGAAATTCCGGATTTTAATCACAATTTGATTGAATCCTACGAAACTAACATGAAGCTCACATTCCAAACATGAAGCTTTTGAGCTAGAAATCACAAATATAGACAATCATAAATAAAAATATGTGATTTTCACTTAGAGAGGTCTGAAATATGTAAGTTTCTCAATATCTCGAGTAAACATTTTTTTGACGATTACATTGTTCTGTATATATATATACTTTTCATATAAAAAGGGTTCAAAAATAATAATATAAAAATAATAATAAAATAAAATAATAATATAATTTCATATAAAAATGGTTCAAAATAGTTTTATAAAGTGATATTAAAAATTTTTATAATTCAGTTTAATGAAACATTAAAATCACTATTTGAAATTACACTTTTAGTTATTCTTTTCTTAAAGAAACAACAAGAAAATTACTAAAAAACCTTTAATATTCCTTACTACCGTCGTCAAAGTATTCGTCAAAGGTGGCTAATGAGGAACTAGAAAGTGAAGTTACTATACTGCAAAAGCTAAAATACAGATAAAAGTAACAGTTGCCTTTCTATTAACGCTATGCAGTTATGAACTTCCTTGCAATATATATATGTATATATATATATCGGTTATATTGTATTATAATTTAGTATCTTAACATTTTTATGGAAATCAGGAATAAGAATCTATATGAGATATTTAATTGAAAGTAAACCAATATTTACTCTGACAATCTAGCTCGCAATCAAAACCAGCTAATTTTAAATGCAATTAAACTTAACCAGATTAGATCCATTAATTAAGCTTAAGAGCTAAATTATATAGAAATACAAGCAAATCCTTCAATTTCTAGTGAGGCATGCTACTTAAATGAGTCCTGAATAGTTGAAGGGATTACGTGGTAGTTTTTATTTGTTGGAATATTCGAAGACAAAATTAACTAATCAAAAGGTTAATTGAATATTAAATCGAAAGCTGATTTGCAAGCAGTCCATAGATTCTTGTAATTTAATTTAAATATACCAAAATGCTTGAATTCTACTTTTATTTCATTATTTAGAATTTTTAATTATATTTCTAGGAATATATTATAGGAATACTAGGAATTATATTATAGGAATAGTAAACGGTAAATGATAGGTAAAGAATATGAACTATTAGTAAAAAAATTAAGAGAAACTTATAAGATATCAAAGTCTTTCGACAGTTTTTGATGTTAATGCAATAAATACAGGGTGGTTATAAATAAACTTTCCCTATAAACAGCATCACTCAAAGCAAACGATTGAACGAATTGCTACGAAATTTGGTATACAGAGTATACACGAAATATACTAAAGGAATTTAAAAAAAAGGTCCCAAGTACCTTTTTTTCAGAAAGATATTAAATTTAACTCAATAAACAACCAAAATGGAATATAGAAACAATATTAACATTTATTGACTAGTTTCTGATCACCTTGTCATAAAACCATATTAATCCAGGTTGATGTAGTAAAAAGTGCTCCATATCATCACCCTCATTCACTTGCAACATTTCAAGTCGATAGATGGTGACAATTCAACACCAGTCGTGATGCTTCACGCATGAAGCGTTTAGGAGTTTCCAACTATTCCCTGTTTTTCATTTTAATATTCATGATTCTTGCTCTGCATTATTAATATTGTTTCAGAATTCCGTTTTGCTCGTTTGCTTTCTTAAATTTAATGTTTTTCCCGAAAAGACGCACTCTTGTGGACAATTCTTTTGGAATTATTTTTCTTTCGAAATTTTGTGGTCTCATCTCGTGTATAATCTATATACCGAATTTCGTTGCAATCCATTCACTCGTTGATGTTGTAAGATGCTGTTTATGCGAAAAGTTTCATTATAACCTCTCTGTATATAATATCAATTCGTAATAAATGTAGAATGGATCAGTACGTATATGTGTTCGCTGATTTATTGAGGAAAACTCATTTTGATTAATAGCAATTAAATTTGGAATATATATTTTGGAAACTCAAAGAGTGCAGTGATTTTTATAAGATTGAGGGATTTTAAAAGATTTTAATTAGAGTTTTAGTTAAAAACTGAATGAAACTCCTGAGTGTTTTGTAAAATTACCAAACATTTTTCCTTGAAAATATTATTTTAAATTTAGTAAGAATACCAATTTAAAAATATTATTTCAATGATTCATTAATATGATTTTCATCCATTCCATGAGCAACTTTACATCTATCTTTTATTTAATAATCTATATAGGAAGTCTTAGGGAAATTAAGTTCATAAAAAATGTGTTCCACTTCCCTGTATAAGGATTGACGTCTAAAGTCTAAAATGATTTTTTGGGCTTTTTGGAAATGCAGTTTCCAAGGAGATATTTGCTATTTATTTTAGACATAATCTAAAATTCAAAATAAAATATATTTGTGTTATACTTCCCAAACTAATTTGTGTACCATTCGGATTATAAATTAACAAATTTCCTTCTCTCTAAATAAGGTTATATTAATATGGTGATTCGTTTATTAAGAACAAAATGCGATTTAATGGGAGGATTTGTGCTTGCTTATTAATAATTTTGAATTACTTCTTGTATTTATTCAATTATATCTTTATGAATATCTATCCAATATTACATCAATTAAAATAGTTAAGGAAAAGATACTTTACAGAATTTTATGCGCACGAATGATTATATTGTTATTTATTGAATAAAAAACCATGCAGATTACGTTGAACCTCCAGGTCATATCAATTAGTTTATAAAGAGAGAGAGGGAGAGAGAGAGAGAGAGAAAATATATGACATTACAAATTATAAACAAAGAGCTTATATAACACAATAGAATGATTCACTGCAATCTAATTTTATATCAAATATGTAATAAACTTACACAAGATTATTCGTAAGTTTACTTACCTTCCAAATAGACATCTCAAACATATTACAATAATAAAACAGTTGATTAAAGTATTTTTCATATAAAATAATCGGGTTTTATGATCTTATATTATACAAGATTATTTCTAAGACACTTATTTATCACAAATTCGTTATATTGGCAAAACTGCAGATTTACTATATGCTAGTATTATATAAAATATTCAGATATCTATATTAAGCAAGGCGCCTTAAAAAGCATTCTCATACATTTTAAAGTCAGGTTAAGTATTCCATTGAAAATGTGTTTTAGATTAAAATGATAGTGGAGATTGATTTTAAGATGTGTAGGCGTTTGGCTTTGAAGTTACATCTCAACTGTGGGTATTGTGCAAGTTTCCTACTGGAATTTAACTTGCTTTAAATGTCAACCTTCATCTTAAGACTTTTCTAAACGATTTCATATCTCCTTCTAAGTAAAATATATTAAAAACACATTAAATTTTTGTATTTTTCCAGATTGATACTTTTTATTCTGTGTCCTAGTAATTGAATTCGATTTCTTATAGTCTTTTAAATGAGCAAAGTATAAAAAAGTAGCAAATAATAAACAATTTATAATACAAAGTAAACTGATATTTGAAAATGCAATACCGATTAGGAAAATATTTCCAATTATAAAATAACTAGCCGCGTTTGGCGACCAGTCAGTTAATTAATCTTAATACTTTTAAAAATGGTCAGGTAAATATCTTATACAACGTCATTACCAATTAAATAACTTATGTAATGCCATTATCTATTAAATACTTTATGTGGCTTGACATTATCAAGTAAATACTTTATGTATTTTACTTGCTACTTCATCAAAATATTTTTAAGGTTCAAACTCTGATAATCATATAATTCACTCATGCATTTAAAAAGGCATTTAGCACGCAATGTATTGTCTCTCTAATTATCTGTCAACTTCCGCAAAATTTCATTTTTAAATTAAAGAGAAAGTGGTTAAGCTGCAATTAATATAAAAACATTTCAAATGAAACTATTCATCTATTTTGTGTCAATACTGAAAACAGAGTCAATCAGCATTTGAGCCTTACGCGCACTACAGAATTTTTTTCCTCATTTATATAATATCTCAAGAATTATTCAACAAAAATTTCTCAAATTATCCACTTTTATTGATTAGTGATATTCAAATGCTTATAAATCAGCCAGTTTTAAAGAATGACTTAGTTGATTGATGTTAATATCTTTCTATTTAAAATATTAGAGTTTGAACAATATGATTCACAAACAGAAGATCTAGATAAAAGCTAAATCTTCTTCATTTATTAAAACTTTTTTAGACTCTTGTTACATAATATGTAATTCTTTACTTCATATAGACCCTCTTTATAGATGCATTTCTCATATCAAAGTTTTACAAATCAGCCGTTTTGCCTTGAATTCAAATGATATATTTTAAACCATATTTGTCTTAAATAAAGCTGATTTATTTAATTAATAATACTGCAAAATTCATAAAAACTTTTTTTTTGCAATTTTTTTTTAGGAAAAACATATTTCATATTTATTTCATTTCTTACAGAGACGTGTTGGAAATTATATTTCTATATGTTTAATTTGTAATAGCAACTCATTTTTTTGAATTTGAATTTTTGTCAGTCAGATGGTAAAATGCTGATAAAACATTTTTTTCCCTTTCACTCGTAAGGCGTGAGTGGAGATTAAGTTTTACTTTTATTACTGAAAAATATGAATAAATGTTTTTTAATTCATTAAAAATAAAAATTTAATTTATTAATTAAATTATTAGTATCACTGAAAAGATAATTTTTAAATCTTTAATATGGTGTAAAAATTTTGTGCTATAATAATTTCGAAAGTTATGGCGAAAATACGGCGAAATTTTATTTAATTTTTAATTAATTCAAATTATAATAAAAAATTCGAAAAAAATCGCTATGATGCTATGAGGTGCACATTCCCGACCTTCAAGGTATACAAGGGTCAAATTTGGTAGCGCTCTGGCTTGTAGTGTAACTACACACACACACACACACACACACACACACACACACACACACACACACACACACGCACACGCACACGCACACGCACACGCACACGCACACGCACACGCACACGCACACGCGCACACTGAGAATTATTATTAAGTATTGATATAGAAGACAACTTTTTATAATTTACCAGTAAATTTGAGCTGACAAAATTAAAATGAAAAATTTTTTTTTTTAACCTTCAAATTGTATTTAATATTAGCTCTTTAAAATTAGAATGATAAAAGATTGTTCGTATTTCTACGACATAAATACTAAATAAATGGTTACATTTTTTTCTATTTTAAAGAGGTTTTTCTTCATAAATATCTAAGATCTTTTGCTCCAGCTTTTTATTAAAAACTACAAAGAGAAAAGTTAAACACTTATATTTCAAACACAAATAAATCATTTAATCCATCAACAAAAAAATAGTTAAAAAAAGATATTTCCAAAATACGATTGAAAGAAATTTCTTACAAATTTTATTAGTTAAAATAATCATTTAAAGTGATTCACCCCTTAAAAAAGAGGAGAGAACTTTCTTTTGCGAAAGATGCAAGGTTTTTCAATCAGTACTGAATAAAAATTTGCAAAACAAGCATCTCATTTTTCTTTCGAGTACCTTACATTACTTTTATTCTTTCCTGATTTTCAGGTTTTTATTCACTAAATAAAGTCTTCCGCCTCAATGGATACGAAAACCGGCATTTCATTAAAAGGGGCCCTCCTCGCTTAAAGGAAGAAAAAAAATGGGAGGGGGGAAGAGTACGATGCTGCACAACCCTTTTTACTCTAAAG
>JAPMOQ010046923.1:785397-821656 GCA_026543055.1 Argiope trifasciata
GGGAGGGGGGAAGAGTACGATGCTGCACAACCCTTTTTACTCTAAAGACAATTTTCGTGTTAGAACTGGGATAATTTACTCTGCAAAAGTTTTGGATCTTTTTTTATTATTTTATTAAAAACACTGCAAAACTCTCTGAGAAAAGGGACAAAAAGCAATGAGAAGGAACTGCTTCTTTTGGTTCACGTGCGTTCTGGCCCCCTTCTTTTTTCTTTTCATTTGCCCTCTCTTTCAAGAAATTTGTTGTTCTTTTAAAAGTAAAATGATCATTTTGTTTTCGTTACCGTCTTTTTTTATTTTAAATATTTTTTTCTCTTATTCACAAAGCGAAACTTTATCGAGTTTTTGTCTTTTACTACTATTTTTTTCCCCTAACTCTTCTCATTTAAATTCGCTTTAAAGGTTTCGAAACGGATTATTGTGTCTGCTTGTGTAAACATATTTCTTTCAATTGAGCATCCGGGGTAGTCCAGCAAATGACGTCATTTAGGCATCATTTTTTTCCTGTCTTCTCTTCACTTCACTTGGTAGCTCTATTCTTAAAGATGAAAAGAATGGAAGAATAATTACGTGCTTTCGTAAACAATTAACTCGTTCCATTTGAATGTATAATGCCAGATCCGGAATTGCTTTTAAAAGTATAATATATGGAAAAAAGAGTAGAAAAACCAGTCTCATAGAATAGCAAAAAACATTAAAAAGGAAAAAAATGTATTCTGAAAAGTATTAAAACTTTGCAAAACAATTTAATCGTATAAAGCAAAGATGCTAAAATCTGTATTATATTTATTATTCTTTAACCCTTTAAACAGCCTTTATTTCTAGTTATGATATATTAAAATATTTTTAGAATTGAGATCTGCTTAAGAAAAGATTCATATAATTTATTAGTTAAAATTAATATGAATTAATTTCGTTAAATAATAATTAAATAACAAATCAAAACACGACATTATGTGTGTTAAAAGGAACTGAAGCATCGTAGTTTCTGTCTTACTGAAAAAGGTGTCAGAAACCCCAATTTATAATACTTCTACGTTTGCAAGGAAGCATACTACATAGTTCTACTGAATTAGTTTTTAATCTGAGCTTATAATTTACCATTTGGTACAAAAGTAATAAATAATTAAAATCGAGAAGTAATTAAAATTTGAAACAGGTTTATAGTAAGTATATAATTACATTATTCTTGTTTAAAAAAAATAGACTGAATTCTAATACAACAAGTTATTTACATTTTTATTATAAATGTCCCTTTAAAAATTCCTTACATTACTAGTTTAAAAAATCACTAGATGAGAATGGAATTGCTCTTTTGTGAGCATGTTAATGGCATTCTCAACGTATTTAAGTTGGAAAGTAATCTGTTTTGAAATATAACCGAAACGAGAAATCTAAAAAGAATCTTCATATTGTATGTGACATAATATTGCTAAAAATCTGCAATGTTTTCCAGCACAGTTCATTCCATCAATGGACAGACAGATTTACATAAATCTGTATTGGACGCTTCTCAAGTACCAGAGTTTGACGAAAAATTTGGCTACTTTAGAGACAAAATAAATAATACTGGTAACTTCGAGGATTTTGACGATCCATTAAATAGAAACTGAGATACGCCTGATTGGCCCAGAAAGTTCTCGGTTCACCTCCCGGGAGTTATAAAAAGAGAATCTCAAACTGAAGGAGTTTTTTTTTGAGTTCATCTCTGGTCAATAGTTGAATGAGCTCTCTCTCTTCTTGAGGACATTGACCAGCTTATCGTTGTTGTGTTTTTTTACAGCTAAGTGTTGCTTGTGTGCGTCTCCAATTGTAAATTTGTCAGTGTATTAGTGTTAATAAAGTCGTCGCTTGTCACTGAGTTCTGTTCACTGTGCGTTTCTATACAGCAACTGTACGAACCCGTAAACTTTACGGACTTATAGGAGGAAAATCCATAGCATAATGAGTAAAAGTATAAGATTCAGGGAAAAAAGGAAAAGAAACCAGTCCCATAAAATTGTAAAAAAAATTTAACAACCTTATTTTGAAAAGTATTAAAGTTTTTTAAAGCAATTTTATTGTATAAAGCAACGATGCTAAAATTCATATTACATTTACCATTATATAATCCCTTGATTGTTTAAATCAGTTCTTAATGTGACTTTGCATTTAGTACAAACCATTTAGTACAAACTTTACCATTTAGTACAAACGTAATAAATAATTCCAATCAAGAAACAATTGAAATTTGAATCATGTTTATAGTAAGTAGATCGATTGACTTCATTTTGGTTCCAAAAAATAACAAGAGAAATCTAATATTTTAAGCTATTGACATTTAAAGGATTAATGTCTTGCATCACTCAAAATTCACTTGATGAGTGTGAAATCATATTTGTTTTATATTAGGCGAACATATTCACTTGCTTTCCTAATACATGTCAAAATTGAAAGCAAAACTTTTGAAGTATAATCGGTTCGAAGTGAAAAATCTGAAAAGAGTGTGCACAGCATAAAGAGAAAAGTTTTAATACATTTCAAAATGAACTTAATCAATGGCGTTTTTTGAAGTTCTATGGAACTGTTTTTACTTAACTTTTTTTCATATCTCATACTTTTTAAGCTGCTATAAATATGATATAGGCAATAATTTGGATAGATAGAATATTATTGGAATTAGATTTCCAAAATGTACCCCTGTTATAAGGAAACATTTAATGATGCTTATGCATATAAGCAATGTATTTATGTGGCCAAAAACGTTCATAAATCAGAATACTTTTGTGCTTCTAAATATTATCATATTAAACAGATTTATATTTGGTATATTGTCAAAGTAAATCTAACAGAATCCCAATGAATCATTATCATATTTAAATCTATAGGTAGCAAATTTAAATGTATTTTGATAAAACATTTTATTTAAACCTATAAACGATATAATCTGAAAAGTCCCAATGATTCAGCTTCTTACTTAAATCTATAGACTTTGTAAATGTAAAAATATGTTATTTCAGTATTATTTTCATATCATTGGCGAACATATTTTAATTTTAACTACAACTATTTTGCCACCTTTGCATATTTTTTTTCTATATTACAACCAGAACTTAATCGCAATCTTTGATGACATTATGATCTTTTAATTGCTGGTATGTGATTAATATATAAATACAGTATTCCGATAAATCTACACCCTAATCACTTTATAGGTAATGTTTAATTTAGGGGGATTTTCACTTCCCTGGAATATACCTTCAAAGCAATTATAGGCCACTGATCTAGTTATTAATGCTTGATTTCTACAATTAGCAACGAATGCATGAGCCAAAATGGGATGATATCTCAAGGGGAGCGACAATTTATGCAGAGATATCCAAAATTGACTATTTCAACTTACTCGAAGGCATATAGAAAACTTAGAACGATTGTAACGCCGTGATGGCATAGGTGGAAGCTATAGTCAAATTCTAAGAACCATCAGTAGTCACATTATGACCTCTCCTGTAAGAGCCACCATCAACATGGAGATCGCAGACCCAATTTTACATTCATCAGGTAGTTAAGAATAATCATCATTCCAGAAACTTCTCACTTACTTATGTGAGGTTTCATTCTGTAAGTGTAAGAGAAAGGCTTATCCTAATACTTTTAAATAATATTTTCCTAATCAACACAAAAACAAAGAATTATGCCCTGTCACTTATACAGAAATGTAAAATTACTGCACTACATCAGTGCAGGCGGAGAATTGTTTCGCCAGTAATAAAGTTACAATCAAACCATACCCATACAACACAACTTTTTTTGTGTGAGAGAGACAGATCTGAATCCACAATTTTCTGGTTCAGTCAAGTAGCACTAAGGAAGTCTTAAAGGAAATTGAGAGAAATTTCCCATAATGTTTACTTAATTTCACAGTAATTAGAACTACTGTGAACTCTGGGGAATTTCATTTTGTATTTTCATATAAATGTATGATTTTTTACATAAAACTGAGGCGCTAGGAATTGGACATAAATGCTTACCGAATACTTACTAATACCCGAATGCAATTAGCAAATTCTTCCTTTTCTCATATTTAATTCGAATTAAAATTTTGCTCAGAGCTACGACTTTAGAAAGATCTGAAATGGGGTGATTCGTGAAATTTGTTTACTCAAATATTTTGACGGTCGTACCATTCACTTCGAATGTAAGCTAATAACTCGCAAAAGTGGTATCCTAATAACTTTCTCACATACTTTAATAAACTTGTTATGCCAGAGAACGGTAATGCCTCACATGGCATTACCGTACAATGTAAACAAAAAAATACTTCTGGCCCGAATGTAGAAAATTTACTGAATCTTTCGTATCGTCCTTGGTGAATTATTTTGTAATTAATGCCTGACACGAAGCAATAGTGTCCAAAAAGGGAATATTTATTTTATACATGTTTTTCCTAATCGACTAAAACTGCACTTATAGTCGCAAAATCCTATACCAAATTTGATATATTAATGTAATTGTAATTTTGAATTATCGTGTTTAGTTACTTCTAAAATTACAAAAAAAAAAAAAGACAACTTACGGTTGGATTTTGCTCAAAATTTGAAAAGTGTCTTTACGATAGATGTTAAATATGGGTACCGAGTTTTATCTACCTTGTCTTCGTAATTCAAAATTAAAAAGACTACCTTGTCTTCGTAATTCAAAATTAAAAAGACTACCTTGTCTTCGTAATTCAAAATCTTCGTAATTACCGTGTTAATTTATATTCAAAAAGGAGAATAAGCATATTTCCAGACTAAACGGATTTGGCTCAAAATTAGATAAAATTCTATTCTGTCAATTTGGTGTAAATACCATGTAATAAATTTCAACTTTCTGACTGAAAGTGTTTTTGTGTTATCTTTGCCACATGCATGCATTTTCTTAATTTATTTTTCGAACTCAAGGAGGCCTAAAACATGGAGATTCGTCAAAATCTCGACTTCTAATTTTTTGACAATTGTTACACTTTCTATATACAACTTACTTGGGAAAGTTAAAATGGAAAGAAAAACAAAATCAAATGAATACTATAATAAATGAATTTAAGATAGTAGACTAGACAATTCAACTAGGGAGAAAACTGAAATATGATTCCATTCACATTAGGAATTATTTTTGAAATTGTTTCTGTCCTTTTGAAATAAGAATGGAACCTTTCAGAATAATATCTATATCAGCACTGTTATTAAAAATCAATGGATAACATACAGTTATGAATCTCAATGGAATGAGGATTATATTCATATCATACCCAATATTTTGAAATCAGAATGAAATATTAATTTTATATTCTACATTGTAATACCCCAGAGGAATTAATGAACATGAATTTCATACATCCTTATTTAATTCAGTAGGAAGAACACAACATACAGAAAGGTATACTGAAATTCATAAGCAAATTTATACATTCAGGTATGCAAGGCAGATAAAAAAACTGGCTGAGATTTTTGAAAAGGAAGAAAAAATTATTTTAATTCTATATTTCAAATTCAACTGCATCGTTTTTGATTTTTATTTTCTTAATACTTACCAGAATTGATTTATTTTATCATTCTTCTTAATTTTTATACTTTTTTTTATTTTTAAATAATCTTTTGATAATATAGTTTTTTTAATATCTGAAATCTTGCAGCTCATAAAAATATCCTGCATTTAGATTAATTTTGATTAAGCCTAAATTGCATATATATTTAACCACAAGATAAAATATTTGGTGCAAAAGAAATCCTAATTAATTGACTTTTAATGATGAATTTTTAAAAATCCAAGATTATTTTAAAAGATATTATTTTAAATATATTGATTCTGTCATTAAAAATATATGAATGAAGTCAGAGTGAAAAAAAACAACTTAAGAAATGCAAAGTCACTCTATTCAGTTTTATTGCGAAATTTTAAAATGAAGCCTAACACACTTTGCCCGAAAGGACTTATTCTTCAACGAATACATGAAAGGAAATTTGAAATTAAAAAACTCCCAAATATAGGGTTGTTTTACAATTTTTTTGATATTGTTGATTAAATCTTAGGTTACACATTATACGAATTAGGATGCATAAAGAACGCTATAACGTTCTAATTTACAAATATTTGGATCGAGTGATTTTAACAAATGATTGTTAAGTGAATGAATTATTTCTTCAAAATCTAACAAAGCCGAAAAACTATATCCATATATTATTTCTCTTTCAATAAATTCTTGACGGGACATTGTTCAAATGATATTTTTTGAAATATAAATAGTTGGGCTCTTAGTTAATCCAGTTAATTCTTAATCAAATGAAAATGATTCCACTTTTAGATTAAAAAATTTTAAGTCAGACCTTCGTTTAGAGAACACACATGAACTTGTGTTTTTTACTACTAATTTATATTTTTAATTTTTGGAGGAACTTAATTGTAAAATAAAATTAAATAAAGATCAAATAATTACTTATATCTGCAAAACCTCACACCCAAAAAGACCAAACTTGAAATGAGAGAAAGATTAAATACTTATCATTAAATTATCTCTTAGTGACTTCGTCTTCTGAAAAGTCAAATTCTCTTGATAACGGCTCCCAGCATCAGATTTTATCGATTGTTTGGTGATAAACTGTTACGGTAATTGTTACATGCTCACACTATTATATTAATTGTTAAGAGAAAATTGTGGCGGTAATTGTTGCTTGTCAAGAGGATAATAGCATCTTGAAATAGAAAAATCCTGACTCTGATTGTTTAAATGAAAAGTTCTGAAAGTCTTTGTCAATTCATACAGATTCAAGGATAATAAACATAGTTTAAATAGTTAAACATAGTCGTTTTAAATAGGTATAAATTAAGTTCCCTTCATATTATTGTTCAATATGCATAATAACAGTTTAATCACCGAGAGGAAAAGAAATCAATTCATAGCAAATTTTTGTTGTATTGAATCGAAGAGAAAATGAGGAATTGAAGAAAAAGGAAATAGCCCTTGCTCAAAAAACAATTATGGATTAAGTAATAGGCGGTGAGTAAATTTTTTTATTTATAAAGCAGGATTGTTTCTAAATTGTGATTATACAAAGTAATACAAAAATCACTAAGCAGAAATAGGAAGTAGAAAGACCCAAATAAATCAGAATTATAAATTTTTCATTAAAAATAGAAGCTGGACAAGCTATATATGGAAAATTACAAGCAAAAACCTGTAAAAGCTTCTTATTTGACCTCCTTACTTTACTTTCAGGGGCTTTGTATTTATGGACACACTATTGTATGAGACGGGTTGAAAGTTGAGTTTTGAATTTTCGTCTGTATGTCATATTAGGGTTACAAATAGGACCCATCTAAATTGTTGTTTGAAATAACAGAATATATATTAATTACTAAGACATGATCCGATTATAAAGCTAAGAGTTATAGTCATGGCCCTTTTCCTTTAAAAATAATAAAAAGCTAATTATAGAAAATAACAAGACAGAACGTGTAAAAACTTCTTATTACTTACTTTTCCGTTATACGGGCAGAACGAAAAATTCGTCAAATAGTCGAAAAAAATGAAAAATCATCAAAAAGATGCCAAAAAGGCAAAATTACGTCAAATTTCACTTAGATATACTTGGATACTTTGTTTTATTCACATTCGGCACATTTGCTTTATGATTCACTTGGTTTGGCGACTTGATTCACGTTTGACTCACACTGGCGATAACTTGAGCCCGTATAAAAAAAGTACCCTTATTTGCCTATTTTACTCTATAATTAATGGCTTTTTTATTTTACCTTATATACACTATGCTCTGTGAAATAGGCTTTAACTGATTTTTGTTCTATTTTCTCTATAAATAACATTAAGACTAGAGATGTGTCCCATCAAAATTGTTAATTGAAATATATATAAATTATTCAGCAGCGATATTATAGTCAAGTTGAGAATCATAACCATGATCTGTTTCCTCTGAAAATGCATCACTATCTCTGCTAATAAACACGAATGTATCTGTTTATCTATCTATTAATGACATAAAAATCTGGCCATTTGACTTGCATCTCGAAGCAATTTTTTTAAAAATATATATTTGTACTTTTCTGTTATATGGGCGCAAGATGTCACCAATGTGAGCCAAACGAGAGTCAAGTCGATAAGCGAATCAAATAGTAAAAAGAAAATATCGCCAATATGAACAAAGTCACCAAGTAAATAATGTGAATTTCACTAATTAAACGTTAAATTTGGTATAATTTTGCATTTTTGGTGACTATCTAATTGCACCCGTATAACGGGAAGGTACCAATTTATTAAATAAAAATTATTTAAAATGGGTGTCTTCTCCTTCAAAAGACCTGAAATTAATAAAAATGATTTTTACATCATCTTAAAATTAAAAAAAATATTTTAATAATATCTGTATCGATGATTTTTCCCATTTCTAAATAATAAAAACTATATATAAATGGATATTGCAATTATACATTTCATTCTAAATGGGAAATTCAAATCATATTCATTGTAGAAGTATTACCCTTAAAAGGCCTTTTATTTTCTTTGTTTGTGATGAAGGTATGAAGATTCCACCTTATTTCAGTTTGAAAAGATTTCATTATAAGTTATGATTTCGATAATTTTTTTAAAAAAATGTTATACTTTACTGTTAAGATCAGATTTCAGAATTAAGCAATGGGAGCAAATGTTCAAATTCAGAGTTACATTTTTACATAAAATCTGGCCATTTTTAAACATTTCTGAAGTTTACTGCAACATAACTATTGGGTTGTTCGGAAAGTAATTTCGTTTTTTCCCGTCAGAGGACTTAATTACGTTTTTTCGAAACCAACTTCACACTTAAGCCGCATAACCATTATATGTCTTGAGAGCTGATATTGCATGGCTTGTGTGTGAAAAAGTTCTATTAATTCTACGCAGTAGTTTTTGGTTGGTGCCCTTATAAATATGGAGAGCAATAAGCAGCATTTTCGTCATATTTTACTTTTTTACTTCAGAAAAGGTAAAAATGCAGTTCAAGCCAGAAAGAAATTAACCGAAGTGTATGGAGAAGATGTGTTGACAATACACCAGTGTCAGAACTGGTTTGCAAAATTTTGATCCGGCAATTTTGATGTCGAAGATGCACCACGTTCTGGAAGGTCGGTTGAAGCTGATAAAGACAAGATAAAGGCATTAGTTGATGCAAACCGGAGAATAACAACATGTGAGATCGGTGAGATCTTAAAGTTATCGAATTCAACTGTTTATGACCACATGAAAGGCCTGGGATTAACCTCGAAGCTCGATATATGGTTTCCCCATGTTCTCACGGAGAGAAATTTGTGTCGTCGCGTTGATGTCTGTGATTCGCTCCTCAAACGTCACAAAAATGATTCATTTTCAAAGCGCATCATTACTGGGGACGAAAAATGCGTTGTATATAACAATGTCAAACGCAAATGATCATGGAGCTGAAAAGATGAACCGGCTCAAAGCATTTCGAAAGCCAATATCATCAAAAAAAAGTGATGCTGTCTGTTTGGTGGGATTTTAAAAAAATCGGTTTTTTTACAGCTTTTACAGGATAACACAACAATTAATTCGAAGTCTACTGTCATCAGCTGGACAAACTGAACGATGCACTTCAACAGAAAAGGCCAGAGTAAATCAACAGAAAAGGTGTAGTGTTCCACCAAGATAATGCGAGACCTCTTACAAGTTTGGTCACTCGCCAAACGCTTTTACTGCTTGAATGGGATACACTGCCACATCCACCATATTCTCCAGATCTGGCGGCTTCGGATTATTATTTGTTCCGGTCCCTGCAAAATTTTTTGGACGGTAAAACCTTTACCTCAAATGAAGATGCCAAAAATCACCTGGATCAGTTTTTTGCCAGCAAAGACCAAAAATTTTATGAGCGTGGAATCATGCTACTACCAGAAAGATGGCAAAGGGTGTTGGATCAGAATGGCCAATACATAATTTAATAAAATGCTTATTCATTATACGAAAATCGTCTTTCATTTTCACTAAAAAAAACGAAATGACTTTCCGAACAACCCAATACTTTATAAAAAGATATAAATGTAAATAGAAATGTATAGTATACAGAGGAGAGTGGCTGAGTGAAAAAGCATGATTTTTAATCACTCTTCACTCAATTTAATAATATTTTGTTGTAGAAGCCATTAATTTAGCGTACTAATTGGTCGCTAAAGATGGTTAATCATATCAGTTTGGTACCTATTGGGTAATTCCCCATGGATCATATACTGAAATTTATTAGAAAGATGAATATGTGATATTAGAAAGAATGTTGGCTCAAGCTCCGTCAAAGTCATTCCATAATTTAAATTCTACTGTTTGACATAGTTTATGCATCCTGGTATTTATATATATATATCCACCTGTTTACTAGACACTAGTGGAGAAAAAACAAAACAAAGAATTTTTTAATGAATACTTTGTTTAACAAACTTGGCTTTTTATATGACTTCTGATTTCAAAATTTGAATTGGTACAATTATTGATGTTTCATTACCTTTGTTTGTTTTAAAAGAAAACGTTGGTTTATGTATTGGATAAGTATTTATAATTTATTATCAATGATGCATTAACAATAATTTTTTGATTGAAATTTTTCCATACATTTACCCGAAATTCTATATTTTATCTTAATTTAAAACGAAACGAAGTATTTTCCTCCTTAACTTAACAAATGCAACGTCTAGCTTAAAGGTCAAATTTCAAACGCTAATAATTAATGAACTAAACAACTAAAGCACCTTTAAGATAAATCACTTCAGATTAATTAAGGTAGCAATGTCTCATCAAACTTCCATATCAACGAATCTTACACATTGCATTAAACATTCCACTTTCTGCTAACATGAAAATGTTCTAATTAGGGTATTTGATATTCAGATTAATCTTGTATTAAACGTCTAATTACTTGTGTTCTTCCTTTTTCTGAATTGAATGCCAAGAGTTTTGATTAGCTTCAAGCCGAGAGTTGTGTACGAATTTTCGGATTTTAATTTTCTGCGTTAATTTCCATTCTAATCAAAATTCCATGTAGCCGCGAGGCTCACATATCAATTATTCAGGTGTACTTATTTCCATTTGGATTGTAAAAAAATCGCAGTTAACACATTGATTCGCTAAGCGTTATGTTATTTGATGTTTATAATCAGGGTTGAAATTTATTTTAATCTACCTTTTCATAAAATAACGTAAAATTTTTTATAGAATATTCGTGTCCTTAAACGTGTTTCGTCAACTAATAGTGTAACTAATGCAGAAAGGGAGATTTTGCATTAAATTGTTATAAAATTTACATCAATGAAGGAAACATTTGAGTATATTTTTAAGACCCATGAATTGAAATCAGGCATTAAGGTTCTGTATCAATTTGGAGGTTACATAAAGATCAAAATGCTTACCACGTCAGTTGGAGTTATCGATACACTCAAAGTTTGAATCTAAGATTCTATGTTTAAATTTATGGCCTAATTGTTGAAAAATGCTTGGAAGAATAAGGGGTTTTATTAAGAACTTTATGTATTTACAATATATCAAAATAATCATTTGCCCAATTATAATATTTTCTCATGCTATTTTTAGTTTTCAAGTAAAGACTCAAGAAGCTTTCTATATTACAAAAATATTTACGTATGGGCTTAATGTGGTATATGAACCAAACGGTACTTTTCCTTTATACGGAGCCAATGTGAGTGAAATGCGAGTCAGTCACGAAGCGGAGCGAATTGCAAAACAGATGTCACCAATGAGAACAAAACGTGAACAAAGTCGCCAAGTGAAGTGAATTTGACAAATTTAGGCGTTAAATATGCCGTAATTTTTGCATTTTTTGGTTATTTTTCACTTTGGTTACTAACGATTATTTGGCGACATGTTGTCAAATTTCTCATTGCGCGTGTAATAACTGAAAAGTACCGTTCAAATGTGCTTACTGCAGGTCTAAAAGTCTGCTATTCTATTGAGGGCAATGCTCACACACACGGACACTTATAATAATGGATATTTGTATATTGCTATTAAAATAATTTCTAATGTTTAAAAAAGTTCAGTACTAAAATAAAATACAGATATAAAGTAGAGAAAAATGGACTATGAAGAGTATTTTGGAATCGAAATATCAAGAATTCAAGAACTCGAATCCCGATTTCATAGAAAATTACTTTGTGTGTGAGAGATTCGTGCAACTTAAAGGTTATTTGTTGCATGCAAAAAATCTAAATTTTGGTCAAAAGCAATCGTCCAGATTTTAATCAATTGCTAAATAAATATATAATTGATTTAGTCAAATAATATAATAATACTATTGAATGTTTAATGCTTTAGCTTTCTATAATATTAATGATATTATGGGGAAAATGGCAATTTTTTTTCTCTTACTTCTAGGTTATTTAAAAAGGCTTTTAAAATGTGGGTATGGTTATTACCATGTTATCTAAAATATTTCCTCGTATTTCAATAAAAACTTCGCACGGGAAGTAAATTTTGAAATTAATAAGTACTACAATATAGCATTGATTGTCGATAAGCACTTGCATACAATTTTGGTTATTGGCGAAGTTTGGCAGCTTTTTTCAGAATTGTTAGGCCATCGAATTTGGCGAATATTTCACTGTTTAGGCCCTAGCTGTAGTATCAGAGAAGCTCAGTTAGGTGTCAGTTTCATCACATTCTTTGGTATGATTATTACGTAATGCTATATATAGTTTTACACTTTTAAAATCCTTTTATACAAAAGAGTTTAATTAATTTCAAATTGAGATATCAATAGCGTATTACAGTCATTTCAGTTTGTTAATACTAGTTGAACTTAACCATCATATTGGAAAATTTCGACAGATTAACTAGGATAGTTATTTTTATAATAAGCATAATTTGCCTAATCACATATGGATATGTATAACGGCTTTTAAATAAACCAGTATTTAAGGTTACTTATGTTGTAACATATAATAATTTTTTCTAAATAAATTGCTTATTTAAATTGTAGATGCAATATCGTTGTTTGTTAAGATGGTTTACTCAAACTGTACAGATATCAAGACCGTTGTATGACGGCATAGACCGTTTCATAGTCAGCCTCTCTGACAATTACGTTACAAGAGGGATAATGTTACCTCCTTAACAATCACACGACATGAATTAAGGATACAGTATTGCGCAGGAATCTACAGTGCATAGAAATCAAATGTCATCCTCCAATTAAACTGTAGAAATTTTGAAGTATTATAAAAACGGCGAATAAAATTATTTTACCCAAAAATGTATTAAGATCGTACATTTCCCATAATAAACTTAAAGTTATTTAAAATAGTTTGTGAATTCGAAGTTATATGTATAGTAAGGTTTCCTGACAATTAAATTTCACGAGGTATAATGTTACTTCCTTAACAGTTATTGTTAACGATTACACGGTTTGAACAAAGCTTTAGTGACTGACAATGTGAAGGCATCTAGAAGCGTTGAAGGTACAGAATAGCTCTCTATTGTCTCAGAAAATATTTAGTAAAATATTTAGCAATTATTTAAGCAATTATTAATTATTTACCTATTATTATCTTGATTGAAATGTTATTGCTACTATATGCTTACAAATAATATACCATATATTTTATTATTCTACTATTTGCTATACAAATAATCTATTATGCATTATGCTACTATATGCTATACAAATAATATTCTATATGCTAGTATATACTTCGAGTAAATGCTTTATAAAACAAATAAATATATTTTACTAGATGTTAATAAAGATGCTAGTGAATAAAATTTTAAAAATAATCCTGAATTCCTAATTTTTATATTGTCAATTGGTCCAATGAACTACTAATATTCTGAACGCTTGAAGTACTAATATTAGGTTAATTCCTGGGTATTCCTTCCAAACGGGTTATATATGTTCTTCATAGTATAAAAAAGAGAAGCTTTATTTCATCATTATTAGCTTCGTTTGATTGGCAAAAGTTGTTACAAAACAGTTCATTAGAGGGCAATATTTATAGACATTTTTCTGGGATTAATAGCAGAGGTGTACATAAAGAAAAAATCCCCAAAAAATAAATGCGTATTTTGGGCTCTTTTTCTCCAACAATTTAAAAAAAGAATTTAATACTGAACAACAATATTTATAGTCACAATACCCACTTACATTCATTTTATCTAAGTTAATATATGTTTGGGATATCTCGTTTATACAATTGCGAAAGTACAGACCGATAATCAGTCAATTATTCAATAAATTTTACTCCAATATTATGATGACTTCAGATCTAAATCTTTTTATAAATTTTTGTATATTTATTCTTTTCAATTTTTAGTTGTCTATTATCGGACAGTTGAAAAAGTAGACTTCTCAAAAGATTTTATTCAAAATTTGATTTTAAAAAGCCAACATTTTTTTTGTTCTGCTCATATATCAAATTTTTTTGCCTAGTTCAGAGCGTTTTGATTTATCGAGTTTACAAATAAACAGATATACAGAAATACTAAAGTGTCTTATTCAAACTTAGAGGTCTGAAATGTGGAGATTGTCCAAATGATGGAGTATGAATCTTTTTATGACAATATTTATTTTATGTGTTCTTTTTACACGAGATATTTAAAGCAGATCCATTCATTTACTACCTCTGTAAACATGATATGAAAACTTGAGTTTCAATATTTTAAGCCAATCAATGAATATAGCTATCCGGAAGTGGCCATTGATTAGTGGATTTTCTTAGAAGTGGTCATTCACATAAACAAAAATCATTTAACTTTTCACACTCAAGATGTAACCCGTGGTTACCACTTTGTTTGTCAGTGTTATTAAGAAAGTTCTTGAATGTGAAAGGTTGAAATAATGATTTTTAAAATTTAAAAATAAATAACTAAATCAGTTTTGGCCAATCTCTTGTATACGAGAGATTATAAAAAATCCTTTTTTTTACAAATCTTAATGTATCAAAATTATTTTTCTAACTACAGTTGGAGTGACTTTATGAAATGTTTTCCCATACCCTCTAATTAAATTCTCTCCCCAACTTCGCAATGAATTGTAAATCTGGGGAGGAGGGTGCGAGCCTTATGTGACATTACTGGCGAATTATAGTTATGAAATAAAAATCTTTTTTATGAATCTAGAATTTTTGTTGAATCTGTCATGTGCTTATGTGCTTTAGATGTGTTTTTCTGATCGATTGGTACCAAAACTTGACACGTAACTACAATTGCACTCACAAAATCGCAAAAAAAATTTAATTGAATATATGACAGCGTATATAAGTTATTACGTTCGTATGTACAGATAAGTGCTGAACGGTTGGTGGTCAAAAAAATTGACAGATTTAGATCAAAATTTGATAATCTGCATTATAATGTAAATAAATGATGTAAAATTGTATCCATATATCTTTTAATATTTTGTAGTTATAAAGTTCATTTGCATCCAGAGAATCAGATAAGGAAACTGTCTTTGAGTTGATTTTATATAAATCTGAAAATTTAGTCCAAAATATATATACTTATTCCATCCGTCTAATTCAAAGCATTTACAGACAAACATACAGGTATGCACAAATGCCAAAAATGTCTTCTTCTAATTCAAATAGGCCTGAAATGAAATTCGAGAAACTCTCAAGTTCAGGTGTTACAAAATTTCTCCATATTTCGTATATGAGAGAGTAAAAATGAGTCATTGGGCTTGGAAACTGCATAAAAATTTATATTTGGTAATTTTTTTCAGATGATATTTATAATACACCAACATAAACAACATAAAATACATTTATGTAATTGGAATTTCGGACTCGACCTATTTTGATATTAAAAAAAAAACGATTTAAACTGGTTTATGACTTAAATTAAGAAAATTTGTAAGTATTCAGAGAATGAATAATTTCGAAATCAGGTTGCAACTTTCTTTAACTATAAATTTTGAAATGTGACAATCTTTTGCATTATTTGTTGATAACCTAAAAGCGAAAAGGGTGTTTCAAAAGAAATAGATCGTCAATTTTATGTCTACGCATTTTGAGGCTTCAAAAACCTCAAAGTAAAAAATTGTTAGTTTGTTTCTTAAGCATCTTGAGGTTTCAAAATCCTCATAGCAAGGCAATATCACGTTTTCACATAAACATGATAAAAATAGTTTAATAAAAAACCAATCTGGTAAAAACAAATGAAAAAAAAAACGCCTTTAGAAAACAAATGCTTACGACTCCTTTGGAGAATATGAAATGGTATTTGTTTGATTTACTCATGTACTAACCACTTCAAGGAAAAAATTGCTAATTTTATCGTCATAAATTTGAAAACAATTTTGTCGAAATAGATCATAAGATATGTTTATAATAGTACACTAGTTTGTGGAGAATAAATTTAAAGTTTGCAAAAAAAAAATCACTAGAAGTGAAGTCTACATAAAGCTAATCCTGTCAAATGAAAATAAAAATAAAAAATTCAAAGAAAGCCAAAGAAGCGATTTATTAAACTAATGTATATTAGCACTTATTGTTGTTTTGTGAAATCTTTTAAATGCTAAATTGTCTTATCTTTAAAAGCATTTGAAGAAATTAGGCAATTCATTACAAATAAAAACATAGAATATCAAACGAGGTGAAGTTGCATTCTGAGAGCTCAATATTCATAAGGTGATATTTGTAGAATATTTTTTTTTTACATTTTACATATGTTTTTCCCCCCAAAAATGGATATCGGTATTAATATAATTCCAAATACTGAATATATATTATTAAAACTATTCCTGCATTTTATTATTAAGAATTAATATATTAGAAATAGGTTTTTAAATATTACGAATTGTTCTTAAGGAATTAGTCAAAGCACTAAATATGAATTTGCCTTTTTAAACATGACAATTGTCCTATTCAACTATTTTTCATAATTTTCCTTTTATCTTTATATCAATGAGTTGCAATCACTGCTTTCATAAGAGTATCAGATAAGTTTTTACTTTTGGTCTTATGTTAGAATAAAATTGGTCTTATGTTACCAATAATAAATTGAAGAGATGAACAACAATTATATATTAATAATAAAGTTTTTCAAAGCATTTCTAACAAAATTATGGTAAAAGTGAAGAATAGTGTGCCCCCTGTGCCCCTTGCAGCGCCAAGGATGCCAAGTCGCCAATAAAGATGACGGACAAAATAAACAAAAATTTCTATGAAACAGTTATGGTTATCACTTTATGCATTAAAATTATGATTTTAACTGATAATTATTAGAATTTTGATTTTAATTTGAGATTTATTTAATCTGTAATTAAGATTTTAATTTTTCTAACTTTTGGGATCCCTATCGTTTCTTATCTTAACAATTTTGTAGAAATTTTACTAACGGCTGCTCCAGTTTGTTAAGTAAAGAGCAAAATTTAGAGCATGCGAAGCCTTTCGGCATCTGAAGAAGGCACCTTGCAAAATTTTTAAATAAAAAAAAAATCCTACTGCTGCGCTACCGACGGGAGAGGCAATTTAGTAGCTTTGCTAGTTCGTTGAACATAAGGACTGTGTTAATAACAGGAACAGTACATACAAACAAATATCCTTTCTTAACATAATTACTCATATTATATATATATATATATATTTCACTCAACCTTCAACCATCCTTCAGATTCAAAATGCATTTACCCATTCTTGCACAACTATCTACATAACTAATTATTAACGGAACGAAGTTTACAGCACCAAAAGAATTTCTAGAATTGCGAAGAATTCGATTGTAGCTGTCTTTTAAAGTGAGAACGCAGACGATTTCGTAAATTACGATTTCTGACGATTTTTCAAAGAGCATACTAACAATTGAAAATATATCCTATTCGTATTCCCATTTAAAAAATAGAATTGCATTTATTATTAACTGCAAGAAAAACCTTTCAATTACAATAAAGAACAAAATTAAAATCTTTAACCTTTATTTATAATTATTTTTTATTTAACATCTTTCATAAAATAGTTGCCGTTCATGTAGAACTGAACTATTGTAAAAAGTAGTAAACAAAACAGAATTAAGGTTGCTAGAAAAATGTTCCGTTAGGTTGCCATATAGGCAGAACTCGGGGATACACTATGCTTTACTTCAGCCAAAATTAGTTGACATTTTCAATATCATAAATCGACCTAATTGAAATTTTCTTCATATTTACATCAATGATTTTGAGGCTGAATTTCAATCAGATAACGTGTATTATGGTAACCAATTAATCATAACTTCTTAGAGAAGGAAATAATTCCAAAAGCAGTATCTATATTTTCAAATTAATATTATTTACATTGCTTATCCCTAAATGTTAAATGTATATTGAATTTACATTAATTTGGTAATCACACCAATATAAATTCAAAGGAAATCCATTTCTATCTTAGAATTACAAAAAAAGATTACATATTATTTAATTATCTTATAAAAAACTTTATCTTAAGAGAACTACTCACTACATTACTATACTAATGCCATGTTCGATGTATGGATATTGAAACGGAGAGAAATCATTTCTTAGTTATGATGCCCTAACTCGAATTTCAACAAATGCTTTATTTGACTAAGTTTTTAGGATCGACAAGAAAATGAAATCCATCGTTGACCACGAAATTAGGAGTTATTTCGGAAAATAAATACCCATCAATGCTATATAATAAGTTATTAAGAATAGTTCATAATAGTAATAGTTAATCTTACCTCGAATATTCCAATTTTCTGAAGAAGGTTGTCTCAACTCAGGCGTGCATGTAATAATTCATGTCTATAATTTATTTCAAGTGACTAATTTTTCGATGTATTTCTTTCTGCGAATTCTACCACTTGTATTATTGGTTTTCTTATTCGTATTCTACATTAAGATTCTAATGAAACAGCCTTTTGAATAAAATTCCTCTCTATTTAATCAAATGCTTGCTTGACAATCAACTCCATGCACTGGTAGTTTGAAGATGTCCACATTTTTTAACTTCATTCGTTCTAGTGTTAGTCATGGATTTTTATCTAAAGCATCTTGATTTTCATCTGATTTAGGAATATTCATGTTAATTGGATGCAGAAAAAAAAATCCATGTACTTGACATTTGGGTGATATTATTTGAATTGAATATTTTTTTCATGACGTAAATAAAATCCGCATTGAAACTTACTCCAGAGAGATTGAATGGGCATTATTGATGTGATTTCAGAATTAAGTGATTGTGATTAGCTTGAAATAGCTGATCGCAGTGGCATTGAAGATAATACTAATTGTAACCTGACACCTATAAAAATTATTTCGATAATTAACACGGAATCTTAGAACACGTGGCAAATCTTTCATTTCTGATAAGTGTAGGTTCAAGACCCTATAACAAGAACGTATAATAAATTACGATCATATACTTTAATGTACCTGGCAATGCAATTAAAAGGTGACAGATTGAATTTATTGAAGAATCAAATATATTTCCGTTGGTATGGTGTAAAATGTTGGCCAAGGAGTGCTTAAGTTGCTTAGACATCATATTCGTCATTTCACTAATTGCAATTGTTGATTACTAAATGTTGATACTTTCTTCTGGTGCTTGGCTGAAAGCAAGTTGAATCTTGTGTGACATTGTTTGATCCTTTTTATGGGTAATAGATGCCAAGAACTAAATAGTCATGTCGTTTCTTCTGAATTTTCCCAGGCAATGTCCATCAATTGCATTTACAGTTACAATTTTTGCATGACTCTTTTTCCGCTGATAGTGATGTTTTTCTTATCAAATTAGGCAGAAGGTCTATCGCTACTCCGAAAAATCAACAAATAGAAAAAATAAAAGTTAGGGTAAAAAATGTACGACATTTATAATCACTCTAGTTTTTACTTAATTTCCGCAGGAAATGTCATTCAGTAATATTTCTCGTTTGCTTAGCATTTTTGTTCAGCAGAAAATTCACATTTTATGTTATCAGAACTCACTTCAGTTTATATAACCTGCTGATATGTTCAAAACTTAGAAATTCAGGAAGACTAAAATAAGAATGATATAATTCTATGTTGTGGAAGTTTTTTAAAGCAAATCCCTTTGATATCCGCTTTATCGTAAACGTTGTTTGACAACAATTATTCTCGCTTATTTGAATTTCTATATTCTAATAGATGAATTTTTATGGTCTTCAATATAAATCCTATTTGAATCCAATGATACTCATAACAATTAATATAGCCGGTGTCTTAGCATAGGGGTAGCATATCTTCCCCGTAATTTCAAAGCTGTGGGTTCGAGTTTTGCTCCGGGCATGATTGCTCTTTCTTGTTCTTTCTGTGAGTTGTATGAATGTGTCAACCAATAAAGAGGTGTTGTGTAAGCGAATGTGAAGCATGAAAATAGTCAAGTCGTATTCTTGGCCCTAATTGGCGCTACTGAACAAACAAGAGACGCTCGTTTCGGCTTATTCGCTGACAACTTTCTGCCAGCTGGCTTGTAAAGTGATATAAGCAAAGACAACAAAATTAACATAAAGAAAAACTAGAGACTCAAAGTATGAATGACAGTCTGTAATCGAAATCGGTATATTTTTTTCTAAACTAGATTAATTGCCCAAAGAATCAAATAAAAAAAATTTAATTCTTGAAACTAAATTTGTTGTTCTAATTTTTTTTTAAATGTAGAAATTTTCGTTGTTTTATGGAATGGTTTTCAGTTTAACTTTTATAAATGTTCTAATTGTAATTTTAAGGTAATTTATAAAAACTAAAAGCAAAAAATCCCATTTGAAATTTAAAATTTTGAAAGTATATTTATTTTATGAAGCCTTTTGTAATGAAAATATATGCTATAATTTTTCGATTATTGATTAGCATTTTCTCAAATATCTAAAAATTACTTTATGTGGCACATAATACAATGTAAAAGCATTCATTTTGAAATCTCCTTAGCTTTCTAAATGAACATCATTTTAAACACCATGCAACACTTTACTTAAGTTAATGGATTTAACTATATGTAAGATACTGAATTGCAACAAATACAACATGGCAAAACTTTGTAAACCAATGAATCGATTTGAATATTTTTTCTTACTAATAGAGGAAAATTTAGAGTGACCATGTCCATTGATACTTCTTCGGAAGGAAAATATTCTGTTATCTTTAGATTTAAATACTGACACTCTGGTAATTTTGAATTCTTTATATAGGATATATTTCCTAATTATAAGACAGTTTAGCATTTTTTGGAAAGTTTCCAGGAGATGATATATTTTGAAAATTCTTCTATTGTTGAAAATTCGTTCCTAATTAATTAATTCTGGGTTTTTTTTTCGTGTAAACATTTTAAACGTTATTTTTTTAAGAGAACGTTTTTGAAAAATGTCTTGGTGAGATATTTCTTTTTTTTTTTCTCAAAACGCCCCAAACGAATGTTTTCAAATATTTTTTTAAAAAAGCTCTTCCTTAAATAGCGTGCTAAATAACAGAATAATCACTGATTTTCTCATTAAAAATCAGTTGCTGCCAAATTTTAAATCTATTTGACTTGAAAACAGTTCAGCGTTATTTTATTTCAAAGGATTTTAAGCGAAAATTTTCATTAATTAAAATCTATTCCAATTTATTGCAATTATATCTGAGGAAAGATCTTTTCATTCCCAGGTCAAGGCAGTTTTTTTTTTCAATTTCTACTGTTATTCATGTTCTTCCTGTATATCTTACTCAAATTTTCAATCGTTAATAAAATACTTTTGATTCATCCCTTCATTTCAAATACATTCTTTTGAACTTGTTGTGAATGACTCTTGATGTTAATACACTTTTTCAAATAATAATTCAATAATTAGGTTAAATTAATTTTTAATACTTTAAATATAGATTTAGCAGTTTGTTATGAGAATTGAAACCAATAAGCGAATAAATAGTAACAAACAAAAATATTAGTTCAACCTCATATATAGAAAGGAAAATGGAAAACTGCAAGGAAATGCACTTTTTATTTTATCACTTAATATTGGGATTCAGTCATATGTATATAAGATTTATATTAATTGTAATTTTTAATAAAAATAACTAACATAAAAATTTATTCTAATCTAAGTAGGAATTAAATTTTTTATAAATATTACTTGTTTAAAGTTATATAAATTTTGAATTTTTAAATTGAAAATTATTTCATTATTAGCTTTCTTTGATAGCAATGGTCTATTATAAATTAGACTGATTCCATTTTACGCCATAAATATTTAATTAGTGTCCGTAAAAGCATCAAATAGCAGTGATAAGCATTTCAGAATACGGAAAAATAAATGACCAGAAAATGTCCAAAATGCGTAATTCCATTAGCATCCTGCATTAATTAAATCCCATTCGCACTGCATATTTATTACGTAAAGTATGGGATTTAATGGTGAAATAAATACTAATTATTGTCCCAAACATCTAAATGTCGCCTTAATGAAAATGTAAGGTAATAGGAAATGGCTTTATTTTCTAAGTAGTTTTTTTTTTTCTGTTTCTTATCATTTGTTTGCTCCGGGTTCTGAAATAAATGTCACAGAAATTCGCGCTTTTTTATTTGCTCTTATACACTGTATAGAAAAAGTATTATAATCGTAAAATAATTTGAATTCGATGTTTCTACTATGCTTCACGTTTTAGACCTCCGTGAGTTTGAAAAGTATATAATTAGGAAAATATTAGTCTGTCTACCAAGCGGGTTTGAGTTATCTTTGTCAGAGATAACTCAAAAACGCTTTGTAAGAAAGGGATGAAGTTTCAAATATTGTTTTTAAATCAAATTTGTAAATGTCTATAAAATCGTTAAAAAAATTCTGTGTGATGATGTCTGTCTAACGAAATGTACGAATATAATTTAACTCGATAACTACTAAGCCAAGAAAGCTAGATAGATAAAATTAGGTAAGCGGGTTTAATATCTATAATTTAGACATGAACTTTCTGCCTAAACCATGTGGTAATAACTCAATAAGCCAGTAACAGTCACTAGACACGAGCGTTCGCTTTTGTCGAAGGGATAAGTTACTGGACTTCAAACCCAAGCATCGCAGATTCGATCCTTGGCAGAATTCAACCTACGCATTGACACAATTCCAGTTATCAGTATCATCGCCAAAATCCTACAAGGAGTTGATTGTCGGTCGGTCTGTATTTTCAGAAACAACAATAACTCAAAAATGCAATAAATTAATTATATCAAATTTAGTACGAGAGTTTTCGACCACAAGATTAATTTTGTTTCATTCGGTTGTTAAAAACTTACATTAAACTTAAATTCCATTTCGAGATAATGTTATTCAGAACGCCAAGGTGCTGGCTATGGATGGTGTGATAAATTTAGAAAAATGTCAAATTCCCGGATTTTTACTGAATCTATCGCTCCTTGTACACCTGTGCTATTTAAGGCGCTTTTGGGGGGTAAAGCGTTTTTAGAGAATATACGAGAAATTTTTGATGAGACCACTGGCGCTGGTTAAATAATAATATATTCTTCAAAGGATTAAAAAGAAAGAAATTTATCTATGATAATTTATTAATACTTTTTCTCCAGTTTTCCAATGATAGTTTAGATTCTTTCAGGTTTAAGTTTAGGTTAAGGCAAATCTCGGATGCAATTGAATTATGAATTATGAATATTGAATTATTATTATCAATTTTTGGATTACATTATTGGGATTTTTATTTATTATTTCAAGATCCTCAATTCAAACAGTGTCATTGAAATTTTTTTTGAATTAAGCTTCATATAAACATATAGATAAGAGATCCAAAATAATAGTTGCAAAAGGTAAATTAAATAATTATATCAGGGAAAAATTGGATAAAAACAGAAAATTTGCGATAGAGGCTTCTTTTTTGAATTGTTAATTATTTTTCATATTGCTCATATAAATTTTGCAAATCTATGTATGAAATTTAATACTGTTATATTATTTTGATTTAGAGTTTTAAAAAAATTAAAGAATTTTAGAAAAGTTGTAAATAAAATAATTAAGACTTTCAACATGAATTTAAATTGTACGAAAAATTACAAAAAACAGCAACATTCTACTTTTAATCACTTAAGATATTTAGCTTAAATATTCCTAAGATGAGTTTAGTCAGAAAAAAAGTGAAGCAGTTTCAAATATTTAATAAAAACAACAACAATTACAAAACAGAAAACAGAATATGAAGGAAACGTTGAAATTCCTTTTCTACAAGTCATTACAAGAGGCAGTTATTGATTCAAAATAATTAAGCAAATTATTTAATTGTCCAGTCTTAAAAGTAAATAACTTACATCACTATGTTAATTATTGTGTTTAGAGAAGACATGTAAAAGTGTTATAATTGATATTTCTTATTCTTTATTTTTAAATTAAAATAAAAAAAAGATTTGAAATGCCCAGAATTTTTCATAACAATAATATTTAAAATTCAGGTTTTTTTTTTATATTTATTAAATTATTATGTATAAATTTTGCCTTGTAATTGAAAGAATAATATTTAAAGTAAGTGTATTTATAACTAAGAAAACTACCTTTTGTGTGAGTACATTCATAACTAAGAAAAAATATATTTGTGTGGACAAGCAAAATTACTCGATTTGAATATCTGTCAGATCTATAGATTTTTATATAAGGATTATTAAGTTCAATTTTTTTAACTACACTATCTTTCAAGAAGTGAAAGCCTATTATAAAAAAGATCTTTAAAGATAATTTGAGTTATACCAAACTAAATAATCATCCGTATAATTATAACCACTGAATCATTCAGACACTTTTAAATTAAAAAATTTAAGAGATAATTTGTTGCTCTTTCGTTCTTATAATATTTCTCTTTATGGAAAATGCTGAGGGATTTTTTTAATTTCCTTCTTAATCTTAAGAAAAACATACCCAAACAAACTTCGAAAAACAAAAACTAAGTCAACGATTTTAACAATAAATTTTCTAATAATATTTTTCTAATAATAATTTTTTTAAAAAAAATTTGATTTAAACTAATTTGCTTGCTTAAGAAAGCCCAAAATTGTTTGAATAGTTTACATGCAATTATAAAGCGTTATTTAGACAAGTTTATTTAACTACTTTACAATCGAAAATATTTTTTTGTTTTTGAGTTAAACTCTAAGAAACTGTGTTTTAAGGCGGAGGATTTTTTTTTGTTTATTTTACCTTATCATTTTTTATCTCAATTTTCAAAAACCTATCTAATCAAAGAATAATTAAATAAAGGGTAATTAAAGAGTAAAGAATCCATTTTTCAAAAAAAAATGTGTGAAATTCGAACACTATAACTTAAAACTATAACTAATATCTATTATTAAAACAGTTTTCTAATTTAGTTTAATCTAAAGCGAAATTGGAAATATACTGATTGTTTTATAATTTCAGCACATGAAATTTTCGAAATAAGTATGCTTAAAAACGAGCGATTAGGATAAAACTTTATTTATAAAATATTTTTGAAATATTTACTTTTACTTTTGAAATATTTTGAAAGCTTATCTTGCTTATTTTACATTTTTAAACATGATATGTAGATGTTTGTTTCTTAAACGTATTTAGTTTAAAAAATGAGTAAAATCAAGTGATCGTCGAATATACATAGTTTGAAATTTTGACGACTAATAAAATTTCTATTTTCCAATTTTTATATCATCCTACTCCGTAAAAATTAAGTTATAGTGTTTAAGTCATATAATGAAATTTAATATAATATTATGACATCTTTGAACATAGTGTATAACTGCGAATACTATAAAGAGGAACAATTTAGTAGAAAATAAAATTTTATTAAACAGTCCCTTATAAACTTTTCAAAAATTATCTGCCCTTTAGTTGATAAATAACTTTTTAAACTTCTTTAATTACAATGACTTTTCTAAGCATTATTTCTTAATGACAACTGTGAGTTAATTCAAAACTTCTTATTAAATTTAAACTCTAAAAATATTTTAATAAAGGCTTTTTTATGTATAAAATAGCTCAAAAAATATTTTTTGAAGGGCTGGGAAGTTGGAATAGAAAATGTAATTACCTTTTCCCAGAATAATCCAGAGTCCCGTAAGCGCCGTGACTCCGTGCATAGCGACCCGTTGTGGCTACATCCCATGTGCACACCGCTCCAAACTTGTGGTGATTGAAGGAGGCCCTCGTTTTATCCGCCCTCCAACAAGTACTCGCCTAATGCCATCTGGTGACCAATTGAGCAACTCCATCGATCCTCGGAAGAAATGGGAAAGTTTCACGAATCACGCACACCCTCCTCGCCCGCCTCCTCTATATCTCTTCACATCATCTCTTTTTGTGCAGCTTTTAGTGTTTACGATTCCCGTGCTTGTTTCGAGAGCGAAGTATTTTCCAATAATTTTCCGCTTTGATATCTCGGCTTTTGAAATCATTTAGGTTTTTGTATCGAGAAATTATTTATCTGCAAGTAATGTTTTCCTTTAATTTTTGGAATCCTTGAATAAGTTTCGGAGCAAAATAATCCTAATAATAGAGAGAGAGAGGCGTTTGTTATATCACTGAAATTAATTATAAAATTGTTTTAACTCTATTCTGCTTGACGTTATAGTAACTTCTTCAAGTTCTACTATTAGAACTGTTGTAGTCACGAATTAAATAATGTCTGAATGTTCTGCCCTGATTATCATTGGTGCGGGTAATGAGAAGAATGAAGTGGTTGTTTTGATGGATAATTATGGGATCCTTTCAAAATAACTTATATATTTTATTACGGTGCATATAAAATGTATGGATAATTTAAGAAATATTGAAATCCTTAAATATAAGCTATAGCCTGATTTATTGTTTGCAGGGCTTAAGTGAAATAATCAGCGGAAGAGAAGAGATGGTGGGTGGATAATTGGCAATTTATTTCAAAATAACATACTTTTTTACACATAAAATGTTGAAATAACTTTAGAAGTACTGAAGAAATGAAATATTAAGCATCGAAGTGTTTAATATTATTGGTTAGTACTGTTGCGAGAAGGTTAAAGCGGGGTGAAGAGCAGAAGATAGTGTAAAGAGGTAAATTGTGGGATCATTTCAAAATGTTAACCGAAGAAAAAAATTATTTTTAATTTGTTTTAATATCGAAAAATGCAAACTCTCCTATTGATTCCTGCTATTTCACTTAATTTCTACTTTTCCTCCTTTTTTTTAAAACTTCATTCCAAATTATTATTATTATTATTTTGCATAACTTCAATAAAATCATATATTATAAGCTTATTTACCGAATTCGCCGGGCAAAGCAAGATAATCTATATAAGTAAAGTGATTGAAAATATATGCACTATCTATTTTAAGTGGCTTAGTATAAATGGATAAATATCTACTAATAATAAAGCTGAATGTGTCTATCTGTTAATTGCGCTTTGTAGGGCAGTATTTTAACTATAGCGACAAAATTTGGGATTTATATACATTTCAGGATAGAAATCTCCACCTCTTAGAAAGTGTTTTAATCAAGTTTTATTAGTTATAAATTTAGCTGAATTTTGTCGTATATTCGTCGTAATTTCAGAAAATGTTATTGAACGGAAATAAAATTCACCTTTTTGAAATAGTTTTTAATGATACTGATTTAAAATTAAAAAAAAAAAGTTATTAAATTTTAGGAATTAAAAAATAGTTTCTTTAATTTCCTACAACTGATTGCGCTCTTACCCAGAACTTTTCAATTGTTTCATTATATATTTAATTGCTTAGGTAGTTACAATATTGCAGTATGCAAAATTGGATATTTGCGTTTTTAATAGCATTATGATTTTATGGCATCGTTTCCATTTGAATGGTTTGGGCAAACAAACATGATCTAAGTAAGGCAATTAAAATACCATGGATTAATGTGAAATAATTTAGCTGAATCATAGACATAAAATCATATATAAACGAATTATCTGAAATCAAATATATTTAATATTTACGAACTAGCTGAACACCTGATGTGAATAGTGTGGTAATAAAAAGATGGAATTGTCAATTATGGTAAACTGTTTATGTTTTGCATCTTACAGCAGAAATTATTCTAAACTGGCAGTACCCACACAGCATCACTCGTGGTATAGAACTTAAAAAATAATCATTAGATTCAAACTTGTGTCTACTTTCACCAGATATGACATGGACATGTTACACAACATTAAACAAACATAAAATATATTTTAAAAATATCAAAAATAGCACAAAGAAATTTTTATAGAAAGTTTTTTGGTATTTAATGTGTTCCGGCCAAGGTTAGATTTCATAATTTTGGCCATAAGGATATTTTAATCATCGCTTTTTAAAATCAGACTTAAACAAAGAAACGCATCGCATATGCATACCACAGCTGTTGCTATTTGCACATGCACAATTTAATTTTTTCGCACATGAGCAAAATAATTAAATTACAATTATAAAACTCCTTTTTTTATTGTGACATGACATTAATGTACAAAGGCCTTTCCCAATAAATGTTCTACAGTGTGATATAAATATCTCTAATGTCTATTAAATATATCTCGAGTTTTTGTTGTTCAAAAAAACAGATGCTTCAGGAGACTTCATTTTATGCAATGTTTATATGCTATTATTTACTAAACATTTATAAGATAAAATAAGGAAAAACTATTATATTATTCGATAAAAACATATTTATTTTCCATTTCTTTCACTTGTGGTTTTAATAATTATTTTCATAAATATGGCATGTATCCGTTTTTTTTTCAAATTTAATGCAATATAGAAAATTCAATTCAATAAAAAGAAAAACATATCTTTCCCCCTCCCTACACCAAAAAAACTTTACTGATACAAATAATTTGGTCGAAATTCTATGAAATTTTAGCTTTGAATTTCATACAGTGTTTTTCTTAAATCAATTTCAAGTGTTCATATGAAGAATAATCATAAAATATGAGCAAGCATTCATCGAAAATGCTCAATTACTTTTAAGTCCTTAATCATAATTTTCGGTTAATATCATCAAATTACGTGCATTTTATGAAATACTTCTATTCAATTTTGTTTCACTTTGCAGCAGTGTGTTATCAATGAATTTTACGCTAAAAATTAGCAAAGAAAGTTTCATCTCAAGCTTTTATTTAGATGCCCCAATTTATTTATTTATTACTTCAAACTTAAATTAAAACAATATCTGTATATATTTAAAAATGGATAAACTTGCTCACTTTAGCACCCTCCCTTGCCACAAAACCGAATTTGCCAATACTTATTTTATAAGAAAGCTTATAAGCATATTTCTTTTCAAGGTCGTCTACTTCCTCCAATAACCCTATTAATTAATTTTCAAGGAAAAAATACACTTTGCATTTAGTATAAGAAAAATACTTCAAAAGCACTGCCCCAATCACAATACCTATTTCCCCAATTTTCATTTTTATTAATCTAGATAGATCAATAAATATAAAATAAAATAATTTTGCTTTGATAGAATAATCATAACTCATTCGCTGCCATGATTGATGCCTATAACTCGAACCACTATCTAATAAAATGCTTACTTATTTGCTACCTTTTAATTGGAGTAAAGAAAAAAATATCCAATTACATGATATGCATCAATAAAAGACAATTCAGGCGTTCAGAAGCGGGTTAAAATAAGGGGTTATAAGCAAAAAATAAGTATGTTCGCATCAAATTCTTCAATCACTGAGAAATTTTGAGTTGAATCATGCTTATCAATCACTTCATCATCAATCACTTAAGTCAACATACTAATCACTGTATCAATTTAATCCACCATTTTCAAAATATATCTAATCAATCAAAATACTCTTTGTTTTTTATGTAATTATAATTTAAAATAAGTTTTTCTTTTATTGTAATAAGATGCTGCTCAGAAAAACGTACTGTCCGTTATACGCGCGCAATATGTCGCCAGTGTTAGCCAAACGCGCCAAGTCTCCAAGCGAAGCGAATGATAAAACTAATGTTGCCAATGTGAGTAATGTCTCCTATTGAATAACGTGAAATTGATAAATTTAAACATGAAATTTGATGTAATTTTGAACTTTTTAGCCACTTTTTACCTTTTTCAACTAACAATTATTTGGCGACTTTTGGCGATTTTTTGGTTGCGCAAGTATAACAAAAAAAGTACCCAGCTGTTTTTATTGACATGTTTAATTTAATAACATAATATGGAGGTCAAATAAATGATTATAGAAGGAGCCGAGTTCGAAGATGAATTAAATGCAATAATTTCTTAAGCAATCCCAGCACCATCATATTAAATAATTTTCATTCTTTGAGAATGGGAAAAAGTCTTACCAAGACGATTTACATTTGTAAAGGTTTTTTTTTTGCAGACAGATGGAATTTTTATTATGTCTACTTCATTTGGTTTCGTCTTTCAGCAGAGACAATAACTATGTCAACAACGTTTCTATTCTGTTAACTCTGTCTGTTAAATTCACTTTGATCAACAGAATGGTAAGAAATAAAATAAGGGATTAATAATGTGCTAATGTTTTGAATGACCGCAGTAGGTATATGTCCAATGAAATGGTTAATGGATTCAAGAAGTCGATAAGTGTTTCGGTGAACAGTTCTTTAGGTGAAAGAAGAACATGAAATAAGATTTTTTTAAAAAAATCTTTTACTTAAGTGGGCTATGCTTACAGAACTATTCGTAGTGTAACAGATCACACCTTCGTTGGGGTCGTTTATGAAGTGGATGTATGGTGTGAACATACAGTGAACAGTTCTTTCGCATAAAAACAACAACGCCGTTTATTTACATGAAAAGAGGACAATGGAAAGCCATTAAATGTTCACAGATAACAATTATATACAGCCGAGACGAGTAAATCTGACAGCACAGCAGTTCTCTATAGCCGACAGATAGTAGTCCGCATGTAGAAGTCCAGTAGGGACAACGTCCTTAGCACATAAAGTGATCAAACAGGATTCAGTAGGAGAGGGGATCCGCGGAGCTTTGCTCAATGGTCTCTCCAGATGAATGAAACATCTGCTGCCACTTCTCACTTTCCCAGCCGACTCACTGTTTCAATTCCCAACTACCTCATAACTAATTTAAGGCCACTCGTCAGAACCCCACTGTTGCCGCCGACACTGTAGACGACACTCCAGCGTGAAATTACCGGCCTTTTATAGTTCATGGGTGGAGGGGCTGAAAGCTTCTGAACCAATCAAAACGTATCTGGACGTATCTCGGTTTTTAATGAACCGATCGAGAGCATTCTCGATGTTTCGGATGTTATCCATTTTGTCGCCAATGTCATCAAATGGTCTCTAAGTTTTTCACCAATTTTCGAGATCATTGATGCGGCACTCGGGCATCATCCAATACAGATGACTGTAAATCAGTCGTTCTTATGATGACATTATTGTCTCGAGAATACAATATTACAGGTTTGTAACAATTGGACAAATAATCTCTTTTAATCTTGTAATTCATAAAGTTTTAAATAAACATAAATTTCTGAGCATTTTGTTTCCCAAGGTAGGGAACCCTGATCAATCAAATAAATACAGATACTATGGCGATTAACTAAGATGACTTTTTAAGCATTTGAAATATATCTATACAGACTCAGAAAGAGACAAAATAATGTAAAATCAAATGATTAAAAAAATACAATAACAAAAGTAAGAAATATAGTAAAAATTGGATATGAATAGGAGTAAATAGGACTTAAAAGCATGTGAAAGAAAAGGAAATTGAAGGACACTTACAAAGAGAATGCGTTCAATTCAAGGAATGCAGCGTAAATAAATAGTAACTAAATATTAAAATAGAAACGGAATGTGCTACTTGCAATTGACTGGCACATTATTTTTGTTCGCTCTCTATTTAAAATTGATTTAAAAATTCATAAATTTGCAATATTTTTGCATCTAATTGTTGATTATTAAATCTTAGAAAGAAAGCCAAACAAAGATAAATGATTCGTTAAAAACTGCAAAGCATCAACATAAATATGCTTTCTTTTAATAAGAAATTCTTTTTTAATATTCTGTACTTCTTATATCAACAAATAAAATACATAAACTTTTTCATATTATATGAAACATGAGAGAAGGAATCTCATATAATATATAAAAAAAAACATCTGATGAGCAAATTAAGCATTGACATTATATAACGATTGGTGAAACATTTCACATCACAATTTATATATACAATTAGAAATAAGATGCATTCCTTAAATATGCTGGCGTGTCAAGACATTTTCAATAAATAGTGGAAAATGTACAGTTTTTTTCAAAATATTTCAAAAAACCTTTCATGTGCGAAAACTTTAGGGTTCCAATATATTAGCATATCCACTTTTCTCCCATATGAAAATTTTACTGTTGAAATTTTTTCTTACCGCAGCCTTATGTAAAATTGTGTTAAAAAAAATCGTTTTTTAATTCATTGCTTTATTTCATCAATTTGTAATGCAAAATTATGTTTTTTTAATATTATTTTTTCAGAAATATATTATAATTTCTATGGTGCCGCCCAAAGTTTTTATGATTCAATTAACACTGAATGAACATTTTTTCAAAAATTTATAACTTTTGAGACTTTTATCAAAATCTTACCAAAATATGTCGATGACTTTTTTCATGACGGACAATGGATTAATTTAAAATATTGGTGGCTATAACTAGAAAATTTTAATTTAATAATTATTTTATTCAATCTATGTGTCTATCAAAACCAGCCTGCTCTCTTTAGGCTTAATTGATATCGATTCTGTGAAGATGCGATAGTAAATAATAAAGACAAAGCTTTTACTATGATCTGATTAGAATAATCTAACATGATTCTTCATTAAAATTATATTATTGGTAAAAATAATTCTAGCATGACTACGAAACTATTTATTCTTAATATTAATAAACCAGTGTAATTTCTTTTATGTTATGGAAAAAAAACTATTTTGTATAGGCTATATTTGTTGAGGGTCAAATTTTATGATGCAGTTGCTGGTTTATTTAGGCAAATTCAGGTAACGTCCCTGTCCTCTGACCGAAGAGGAAATTCCATAGTCCAACCCAATTTAATTCTCGTATTGTTTTACAACTGGGATTTAATTTATTCAAAAAGAAAAATAAATATGAGTTTTTCATATGTGACCTTTTAAAACTGAAGGAAATAAATAAATACTGCTCGAAATAAACACATACGGATTAGTAGGAAATTAAGTGAACATAAGTATTTCAATAAATTATTAAAATACTTCTTATATGATAATGAAATTATCGTTTTTATATTAATAATCAGTGTGATTTCTTTTGTGTTTATAGAAAAAATTATTTTGTATGTCAAATTTGTTTGGGATAAATGTTTTCTAACAGTTATGAGCAAACACTTAGTGGATTTAGGCAAACTCGGGTAATGACCAAATCTTCTGTTTGAAAAAAAAACCTTTATATTCCATCCCCAAATACCCTCATGCTCTTTAGCCTACTTGATTTTAATTAATTAAACCAAAAGCAAAAATCAACATGAGTCTTTCATTTCTGCACTTCTAAAATTAAAGATAATAATTATGCACTCTTCAATATTCATACAAATTATCATTAAACTTTAAACTCCATTAAACTTTAGGAAAAAGCTTTTTAGTAAGCGATTAAAATATTTCTTGAAAAGCATATCACACTACGTAAATAAAATTTATCCAGCAAAATATGATATTTTTTAAAGAAATTTTTGGTCATGATTCGATTAAAATTATTTTTAAAAAATAGTATAGTTTTTTTTTTTTTGCGGGTTTGAGAAAGATTTAGTTTTTTTACTCCGTTGAAGCATCTTTCAATAAAAATGTCTTCCAAATTCTCGGAAAACCCTCTTCTTTAAGTATAATGATGATTGGATTTTTTTTCTTATCATTAAAATATTTTTTAAGCTTTCTCTTTTCGAAAGCCTTATCAAATCAATAACTCTCGCAAGTGATGATTTCTTCCATGACTTAACTTTCAGTTGCAGTGAAGTTAAATTAACTTAATAATAAAAAATTCTTGTAATGACACACTTCGAGTAATTCGTATTTCCAACACATTTTTAGCCCCGGGTAGCAAGAGAGTGGAAATTACTTTAAAAAGTATAACCTTGAAGTAATTTTTTTTTCAAAAACCCTTTGCTTTTAAAAGCAGTTCTTTATTTAGGCTATAAAAATAGAAAGATTAAAAAAAGCTGTGAAATAAAAAATATCGAGAGTCAGTCGATTCTGATATTTTTGAAATTTTCTGCAGTTTGCCAGAAAATAAGTTTGCTAATAAATAAATAAATAAACCGAAAATATTCAATCAGGTTGTGTTTCTACTTTCATTAATGTTTTTCACCATTTAGGAATAAAAGTTATAAACGATATAGTGATTTAAAACTCCATTTTGGAAACCTAAAAATGTAGAAAATAAATCATATATTTTCTGTACTAAAATAATAATTTTAAGTAATATATCCTTTCTTTTTAGAATTAAATGACCTCCAAAAGCATTTTCACTTGATTAACAAATAGTTAAACTTTCAAAATCTATAGTTTTTGGTTTTAATATTTTCCCTCTCTTTTTTGTAGCATAAGAACCATGAATTCATTTTTTATTCGGAAAAAAAAGTTCTTTTATTTCTCCAATTTTACTATTAAATATTTTTGATGCAAGAGGAATAGGGCATAAATTTAGGTCTTTGAAAAGAACAAATTCGGTTTTCCAGAGAAAATGAATTCATATTTCCAAATATTTTGTTATTTTTACATGGGAAATAAATAGAATAGCCATTTATAATTAGCTCTGTCGAGTGCTGATTTGGTATCATCTCAGTGATCTCAGAGATTGGTGACCATTTGGTGATGACTTTGGCAACAAAATTGATACTATTGGAATTGTCAATTGGAACAGCCAATAGAAACCGAAATACGCCTGATTGGTCCTCAACTTTCTTTACCCTGCTACAGAAACTATAAAAGGCCGACAGTCTATGTAGAAGACAACTTTGGAAAGAGACGCCAAAAGATATAAAGACGCAAAGCTCAAGCTTTCTATGGAGATCAACCGTTTTCTGAATTGATCTATCTTTAGCCAGATCTTGGTGTTTATTATAGAAGAACATAGAATCGAGGGTGGAAATGGCAGCAGTGTAATATTAAGTCGGCATTTGGGTACATATCAATCGAGGAGACAGTGGTCAATTGCAAACGTTTGGAGAAATCGAAGAGTAAAGCTACTGAGATGCCCTCCTTCTGCTGAATTCTGACTGGCTGCTTTGTGTACTGTAGCTGTTATTATTATCGATTACTAAATGGGGGCTAATGTTTGTTGTGGTGTGATGCTTGATGCCTGTGTTCGTTTTGGCTGTATATTTGTCAACTGTCCTCGTTTCCAATACACTTCATCTTCGTTTTCTTGTAAATAATTGTTTATTTCATTGGGAAACAAATTAGAAAAGAATCTCGGATGGAAGTAATCCAAAACAGAATTATTCTACAGCGTATTTTGCAAACATGCTTACTTTATTCAAGTTCATTTTTATTAAATCTACAAAAAAAGTAACTAAAGTATGATTTCATGAATTATATAAAGAAATAATTCTTTCGTGAAATAGAATGGCATTCACAAATCGCAGGGAAAGTAAATATTTTACTAAATTTTTATTACTGCTAAGAAATATAAAATATATTATTGTTTAACTATGCTAAAAACTAATAATTTTGTACAAGTAATAAAGGTCATTCATGGTAATTACATAAGCTCGTCAAAGGTAATTACAATTTTGAAGCTAAATTACGCATCTGACAAAGAAATAAAAAATTTTCATTGTAACCTTCAGACCGATAAAATTACTTCCTTTCTCATAACTCTTTAACTTTTTATTAACTTTTTAGATGCATTTAACGACACATTTATTACATAATTTAATTTTATATATATATACATATATATATATATATATATATATATAGCAATCAAGCATTTAATATGTAAAACCAATTTCCATAATCATCAAAAATTTAATTATTTCGGAAAAACAAAACTAATTATGTCGGAATAAAAATAAAAATTTAATTCTGAATTAAACCACAAAAAGTATACAAAAATAAAAGCTAAATGATATAAAACCTATTTATTAAGCAAATCTAAATTAAAATAATTTAGTAAATGAAACAAAATTAAATTAATTACGGAAACGAAAAAAATTACAAATTATTTCTGATTAGAACAAGATCAAAATCAAAAAATTTAGAAAATATATCCTTGTATTTAGTGAGCGCTAATGCAGCTACTACTAAAATACAGATGAATTCAAATAAATTAGCATCATAAGTA
>JAPMOQ010046923.1:832190-850561 GCA_026543055.1 Argiope trifasciata
AATTTGTGTGGATTACTGTTGTTATTGTGGGCTACTGTCTGCTGTAGTGTATAGCTGTGTGCAGTCCTGTGTGTTCGTCTCGGGTGTATAAAGTTGTCTTCTATGTATAGTTGTGCCGTAAAAATGTGTTGTCTTTGTGCAGCTATATCTTCGTCCTGTAAATAAAATTTGTGTGGATTACTGTTGTTATTTTAGGCTACTGTCTGCTGTAGAGTATAGCTGTGTGCAGTCCTGTGTGTTCGTCTCGGGTGTATAAATTTGTCTTCTATGTATAGTTGTGCCGTAAAAATGTGTTGTCTTTGTGCTGCTATGTCTTCGTCCTGTAAATAACCGTCGTTTGTGTTGTGACGTCTACTAAAGGACTGATCGTTGAGTGTAACAATTTTCTCTCGTCATACACCCCACTGTACAAGGAGATGAACCCGACCGATTTGGATAGTATGAAGGGCAGGAATTCGTAAAATTATTGAAATTAATTAAAAACATTTAATAAAACGTAACTGGAATAAAAGAATTCTTTGTTGGTCTAGTAGGAATTGCTTTAATTTTTTAATCTTACTTTTTTTAAGGGTATCTAAAAGTTATTATTTGGAAATTTTGTTTTGCTATGGATTTTTAAAAAAATATTTAGTCGTAATTACTTACATTTTTGAAAAAAATGACTAATCCCTTAATTTAGAGAATTACCATTACGAAGTATACAACTTTAAGAATATTCTTTTAGTTAAGAACTACTTAACTTTTGAACTAGCCATAATTTTCTTAACCAGAAGCACAATTTCGACCAGTAAAGATAATGTATGGAGTTTGCTTTTTTGGAGAAAATTAATTAGCATAATCCAGCTTAAGTCATTATTTTTTAGTCATCTTCTTTGAGCCAAAAAAAAATTTTAGTTGATTGTTGGTCACTTCTTCGTGTACATCAAAACTCTATTTCTAATTGTTTTAGATTATTTTATCAGAAATTAAAAAAGGGAGAGATACAAAAAGCTAAGAAAAAGAAATTGCTTCTTAAAAACTGTTTTTTTTTTCCTTCAGGATTCTAAAGAAAGCCACTTTTGTAGGATGTTTTTATTTTGATAAAGTATGAAATCAACAACACACAATGATGGCGAAGAAAAAAACCCACAAAAACCAAACAGCTTGAAAATATAGGGAAAAAAGGACGAAACCAAATAAAATGTTAACGACTGGCCATTTATTTATACAGGAGATTCTTCCAAAGTTTGCACATTATTTTGTGATTTTATGAGCCGAAAAAAGCACTTTAAAAAGAAAGATTTGGACAATTCTCTCTTAAAGCAAATTACTAATAGTATGCTTTTGTAAATTGAGGGAAGTTAAAGCCATATCTATGAATAATCGGGGATCATGCGCTAATCTCGGAAAAAAGGTTTGACCTAGTTTGTTTCATGAAATGTTTTCCAGAAAAAAACTTCAGTTGTAGTTTCTTATATAAAGAACTTTGTGTTCTAATAATTCATTATTTAAAGAATGCGAATTACTTCCTTTAAATGTTTTTCCACCATCTTGAGGGGAAAGTGTTTAGTAAGATATAATTATGATTACTCTCAGCCTCAAATTCCTTGAATCTTTAATGGTAAAATATTCAATAAAATAAATGATGCAGAATATTCCTTTCAGTTATAACTCTCATATTGCTCCAAAACTAGTCACTAACCACTTAACGGTCTTATTTTTTTACTATCTAAAAAGATGACATCTTTTATTTTGGAAATATTTTCTCAGTCTAAAGTTTCTTGAATATTTAAAAATAAAATCTTCAGTAACATAAAAGAGGCAGAATATTCATTTTAGTTGTAACTTTCATATTGCTTTCAAACTAGTCATTAAACACTTAACTGCTCCATTTTCTTTACTATCTAATAAGATACACCTTTGATTTTGGAAATATATTCTTATTTTGATTCAAATGAAATTCCATTGAATGCCTGATATTCATAATTTTAATATTGAATTATAATGGTTATGAATGTTGGCGTCCTGGCAAAGGTGAAGCGTTCCTTCCCCGTGATCAGGGCATCCCGGGTTCGTGTTCCGGTTCGGGTACATTTGTTCTTAATTAGTGTTCTATCTGTGAGGCATGTGAGTGTGACCACCGCAAAAAGGGGTTGGGAAAGCGAATGTGATGTAATCTTTATATGTGCGAGAAGTCAGACTTTAGCCCTCTGGGTGCTCAGGGGTCTTTATCCTCTGAAGCTACTGCACCTCTTTCCGTGGGAATACGGATACGGCACCAACATAATCGTTATGAATGGTTTATTTTTTGCTTACAGCAATCAAAATTTTATAAATCGCTGCACATATAGCATATGAACAAAACAATCAAGTGGTTTATATACATATATGCATATATATATATATATATATATATATATATATTACATTATTTATTTCAAAAAATGATTTACAAAAAATTTATACATATCTAATAGTCCCTGAAATTTTTATGCCTTCATCAGTGGTATCTTGAAAATATCGAGGATTACCCATTTACTAAGGAAATAAATTAACAAATTCCTTCCAATAAAAGTTATAATACAATAATAATATGAATAATAAAAGTTATAATGCAATAATAATATGAATAATAAAAGTTATAATGCAATAATAATATTTAGAATGATATTTTTAGCCTCAAATTGTTATGGAATTTTAAGTAAATTATTTTATTTATCTGTTCTGTTTCGTTCGAGAAATTAATTTGATAAACTCGAGCTGAATGTCAAAATTGCTTGAAAATTCTATGTGCATAATTGCAATTTAAGAAAAAGCTTTATTTTTTTGGAAGCAATACTGGCTGTAAAACACTTTTAATTTTATTATTTTAGCTTAAATGCAATGACATAAGAAGCAGAAATTGTTCTTTAAATAATATGGCTTGAAGTAGACACTCAATTGATGTAAATTTCCCAATGTAGATACATAAATATTAAAACTCTATCAAATTACTTCATAAAACAATTATTTTACATCTTACTTTCAAATAATTTCCAGAAAACAATAAAAAAAAGAAGAAAATATTTAACAAACTGATTAGTGTTAAAATGTAGGAAATATTTTTTAATCAAAAGTATTGACATTAAAATAAACTTTTAAAGTAGCGAGTTGCTGCTTTAAGTATTCTAAATTTTAAAAAAATTCACTTTCACATTAATTCTTATTTTTTTATGAATATTAAAGCATATTCTTGCTTATGAAGTTCAGCAGAGTTAATTTTTTTAATGATTTTGTTTCCAACAATTCATGCTTTTACAATTTTATTTTTACATTTTTATTTTTTATTGAAATAAAGTAGCTGTTTTTTTTTATTTTTCTTTACTTTACTTTTTAATTAAACGATGCTTTTAAAAGTTATTCTCTTGGTTATTTCTGTGTATAAGGCTTGAATATGTTTAATATTAAATTATTAAAGTGTCTATCTAATTTTATGATCGTATTTTTTTTTAATTTCCCTACGAATAATGACTCTGTCAGTTTATTTATTTTTTTATGAATATGCATTCATAAAAAATTAAAATAAAAAAGCAATCAAAATTTTAATGTGCAAAATTTTTGAATTCGAAACGGCAAAAAAAAAAATGTTAAATTGATTTAAGAAATTCCATGTTTATAAACATGATAAAAATCAACTTGAATAAAATAGCATACTGTATGATAAATTAATAAATAAACTTAATATATAAATTTATTAATTTAGAATTAATGCATACATGTATTGAATTTAGAATTAATGAATAAATTTAAGGAATTTAGAATTAAAGAAATTAATTAAATAGATTTAGAATTAAATGTATAAAACAATGTTAAGAAAATTGTATTTTATCATCAATGTGGTCAAAACTCAATTTCCTTAATAGTTTATTACAATTCAGAATAATAATTTAAAATATCAGTTTTGTTCACTCAAATAATCCGGCCATTTTAACTAGATATATTGGCACATAAAACTCACATGTTTCTGTTAAAATCAAGTTAGTGTAAAATAATTTGAAATATAAACGTTAGTTAACATATATACTTTAGACAATACATTTTCAATAATATTGCCAAAATTGCGCTCATATATTGTAGAATATTGTGTAATATTAAACCATAGTCGTAATGTTGGGAAATATTAAATACTGAATATTTTAATATCATACAATATTCTACCATATTGTTCATTAAACTGTGAAATGCAAATGAAATTAAAGAATCCTACAAGACCAATATTCAGCAGATTTTTAAATGTCCTCATGTTAGTCCCAACGGTAGTGATATAATGATATACCTCATGTAATCTTAAATCATATTTCAAAACTTAATTGAAGATCTTGAATTGAAATTGTTTCTCTAGTGGCTTCTCTCATCCAATTTGAGCTTGTGGTCAAGCTTTTAAGTAGGTTCCGAATTTCATCCGGATTAGAATGCCATCCGATTGGACACTTGAATGAGAAAGGATTAAAGAGTCCAATCCGATTAATAAATTCGAGATTCCACCTCACTCAGCCATAATTAGACGCGCGGGAGTTCTCATTCGATTAATTGGATTTTAAGCGATCGAATCACTTATGTATTTTGATAGTTTATTGTAGTGTTATACAGTTTTTATTTATGCTTGAAGACTGTTTTGCTAGAACTGTTGGTAAACATCACTTTTATGGTAATTTAGGTTTGATCTGAGAAATATTTATAAGTAGATTTACAAATATGGAGCTGGCATCCCGGGATAGAGGTACAGCGTCTTCCCCGTGATCTGGGTGTCCAGGTTCGAACCCGGTTCGGACATCGCTGTTCTTCTGTATTCTATCTGTGAGGTGTATAAATGGGCCTTTAATACGTTGTTGCACAAGAGATGCGATGCGTGAAGTAGCTAAATCATATTCTTGACACTAGTTGGAGCTACTGAAAAAACAAGACACTGACTCGGCTTAAATCGCTGACATATAATTGTCAGCGGGCTTGAAAAGCGGCATAAGTAACAAAAGAAATATGGCAATTGTAATGAAGTGTTTATATAATTTAAATATTCCTACTTTATTTCAAATTATTTAGGGCCAATAGACACTGTCAATCAGCTAGTTTAACGCTTTCAAGGGGCATGGGAAGTATGCTTCTTACCAAATTTAGCAATCTTTGAATGAAGTAATATAAATTGAGATAGGCAGAAAGTTGACAGAAACTTGGATGCTTCAGTTCCTTATCTCGCACAAAATGTCGTGTTTTGATTTATTGCTTGGTTATTAATTTAAAAAAGGATAAATTAATCAAATTAAATTTATCTATTATTAAATAAATCACTTTTCTTAAGCCAATCACAATCCTAAAAATATTTTAACATGCTATGACTAGAAAAAAAAATTAGTCTTTTAAAGGATTAACAGGAATAATAATTATATTTAATCTTATTTGAAACATTCAGTTACAACTCCGTGTCGTGACACCGTTAAAACCTTATATATCGAAATATGATTTATTTTAATTGTTTTATATGTGTTCTGTTTTTGTGTGCACGTGATTTGCTCAATTTCTTTCTATCATAGAGAAATTAAAAACGCAATCATTCGTCTTATCTGTTTTCTAATTTCCTCAGAATTGTAATTTTATTTTCTCATATTTAACACATACATTAAGTAGAAATTTTCAACAGGGTGATTCAGAAGACCATGGAAATTCCAAAATTCAATAATTTAGTGAATAATATAGGTAAAAATTGACACCCATGCTTGAAATAACGCGGAGTTTTATTCAAACCAATCTATACTTATAATAAAGCTCAATGTGTGTGTGTGTGTGTGTGTGTGTTGGCGCTCTACAGATCCGACCGCTGGATCTACAGCTACTATATTTGGTACATGTATACCTTGGAGGTTGGGAATGTGCACCTTGGAGCCCTTTTTTCGAATTTTTAATAATTTGAATTAGTTAAAATTTGAGCGAAATTTTGACGTTTTTCCGCTATAACTTCCGAAAATATTATAGCACAAACATGATTTTTATATCAATTTAAAGATAGAAAAATTAGCTTTCTAACGGTATCAGTTTTTGTAAATTTATAACGTAATTTTCTATTTTTAAAGAATTTTTAAAGAAATATTTTAATTATATTTTTAGCACGTGACTGGATAAAATAAAAGAATGCCGGAAGTTCGAATAAAAAAAACTATCATTGCAAAATAAATCTAAAGAAATGCAACTTTTAGCACGTGACTGGATAAAATAAAATAAATATATAATGTGATATTTTCTAAAAAATAAATGCAAAGCAAAGGATTCTGTGATCGTTTGCAATATATAAATAATTAATTCAATAAATCTTCTTTACGGTAAACCTGATCGAATTATGACAGGATTTGCATTGGAATCCCGACTTAATGGCATATTTCTAATATAGTTTGCAATATCTGTATCATTAATTCAATATTTTTTTTTCATTATAAAATTTGATAGTTTCTAAAAAAATAAATGTAAAGCTAAGGTTTCTATAAAATCTGCAAGAGTACGTCAAAGGGAAAAAATTAGGTGCTATCACTGTGTTGCCATCATTTTGACGAAGTTTAAATTAAAAAAAACTATCATTGCAAGTTAAATCTGAAGAAATGCAACTTTTAGCACGTGGCTGGATAAAATAAAATAAATATAAAATGTGATATTTCTTTAAAAAATGCAAGGCAAAGGATTCTATGATCGTTTGCAATATTTAAATCATTAATTGAATAAATTATCTTTATTTATACAGGATTTAATTTATACAGGCTATGCATTCAAATTCCTTTCCAATGGCCAATTTGTAAAATATTATTAATAGGCAAATATATTGTTTAATACTATTAATTTGATCTAAATGAAGTAAATAATTACATTGTATGTAGTTTGAGTCAACCAATGCATTTATGAATAATGAGTTTTAGACTTCATCATACTTTGCTCTGAGAGCCATATTTTACAAAGTATTTTTATTAATATTTTCAATAAAAGTTGCTCCATCAATCAGTCTACTAAATTAATCATTAAGACTGACTGATTTATAAAATTAAAGAATATTATTAGGAAAGCGTGTTCTTTTAGAACTTTCCGTCCATCATCTTAAAGAATATATTAATTTCAGGCCAATCAATGCCTGGAGTTACTTCAAGGCTAATGAATATGGGATTTAACTGAAACTTTTAGAACTCAGTACTCATGGCGAACCAGCTGGTCGCAAAAGGCGGCTAGTAATAAATAAAGACTCATTAATGGCTCTTCATATAATTGCAAAGGCAAAATTTAGCATTACAATTTTTTAGAAAAGATTTTGTTCTTTATTACAAACTATTAGCACCCACACAGCCTTGCCCGTGGTATAGTAATAAAGAAGAAAAATTAGCTTCAACTTTCTCACATAACTAATTTTTTTGGCATTTAATGTGTTCCGTTCAAGGTAGGATTTCCTTCTTTTGGGCATAACGAGATTTGAATTGCTTTTTAAAAAATGAGTTAAAAAATAACGTATCTCTTGCGCATACCATAGCTCTTGCTATTTACACATGGGAAGTTTGAGGCTTTCACACATGCTCGGGGTAATTAAAATCGCAGTTACAAAACATCTTTTTTTTTAAAAAAAAGATTGATATGACTTCTCTAATAAATGCTTTACAAAATGGTGTGAATATCTCCAATGTCCGTTAACTATTTCTTGAGTTTTTGTTTCTTGATGCTATTTGGCGATAGTTAGTATCGAACTAGGGATCTTAGGGTTAGCAGTCAGATAACATGACTACAATACCTAAAAAGACTACCCAGTTTTGAGGATGATAACTATCTTACAAAACTTCCACTACAATATTCCTCCTCCGGTGATAAATAACGATGTTTGTTGCTGTTTTCTAGCGATTATATAGTTGGCTATTATTTCTTTTCTAATGCGCCTGACTCATATTTTATTGGCTGATTATTTATCAGTTTCATTTTTATATATTTTATTGGCTTATTATCTGTTGCCATTTTTTTAATTATTTGTCTGCTAATTATTTATTGCCATTTTTTGTTGACTGATCCTTTATCGCCATTTTTTATTGGCCGATTATTTATCAGCTTTTTTTTTTTTTGCTTTTAGGTAGAGGTCGCCACAACTGAACGAAGGTTGCATTTAGTTTGTTTGTTTATCATTCTAGGTCACTACTGCAGTTATTGGCGATAGGTAAGATCGACCTAAAGATCTTATGGTTCGTAGCCAGAAAACATGACGAATGTTTTTAGCAATTAATATATTCCGGCCAAGGTTGATTTTTTTTTTTCATTTGGGCATAACGAGATTTGAATCGAAAAACGCTGAAAGGAAAAGTTTTAATTAATAAAAATCATAAAACTAAAATTTCAACAAAAAAAATCCAAAATGTAAGTTTTTACCCTTTCAAAATATTCCGATTCCGTTAGTGTAAGTCAAACACTCTGAGTGTAAAATGCCAACACTCATATCCAACTTTATTATTATTAGTGATTGTATTCTATTACCATAAAATAATGCTTTTTGCTTAAAGGACACAATTGCTAAAAGTGATAAATAAAATAAAACCGAATTTCATATATAGACGTCGGAAAACATAGAAATATATAATCTGTAAAAAAAGGAGGTGGGAGTTACAAACACCCATAAAATATCTTATAAATAGAAATGATAAAATCTTAAATGTTACGCGTGATTAATTTCTTAAAACAATTTCAATAAAAGAAATATTTATTATAACAATACAGAAATTATAATTCCTTAAACTATTAATATATATATCTTACTTCCACTTAGAAAGTGAAATAAAGTTTGGAATTCGAACTTTCTAATTCAGAATGAAAGACAATTTTGCCAGAATGGTAGTAGAATTCTTAGTGTATAGCTACTTATAGTAACTAGCTACTTCTCAGAAGATATTGATCATATTTGATTTTTACGTTCGATTGATGAGAAATAACTTTATGTTTGTGATTCCTTCAAGCTGAATGATATTGAAGTCACTTAATTTGAATTTTTCTTTGATATATCATATTTTTCCTCCGTATAGGTTAGTAATATTAAAAAATTTTATTACACATGCAGTTTTAGACGCTGTCGAACGAACATTCCTTTTTATCGCTATTTCGCTCTGCACAAACTGGTAAGCTACAAATATTGCTTATATTGAATTTTCTTTAACTCGTATTGTTATAATTTCATGTCTATAATTTTGCCAAATCATCAGACAATAGGGCCGTGTTATTTTAACTGATTCTTGAACCCCGGAGGTTCAAGAATTCTTCTGGCATTGATGGTTAGATCTCGCCAATCCTGTGGGTAAAATAAAGACGGGGAATCTGGCTCCTCCCATCGATGATAGGACATACTTCCTAGGGGTAGGACTGTACCGTGACTAATGATAGTCCTTAGGACTCAATCGCAGTTACCGCCAATGTTACTCTAGTGGATTCAGTATTTATTTCAGAATGCTTTCGGGCGGGACAGAGAGTCAGTGATATGGCTTAACTGATTCTTGCATTAGCTCAGTTTATTATACACACGAACTTTTCTAATTGTGTCTAGTCCCATTACATCAATGCGATATTAAAAAAATAAACATTCAATTTATTTGTTTCCTAAATTTCACTGCACTGCAGTTTAATTTTTTCAAAGTCAGGCTATCAGATAGTTGATGATATAATGAAAATGGTTTGATCTCCAGGACAACGATATATTGTTGGAAATCATATTATTCAAGTTCGGATTCGTAAAAGTTACATTTTCAGGATAATATTTTTGTAAATTACGGTAGAAAAACACATAAATTTAGTTCAAACTTTAATTAATTAAAGGTTTAAAATACAATATTCACAATAAAATTGACACAAGCTGTTCTTCAAAAAAAAAAAGCGATACTTAAAACATTAGACCAAATGTAATATTAAATAATATAGAAAAAATAGTAGTAAAGGAGTTTCAAAAGAAATATCAATATAATTCTTTATATTACAATCCGAAGTTTAGCTTTCTATGCTAAGTATATTTAATTTTATTACATTTTAAATAATCTTATTACATAAATTACATGAGCATAATTAATTTCATTGGATACTCCGTATTATTCAAATATTATTTTACGAGATACAACATAATGAATATAATATAAATTGGATTTTATAAAATAATCTGAGTGAAGCTGCGTCATTTGAGATTGAATATTGATTTCAGATAATCATAAACGTTATATAACAATCAATCACGTAGAGGAAAACTGCCACTAAATCAATAAAATGCCTCTATTTTGCTCCAACGTTGGCGCGACGCGAAGCGTTTACATGCTTCTGAATTGAATTTCAAAAGTTAATTGAATCTCTTCAATTCCAGTCGCGCTATTTCGGAGAGGTGTCTCATTCAAATTGAGTTTGCGGTCAAACTTTTAAGTAGGTTCTGAATATCCTCCGGATCAGGCTCCATGTCCAATTTGCCACATGAGTTGAAAAGGATTAGGAGAATCTAATCAGATTAATAAATTCAGGAAACTACTCCATTGTGTCATAATAAGAATCAATGCTCTGTCTCCAATTGATTAATCAAATCTGAAATATTGAAGTTTAGTTATACAGCTAAGCTCAATGATTTATAAGATAATTTTGTAGTAACAATTTTTCTGAACTTTTTTCTTTGACTATTAGCTGATACTGGTCAGTTTACTGATGTTTCAAAACAAAGTTCTACGATTAAAATAGTAGTAATTTCAATTTTCTAATTTAAGTTGGAGCAACATATAAAGAATGTTTCAGAAATCGACCTACAAATGCAGAGGGTGATAGTAGACATCAAGAGGATAAATAATCACTATACAACATGGGGTTCCAAATGACGCTTAGGAGGTGAAAATAACAAAAATATAGAGTGGGAGAACTGTTAGAAACTTTAAAAAAATAACGAATGGTGTTACAACTATGAATTTTTTAAGTAAAAACACATTCGTAAAAGTTTTTTCTTGAAGGTAACATATAAATTTGAGGATCTAGGGAGTCGTAAATTATTGAAACGAAAATGCAATTTAGAACCCATATTTGCAAAAATATTAAAGCTTCAAGAAAAATAAAAGCTAGAAAGTGTAAGGAATTTTAGATTCTATAGTTTTATATAGACGTGTAATGTCCGTACTTTGGAGTTTTAAAGATGTTCAAAAGAAACTAAAATGGGAACTAGAAAACATCACTGCATCATGAGTACCGATGTTCGCAGAGAGTGTTGTCGAATTTGAATAAAAAATTCAGAATAAAGATAGTGCACATTAAGTAGAAGAAAATTGACCAGAAAATATATATATATAATTCTAAATGTAACCTGAAAGTTTAACATAACCTGAGGTTTCAAAGAAAACGCAAGTTACCTTTTTCAAAGAAAAGCTCAAATCTTTCAGAATTTGCACTATGGAGTTTTGATGTCAAACAGAAAGATGCATACTTTTCTGCTAGAGTTTTATTCTCAGATGAAGCCTGCTTTAAGAATAAAGCACCTACATTACGAACAATACGGATATTTGGTTATTCGAAATATTCACATTACTATCTCGTCAAACGTTCGACACATTTGATATTAACATCTGGACAGAATCTCATCTATTTGGACTATAACTTCTGCCCGAACGCCTCATTGCCCTTGTTTCCTTCTAGCAAGCCCCTCCGGATTTACTGCCGGGAGCACCAACAATTGTAAGCCAGAACATTTGGTTAGTGCCTGATTGGGCACCAGCACATTTTACTTACATTCATGAAATCCGACTTGTTGTTTGGAAATAAAGTTTGTTAACCATCAATTCTGCCATGTTCATTAATGAATATATGCTCCTTGATTATATTTTTCTCGAATGCATGAAAGATTTACATATGAGAAGGCATCTTCTCGATTACCTTGTTTCTAATCCTCGCATTCATAGTGTTACTCTCTTCTTCAGGCTCAGTGTCTTGTCGACGTCTGTTTTTGTGATTATCACTAAGTAAAATTTACCTGCGATCTTATGTTTTCTGATAAATTTTCATCTCCTTTATGCCTACTATATCCAAGCTGAATTTATCCTTCGAATTCTACAACGCTTTCAGCGAACAGTTGTACTAAACTTGCTACATGTTTTGTGGTTCCCATTTTATTTCCTCTTGAATATCTTTAAAACTCCCCAGTTCTCACACTACACGCTTATATCAAATTATCGAACATGAAATTGCTTGCATCTTCAAGGTTTTATTTTTATAATAGTTGAGAAATTTTTACAAATATGGGTTCTAAGCTACTTTTTTTGTTTTCAGTAATTTATGACCCCTTAGATCATCAAATCGAAGCACGAAAAAAACCTTTCAGAAAGTGTTTTCACTTTAAGAAATCACAGATGAAGCACCATTTTTTATTTTTTATGAATATTTTACAGTTTTCAACAATTCTCCGACTTACTATATATTTTTGCGATTTTCACCTATTAAACATCATTTTGGCCTCCATGTTCTGTGGTGATTCTGTATCCTCTTGATGCCTACTATCAACCTCTGTATTTATCGATTGAATTTGGCAGAACTATATTATATATATATATATATATATATATATATATATAATCCATAAAACTGTTAACTAAACTTTATTAAACTATTGACTTCAGCATGCTCACACGTTCCTGTATAAAGGGACGAAAATTCTTAATGCTAACAATACTGTTTAGAAGTACCTAAGATTCCGTTTCCTAAGTCTACAAGAGTTAAAAAAATCTCTATCAAAATATCATAGTAAAATCGATGAATGAAACTATTTCTATCTGTCTTGCTTGAGTCTCGCGATCCAGATAATGCACGACACACTTTTTTTGTTGTTTAAAATGGATATCAGTTACAAATTTAAAAGTTTCTTCATTTCGGCCACGCAACTGCTAAAATATGTCATACAAGCAAGATTGCATGCTTATTCCTGATCAAATATATAATCAGGAATAAAGAATTAAAAACCGTTTAAATCATCTTGCCACAATGAAATTTATAACTGAACATAGTTGAAAAAGAGTTTTTCTAAAATTATCTGAGAGAAAAATTGCAGTAAGAAACATATGTCTTTTAAAGAATTTTTTTTTTATTTTAAACTTCATGAATATTAATTGAGAGTAGTGATATTTTTTATTTATCAAAACATGATAGTTAATTACATTTCAATATTTTTTTCACCAATTTATTTACAACGGAGATATTCCAAATCTTTAAATGTAACAATATCTACTTTTTAAAAAATCAGGTATATAGCTTGCAACATCACTTACAATGTCTTGATTTTAAAAAAGTAAACGACAAATATTCAGCGCAAAATACGTGTTACGCACCGAAAGATTCATGCAAGAGAAAGAGGATTTACATCTATATCTGCTAATAGTAAAGGTGAATATAAGTATATGTGTGTCATAGAACTAAAAACATTAGGAAATATTTGCATTGGAGAATAGGAATGTGCAACTCATAGAGATAGTTTTGAAATTTTCATTATTATTTTACTCAATTAAGAAGTAATCAAAATATTGACGGGTTTTGGGGATAATGTTTGAAAATATTCAATGAAAAGTCATGATTTTTTTTACAAAATTTAAACAGTATCTTTTAAATATCATCAAGTAATAATGAAAATATTTTCAATTATTTTCATTTTTAAGCACTGTTGTTGTTTACTAAATATAAATAAATGTTTAAAAATATTAAGAAAATTAATGAAATTCAAGACATAATGAGCAGAAAGACAGAAAGCTTTTAAAATAGCAATAGTATGATGGATCTAAAAAAATTGTTCAAAAATAGTTTGCTGTTGAATTCATTATATCAATTTAAATAAATTTAAATTCTTTTGAACTACTGACCCTAGTGAAAACAACAAACATTGAAAAACCATAATCATTACCGGATACTCCGATCCACCATTAAGGCAAGTGGATTTAGCTGACTGACCAGACTGTCACGATTGCAACACTGGTGGGAACTAAGGTTGAGTTCTAAGGGCCATCATCGGCCGTGGTACAACCCTTCCTTAGCGAAACTTGCCTCACCATCGGTACGATCGATGGCTGATCCTCGCCATTTCTGTATCCACCCAGGTGCAGAGGGCCAACCAATATACCGGAAAATTATCATCCTCATTTCTGATATGTACTCCAATAGGCCGACAAGTATTGAATAAAGAGGTGTCAATTCATTAATTTTTTCAATCGACAAAAAGGATACAAAATGTACCAAAAGTCAGAGTCGCCTTTTTAAAGTCTGATGAAAAAGCCAATTTTCTATAAGTATTTATCGTCCTTATAACTATGAAAAATCCTTAAGTAACATCAATTAAAGGCAACCAAAATTTATAATTTTAAGAGTTAGTTAAATATCTTAATTTAAATATCCGTACATATGAGAATATTTTCATCAATCAAATACTTCTAAATTGAGTTATAAATAACTTACTTGTCAATACTATTATGCTAAAGCAGTAATGTATACATTCTTTCCCAAATGTTTTAACATAACAATTCTTTAAATACTTCCTCAATTAATAATAAGGAGAACGCAAAATTGAAACATCAAAACACATAATCGATTGTAAGTGCTTCCCGATTAATCGAATGAGAACCACATTATATTTAATTAAGTCTGAATGTATTCTAGAGTTTATTAATCAAATTGGTTTCTATATTTATTTCCGACTGATGGATGAGGCATCTGATCTGGATGAAATTCGGAGTCTACTTAAAAGCTTGACAGCAAACTCGTGCTGAATCAGATAATGCTTCTAAATAGAATAACTTGAATCGAAGCGTTTCAATTAAATTTCGAGGCACACTTTAGAATTGCCCGAGTTATATTTGTATACTGTTCAATTCTGAACAAAGTAAAATGCTTTTAAAGATTTTACCGTCCCTCCTTTCGTTTTAATTGAATAATTACATCTGTATAATGGGGAAGGCCATGTAAAGTCGATAAGATATTTTGTTTTCATATATTATTCAAATATATTCCGGCATTATTTAAAATGAGATCATTATATTAAGAATTACATTTAATGTAAATTGTATGGTGGTAGAAAAGTGACACTGATTTTAATTCGGATTTCGTGCAACGGAATAAATTGTAACTTATGAATAATGTGAAGTAAGTCTGATTTTATTTCAGAATTAATATCTGAAATAAAATCAGATTGCTCAGATTAGGCAGCTTTTGTTCAAAAATAATGTTTCTATAACATACTGCTGGCATCCTGGCATATGAGTTGCTTGTCTTCCCCGTCATCTGGACATCCCGGGTCCGAGTCCTGGTTCAGCCATGGTTGTTCTTCCATGTACTAACTGTGATTTGTATGAATGTATTTCCCTGTAAAAAGGAGTTGTGAAGAGAATGTGTAACATGAAGTAGCCAACTCGTACTCTTGGCCGTAGTTGGTGCTACTGAACAAAAAATAAACGCTCATTACAGTTTAAATCGCTGACATTTTTCTGTTTGCGGACTTGTAAAGTGTCATAAGTAAAAACAAAAGCTATAATATACTGAAATTAATTGACATATATTCATTTTTTGCTCTGAAGCATACTTGAAGCAAATTTTCAATCATTTAACATTTCAGGACAATCAATTTTTATTCAAAAATTTTCTAATGAAATTTTAATCAAGGGAATCATTTAATTCTTCGAGAATAAATATACGAGTGAAGTGCAAAATGTAAAGGTGAATCTATTCGAATGATAGAAAACTAAAGCATAGAATATTTTTCAACATAACCCCTCTGAGCTTCGACGCACTTCTTCATCGGTTGCAAATCTTGTTCCTCTTAGCATTTTCTTCAAAGTCTCAAACACATGAAAATAGCTTGGAGTCTAATCTGGAATCAATTGCGGGCGTTTCAGCACTCCGAATCCCAATTGCATTAATATTTCGTTCGTCCATAGGGCAGAATTTGGTCGAGGGGTATCTTGCTGCCAAATGGCATCTTTTCGCAATTTCTCATGATATTTAGATCTGATTGCAGGTTTCAATCTCAACCATATCCTCAACGACTTTTAAATTGTATTAGAGTCTGATGTCCACGGTCTGCTCGATCGTTCGTCGTCACATAAGGAAGTTCTTTCCCGTTTGAAGCTCTTTATTCATTCGTAGATCTTGCTTTACGATAAACTGCATTCGAGATCAATGAATAATTTTCTTAAGTTAACATCTTCCACAAAAAAGGCGAATCACTAATTTCATTTCTTCCTTGGTGCATATCGATAATGGGCTTCCACATTTAACTGTCCACTACACACCCACCACTAACGCGGGAGTAAGAGTTACACATTACATAAAAATGTTGCCGACTACTGTCATTCAAAGCTAAATACAAGAAATGAGAAATTGCGAAAGCCCCTTAAATTTTTGACGCTCACTCTAGTTTCAATGGACACTTTTCTTTACTCACACGATAGTTTTAAATCAAACTAATAAGAGGTAAAGTAAAAGGTAGGCTTACCTTGTGCCTTCATCTTCTTTAAAATATAAAGATAATTAGATTTTTTTATCCATTCTATGCAATAGTTATCGCAATTGTGAAAAAGTCTTTAAAAGGTTCTTTACAACAATAATATTATTAACAACGTCAAAATACCATAATTTATTACAGAACACTTAACTGGGTAATTGCGGTATGTGAGACCACTAGTGATGGACCTTCTGACACCCCTACACTATTTTCAGCTCAAATGAGTGATTGACACTGTAGCTTCCTATTTTGTTTTTCATCCGGTCTTCGCAGATGCTTTTAAAAATAATTCAGTTATTTCTGTGATCGCTGTCTCTAAAACAGCTTCTTCCTGTTAGTGTCCCAGTGATAAACAAGGCTTATAATACGCTTAACTTAGGCCTTCAAATAACATCCAATTTACTGATCCTATTGTAGTAGCGTTCCAGTCACTTTTAAATGAAGCAGAGAGTGATTTTAGTGATACGTATAATTATACATAATGGTTTCTCGATGAAAGTTCGCCTTCAATTGATTCTGATAAATATGTTCAAACATAAGTAATATTTCTAGTAAAAATTCGTTTTGAAAAATTAATAAAATATATTAATATACCAGGAAATATATACAAATAATTTATAGGTTTATTTTTTATTATAAGTTTAGAATGTCCTAGAAAACTGTGATATGAAAATCACACAAGCCGATAAAAAAGAATCAATTTTACCCATTGTCATATATTTTTATTTTTCTTATAATTGTTGAATTTTTCATTATATTGGTTTTTATATACCTTTGTACACTGAAAAAATAAATATGATTTAAGAGTAAAAAGTAATATGTTTTTTCAGGAATAATGTTTATTTTGACATGTGATTTGAATAGAAAATGTATGTTCCGAAGCAATTACTGTTTTCAACGATAATATATTTTGAAAATTTTTTTTAACATATTTATATATCAAGAAAAATTCTGCAGAGTATACTAATGGATTTTCATGCTGGTATATTCATTAGAAAATTTAATTCGAGTGTAAAGAAAGTGCCGTTTCATATACCGCAATTCCCCAGTTAAGTTCCAAAAGTTAAGGGTTAAACAAAAATGTACCAATGAGTCAATAGTTGGCATTATTAGCATATATGCATGCGAACTGTTAATGGAGGAAGCGCTTTTACTATTTTATGCTGGTTTTCTTTAAGTTAAGAAGATTTTTCTCATTATATGAGATTACTAGTTTGCCTTCACTTAATTTTAATTATAAAGCTTGCTTCAAGGAAATTTCGGGAATGGTATGAAATGTCAGTGCCTCCAATACCTCTAATCCACAATTCTATTCACGATATCAAACATAATACATCTTATTAGTCTGGTAGAAGGGCATATCATTTACATTCGATTGCTTCAACTAACTTTTAGTTCCCACGACTCTTTTGAAAAAATATGTGCATTCATTTTACATCTGGACAATTAGGTGAAATTCCTTTTTTGAGGGAAGCGTAACTACATTGATAAACAATTTTATTTTGTTTTATCATCAGGGAGATTTTTTTAATTTTTTTTTATCTTTTCATGTATCAATACTGCTACTTCTCTCTTTGTCGAATTGGTGATTTTAGATTACATTTTGTTGGAGACGTTCGATTTTTTTGTCTTTCATTTTTAATAGGTTTCTTTTATTTATTGATATTTATTGCTTGCACCCAAAAATTGTCAATTAATCCTTACCGATAAGAGCAACCACCTGCCAAAAAATTAATTCGACATTTAATTTGAAATTTGAAAACAACTTACACAATGTAACAAATAGAAGCGATTTACTGAAAATATATAAGCCCTATTTTTGACTCGAAGGTGTATATTTAACTTAAATAGCTCGAAGAATCTGTTTCTTTATATATAT
>JAPMOQ010046923.1:850661-913758 GCA_026543055.1 Argiope trifasciata
ATCAATAGAATTATGTGGTAAACTGTACGTTTATTAGCAAAACTGTAAAAATGCTGTAAAAAGTTTAGAAAATTTAGTTACGAAAATCGTTAACAGTTTTCGCTCTAATCACAATGCGTATAGACGTCAGTGGGATGTCAAAATGAAGTTTTGCCTAGTGACTTCCTCCAAACAATGATTGACAACTACGGATTTGATGTGAGCTGCATCTGGTTCACAGATGAGGAAAATTTTCATTTGAATGGAATCGTTACTAAACAAAACTGGAGATTTTGGGGCTCCAACAATTCTCATTTGTGTGAAGAGAAAGCACTGCATTCACCTAAAGTTACTGCATGGGCTGCGGTATGCGCAAGAGGCATTATCGGCCCCTTTTTCCTGCCAGAAACGATAACTACTGAACGTTATGTTACAATTTTGGAACCATTTGTCAGCATTCAACTAGCGTTGGAGGATAGACCAGGTATCGATTGGTTCAGGCAAGACGGGACTCGGCCACATCTAACAGATAAAGGTTTTTTCTTTCTTCATGAATACTTTGGGAATAAAGTAATTGCGTCAGATTATGGCAATTTACTGACACAGGAATAGCTTGACCTCCATATTCTCATGATCTGACTCCTTGTGACTTCTTTTTTGGGGAGCATTGAAAGACACTGCCTGTAGAAACAATCCTGTTGTCTAGATGATCTTGAATCGTTGATTGGTGTTGCATAGGATTTCATTTCCGTTGAGACAATTGTAAGACGTGACGTCAAATTTCATTGTTTGATTACGCCACCTTATTGTTTCGAACAGTGAACATTTTGAAAAAATTGTATTTTGATTCCAAAGATCGTATCATTTTATTGTTTTTAAGATTCCTTTCAGAGAAAGAGTTTTCAGCGAAGAGCGCCATCTGTTAACCTCTTGTAACTAAATTTTCTAACTTTTGTACACTATTTTTACAGTTTTGTTAATCAACGTACAGTTTACCGCATAATTCTATCGATCTCTTTTGTAGATATATTTAATTTTGAAATCAGGGCTTATTCACTGATCACCCTGTATATATATATATATACAAGGTGGCCAGAAATAAAACACCCCTACTCTGACCTCCATGGATATCGAACTACTCAGTGTAAAGGCTCAAAATTTTGTACACATACTATTCAAAATATGGGGAAACGGATTTCACGAAAAAAAAATTAGTTCCTGAAATCACCGATAGGTGGCGCTGCACAACTGGAACTATGATCAAAAGACACAAATAATAATAAAAATTAAAATGTTTATGCGGAATGGAATGCTTCCATGCTTCCTTTTTAATTTTTCTGCCCCTTATGGAAAATAAAAATAGTAAAGAAGCTAGAACTCCCGTTGTAACTGCAATTTCATACTGTAACCAGAAAAATTTGCATAAAGCATGGTTAGAAGCCATGTTCTGGGTATAAAAGAAGTTAAAAGGTGGGGAATGTCATTCTTATTAGTGATGGCTGTCACGCTGCCAGAACGCGCTTTGCTTGTGAAGTTGTTTTACGAGAATAAAGGAAATGCTCCAGCAGCACTTCGAGAGTTTCGCCGATTTAAGGATTTGCGTAAGGGACCATTGCTTCCACAAGCTCTCAGGAGAATGATCGCTCGATTCGAGGAAACTGGACATCTTGGAGTTCAGCCTGGTCGAGGATGCAAACCGGTTCGTTCAGATGTCGTTGAAGATGTTGCCACCGGTATTGTTGAACAGTCAATGGATAATGTTTTAGGCTGCAGTAGTGCACGTGCAGTGTCACGACACTTGGGTGTTCCCTATAGCACAGTGTGGAACGTACTCAGAAAAATGGTGCATTGTTTCCCGTACAAAATCCGCCCTAATCAAATATTGCTGGCCACAGACAGGGAGATGCGACTGACCTTTGCATTGACATTTCTTGCTAGAGTTGAAGTGGATGCATCGTGGCCGTGGCAGATTCTGTGGAGCGATGAGGCCCATTTCCACCTCAGTGGAACAGTGAACACCCATAACTGTCGCATATGGGACACGACAAACCCCCGTACCTTCCAAGAGATTCCACTCCACTCACCGAAAGTTACAGTCTGGTGTGGATTCACAGCCACATTCATCCTTGGACCGTTCTTTTTCGAAGAGGTTACTTCCAATGGCCTTGAGACATGTACCGTGACGGCCAACAGGTACAAAAGGATGCTCGAAACATTTGTTGTACCCCATTTGCAGCAGCGCCAATGCCTTGACACCATTACTTTTATGCAAGATGGAGCACCTCCACACATTGGACTCCCTGTGCAACAGTTTCTTCGCCAACATTTCACCACTGACAGAATAATCAGTCGCGCGTTTCCGACAACTTGGCCATCTCGTTCACTGGATCTTAATCCGTGTGATTTTTGGCTTTGGGGACACTTAAAAAACCTTGTTTATCGAGAACGTCTGATAACCTTGGCAGATTTGAAAGAGAGTATCAGTCTGCATGTGAGAAGCATCTCAGATGACCAGTTACGATCCGCAGTTGAACAAGCTGTCCACAGACTTCACATTTTACATCTTCAGGAAGGGAACCATATTGAGCAGCATTCCCTGCATCGATAACGTCCTTGTTTCATGTATGCTTGGTACTTTCAAATAAAATGTGTTTAAAACGTGTTTTTGTGTCTTTTCAGCATACGTCCAGTGGTACAGCGCCACCTATCGGTGATTTCTGGAACTAAATTTTTTTTTCGTGAAATCCGTTTCCCCATTTTTTGAATAGTATGTCCACAAATTTTCAAGCCTTTACACTGAGTAGTTCGATATCCAGGGAGGTCAGAGTAGGGGTGTTTTATTTCTGGCCACCCGGTATATATATATATATATATATGGGGTAATTATAATTAAAATTTAAGTTTCAAAACGCTATAAAAAGAACCACTGATGAGAATGACGTCACATTTGAACGGCATGTTATTGAAGAAGGCGCAAAGCGTCTGGCTGAAGTAAAAGTTTAGATTCAAATTTTAGCTACAGATATCACTGTAAGGGCAAAAGATGCAAATTAAAATACCTGTCATGTGCCCGACACATTTCAGTGTTATAAAACCGCCAGCAGACGACTGTTCCTCATTTCGCGACTAAGACGTTATTCATGGGTGTCTCACTGCAAGAGCCTACTCTGCTGGTAAAGCTGTATTACAAGAACGATGATTGTGTAAGAGTAGCTCTGCAAAAGTTCAGGGCACTGCAGAATATAAGAGGGCATTGTTCCAATGAGTGTCGTGGGTCTGAAGAAAATGAAGCAAAAATTCGAAACGACAGATTCGTTTGATGAGCAGTCTGGTAGAGAAAGAAAACGAATGCATTCGACGGTGGTTAAAGAAGTGGCCACATCATTACAAGAGGGTTCGGGCAGTGGCATGCAACCGTGCAGTGCATGAGGAATTGCCCGAACATTGTACAGCAGTGTTTCTCAACCTTTTAGTATTCACGGCCCAATTTTCAATCATAATTTTCATCACGCCCCCCCCCCCTCCCCACAACATACAAAAAAATGTATACAATAATAATGTATTTTGAGTATTTTGGCGCTAAACCTACACTACAACCTTAATTTCAAGCTTTACAAATTACCAAGAATACTGAAATTTATTGACTTTTTGCAACACCAATCCACAGCATTAAAAAAAACAAGAATCCTATGTCTTTTTATTGCTCTTTCGTCCCACCATGCCGGGTATTCTCACGGTTTCGCGAGAAATTTCGATTTGTCTGGAATTTGTCTGGTCAGCTTAAAAGTTAAGTTGGGAACGTGCGCAGATGTGAACAAATATTTTCTCATAGGGAGAAGGAGAAAGTTCTATGAAGTCAATTTTAATTCCAGACAATTTCATTCGAGTCGATCTTTCTATCGCTATTGAATCTATTCTGAATGTGTAGGTTGTATATATTTTCGTGTAATTGCAATTCACCGTATTAAATATTCAAGGCAGCAGACTTATGCAGAATCATAGATAAATTTTTAAGCTGGCGTAAGTGAGAATTAGACGATAGACAAGCATCAACAAGTATACAGACGAGCGTGGTTCCTATAATAAAATCAAGAAAATATTCTCAAGAATACTTAATTTTTGGGTTCAATAGTACTGAAGTAAATGAAGAAGAATGGTCCCTGTACATCATTTGCTCAAAAATGTTGGCAACACGACAGCATGAAACCTAATAAACCTAAACGACATTTGGAAAAGCTTCATTGTGATTAGTAAACAAACCCAGAGAATTATTCAAATTAAAATTAAAATCATACGAAAAGCAAAAATCATTGCTTAAAAAAACTTTGTCTGTGAATGGAAAAGCTTTAATTGCCTCTTACAAAGTTTTATATAAAATAGCCAGATGTAAAAAGCCTCACACCATTGGTGAAGAGCTTATTTTGCCAGAAGCAATTGAGATTGTAGAAATTATGTTTGGAGATAATTTTGCAAAACAATTGCAGTCTATACTTCTTTCAAATGATACTGTTGCCCGTCGAATTGTTGATATAGCTGAAGATGTAGAGTGTCAGCTTTTGTCGAAGTTACGTGACAAATTGTTTTCAATGCAACTCGATGAGGCAACAGATAGTAATAAAGATGCTCATTTCATTGTCTGTGTTAGATTTTGTGTTGATTTGTCAGTAGTAGAAGAATTAATTTTCTGCAAACCAAAAGAACTCAAAGCAACAGCACTTGCATTATTTACTATCTTAAATGATTTTATGAACGAGGCAAACATAGAATGGAAAAATTGCGTTGGAATATGCACCGATGGTGCTCGTTCTATGTCCGGAAAATTTCAAAGTATTCAAGCACTTGTGAAACAAAAATCGCCACAGTGCATGTGGACACATTGCATGATCCACAGAGAAGCTTTGGCTTCCAAAGAAATGAGACCTGGTTTGAATATTGTGTTAACTACGGTTGTAACCGTAGTAAATTATATAAAAATGAGAACACTGAAATCAAGAATCTTTTCAGCACTTTGTAACGACATGGGTGCAGTACATTCAGCGTTACTATTTACTGCGAGGCAGGTTGGTTATCACGAGGTAAATTTTTGCAACGTGTTTATGAATTAAGAGAAGAAACCGCCGTTTTCTCTTCTAGGAAAACAGACCGGAAGCTGAGAATTTTCGCGTTAGTTTATTTGTGATGAAATTGAGCTACATGGTCAGCATTTTCGAGAAATTAAATAACTTGAATCTTCAACTGCTAGGAGCAAATACACATATATTGGATTCGAGTGATAAAGTTAATGCTTTTTGTAGGAAATTGGAATTGTGGAGCAGAAATTTAAAGCAAGAAAACATAACAATATTTGAAAATTTAAATGATTGTATTAAAACTTACAAGGCTGAAGAACAACACGTAAAAGTTGTTTTTGTAACCATTGAAAATCATTTAGCAATGTTAGCAAAGAATTTTAAAAAGTACTTCCTTTCTGACGACAAACTGATATCAAGTTACAAGTGGGTGAGGGATCCATTTAAAATACTCCCGAAGGACTCTCAATTAAGAGGAAGAAACCTTCAGAGACTTCACGGCAAGCGGCGAAACCAAAAGACAATTTAGTAATAAATCACTCTTTGAATTTTGGGCAGGAGTGGATGAGTTTTCTGCACTAAAAATAAGGGCATTTCGCATTCTAATACCATTTTCAACATCTTACCTTTGTGAAACTGGATTTTCTGAGGTGGCTTCTTTGAAGACAAAATATAGATCTCAGCTAAATATAGAAAAACAACAGAGTGTGTCTATTTCTAATATCAAACACTACTTCGAAAATCTTTGCTCTTCAAAACAGGGCCAAGGAAGTCACTAGCAATTTTTTAATTTATTTGTAATTTAGTAAGTTGTTTTAATTTAATAAGTTAATTATTAAATATGTCGAAATGTATTTTGTTTTGTATGTGTGTTCTTTCCTTTCAGTCACTTAATCAATTTTTTAAATAACATTTTCTCTTGGATATGCTCGCGCCCCCCAATTAGTGTGCTGGCGCCCCCCTGGGGGGGCGCGCCCCACAGGTTGAGAATCACTGTTGTACAGATTTACGAGCACGGTGTTGAAAATTGTAAGAAACATTCTGCAATGCTTTCCGTAGGAAACAAGCCATATGCAGGAATTACTTCCGACTGACCTGCCAACAAGGGAGACCTTTGCATTAGAACTTCTTGCTTGCTTGGAGGTGGATAATGGATGGCTCTGGAAAATTTTGTGGACAGATGAAGTCCATCTGACAAGGTATGTCAATACCCAGAATTGTCGAATATGGACAAGAGAAAATCCACTGGCAATGCACCCCGAACCACTTCATCCTGAAAAGGTCAAAGTGTGATGCTGCTTTACGGCAACATTCCTCCTACAGTCATACTTTTTCGATTAGACGGGTGCTTCCGGTCCCGTTTCTTTCTCTTTTGGGCAACCATGTCATTCCAACTCTGCAAAAGCGTGGACTTGTGGACGGAATCATTTTTACGCAGGATGACGCTCCACCTCACATTTCACACCCCTTGAAGCAGCTGCTGAATCACCGTTTCGGAAATGTTCGAATTATCAGCGGTCATTTTCCTACAGCCTGACCGTCCCGATCACCTGATCTTACTCCGTGGGACTTCTGTCTGAGGGGTTATTGAAAAGATGCTGTGTTCAGTGCTGCAATTGCAATTTTAGCGGAATTAAAAGTACGCATTTCGCAATACATTCTGAATATCACCCCGGAGACATTGAGATCTGTTGTGGAACAAGCTATTTGACGCTTTCAACTTGTTACACAAAACGCTGGACACTATATTGAAATTTTTTGAGCCGAACTTCTTGATGAATGGTTCTTATGCGACATGTTTCCTCAAAACTCTTGAAACCGATTTGTCCCTTTCTATGTGAAATATACAGTTATGCAAATAAAACTACTGAATGGTTCTTATTTGTCAATACGTTTTAATGAATAACTTACACCTTAGTAGTTGTTTAACGAATCATTTCTCATCATTATTCTTACAGCACCATTTGTTGCTAAATTTGAAACTCATTTTTCTTTTGTCATGTGCTTTCCGACTTCTTCAATAGCATGTCATTCAAATTATGCGTCATCGAATTTTCGTTATATGATTTATATATAATATGCAATGAGGATTTTCATTGTCATTTTCAAGCTTTCATTTTCAATTTTTCTTGCTGGCAAAGAAAGTTTTAGAGCTCGACCAATTTTCAGATGAACTGATTAATGGTTAATTTAAACTGATTAATGGCTTAAATTAATTAAGTAAATTCGTAAGAATTCAAAGAATGTATAGTTTAGAAATCAAATTTCAACTTTAATTGCCAATAAATAGCTAAATATATATATTATTTTTGAATAAAATTACTTTAATTAGTTGAAATTATCCATGAACCAACAATCTTTATTTATTAAACAAAGAGTGTTGGACATCATTGGTTTATTTTTAAACTTTCGTGAGTTAGGCAACTACACTGTGATTTCCAAGAGAAAAACTACAACAGAAGACGATAGATAATTCAAAAGCTATACTGTGAAAGACGACTCCAAAATAACAAAGAATAAATTGCTAATTTTTTGCCTAAGCATTTTGGGACATGAACAGTTTGTTACCTTTACATTTTGAGACTCCAGAAACCTCAAGTGAAAACAATACCATTCTCTGATATTATAACAAATAAAACACAAAAGTTTCGAAATCGGGCAATCAAGCTATTTTTTTCCGTCTTTTTTCTAATGTAATCAACTACTCCATATTAAAGCATACGAAAGACGTGAAAATGAATAAGAGTTTTGAATGAATTCATGTAACTTCACAAATGAAAAATGTTAAGCTTTTCAATAAAATAACTAATTTCCTGTTTTATTTCAAAATTCAAGATTGGTTTATAATTCTTTTACTCTCTTGAGGAATAACTAAGAGTCGGGTAATGTATGTTTTGAAATAAAACTCTTTTACAAAATAAGTGCATAAATAATTTTTGCTATTGGTTACCAAAAGTATTTTGTTTCATATATCCAGTTTCAAGACAAGATAATTTCAGTTAATGAAAATTTGAATAGAAATGCGTTTCTAGCAATGTTTATGATAAAAGAACCTATTTTAATTCATCTAATTTGCCTCTCTGTCTAGACAGTTCACATTTATTGCTGCTATAAGGAAAACTATTTCAAAAGGTCAAAAACTGAATTCCGTCACAGTGATAAGATGGCGTAAGAAATATGTTACATTTTCTATCAAAAGTTTACTTTTATTATTAGAACAACGAAATTCTAAATCGTGACATTTTCAATGTTTACTTGAATTACATCGTAGACATTTTTAAGAATATCATATATTTTCTGTAAAATATAATGAAACATTTAAGTGGATGCAAGATGTCAAAGATTAAATATATAGAATTTGCTAAAGGTTAGCAAAGAAATAATTTTTCAGTATCTTTTAATGTTATTACAACGCGATATTACATCAATTATACTTCTCGAAAATATATAAAATAAAAACTTTATGCTTAATATTATTACTTAATCAATATTAGCCGAATTATTACTATAATGTAAAAGTTTTGACTTCAAATGCAGAAAAAAATTCTCAATTTTTTTTTCTTATATTACCTTAAAATTTCTAATTGTTTATTAGTTTTGATTTAGAAATTGTAGCATTATTTACTAAGAATATTTTTCAGTGAATTAATTGTATTATTTTAAAATAAAACGCATTTGAATAGTATAACATTTAAATTAAATTGACATTGCAATTGCAAAATAAATATGCCAAAAAAACTTTTCATTCCGCTTATGTAAATTTAATTATAGTATAATATTCATTTTCAGTATTTTTAATTATTAATATTAGGAGTTTATTTTATTTTAAAATGACTATTGGGTCAAATGATTTAAATGATATTTTTTCTTCAGTTGCTGTACTTAAAAATAAATCAGAAATTGACCAATGAGATCAGAAGCACGTAGGGGACGTTTTGAGAAGAATTAACTTATTTGCATTACAATTCTACTATCTTGGCATGAGAATTGAGCAAGCAATTGACAACTGCTTCCTGACCGAATTTGTGAATTTTTATTGTTCATTTTTATGTATGCAAATCGACTTGAGTCCTTTATTCAAAATGAAAAGGAAGAAAGATTCTACTTTTTATTACTAACTCTCGCCTTTCAAGACAAAAGGGTCGACTGTCTGTTGAGTTGCTACAGTGCGAATTCAGCAGACATCATAGAAAGGACAAATTAGATCCAGACATCATTACAAAAAAATGGCCAATGTATGCAATGGTTTGAAAATATAACAATCTAAAGCGACATATCCTATTTTTCCCTCTCTCTATTCCATTTTATTTTTGAATATTATTTTTTTCATACCCCTTCACCTATGCCAACCTTACTTTCCTACAAGTATCAATAATAAGAGCTTTATTTAGCTGAGGAAATAATCGACTGGAATTACTTTAAAGATACTTTAGGGTTTTTAAAATTTTACCTTCCATTCCATTTTTATAACAATAATAGTCGCCTATGGTGACCAGGCGGTTCGCCAATATTAAGTATTGCTTATATTTTCAATTTAATATTTTTTAAGCTTTAGTTTTTGATAGTTGTTATATTATTGTGCATGCCTTAAACAATTATGTTCATTATACAACTCATTATACACTCTCTCTCTCTCTCTCTCTGTAGTTTTCTGCCGGCGCCCATAAAATTGCATTCTTAATTTAGAGAGGACTGTAAAACTGCAGTTAATATAAAAATACTTTTTATTGAAGCTAGCCATGTCTTTTTAAAAAATATGAGGATTGAAAACAGAATCGTTCGGTATTGAAGTTTTATGTGCACTGCAGAATAATTTTCGCAATTTATCTATATAAATAAAAATGAATGTTTGTCTTATGTCTCTTATGCCTTCCTAAACCGGTCATTCGAATGCGATGAAACTTGGTCAGCTTATTGTTTGCCTACGGGATGGCATAGGCATAGTACAATCATCTAAAATTTTATTTAAAAGAATTCGAATCTTAATCTCATCCATTTACCAAGGAGTAATTTCCAAAAACCTCGCAGAGGAGACAATAGACTCTGTAGAAATGTTAAATACAAGTTAAAAGTTTATTCTTTGTAGCTATATTACGGAAATGTCATGTTAGTCATTTTCAGAGGTAACAAATTTATTACAGATTACGCGAGAAAGTTTTGAGAAGACAAACTCTGGGGGTTTTAAATTTTAATTATATTTTAGCGTTTTTTGAAATATTGTATTACCAAAAATATTGTAGTACAAATAATTTTGTACCCTTTTAGTTTTACCAAATTATCTTTTCAACTATATTATCGATTTTATAGTATAAATACATTTTTTAGGTTGTATCAATTTTAAAAGAAAGTATTTTAATCAAATTTTCTAAAATTAAATTTGAAAATTCTGAACAAATATTAAACGAATTACGAGATGCAATAAATAATTCCTTTCATTATCATTCTGAAAGAACACCAAGCTTTACAATTATAAAGAATACAGAAATCTAATATATAAAAATGAATATCTGTTCGTTCTATTTCGATTAAACATTCCGAAATTACTAAATGATTGCCTTAATATTGTTTTGTTCTGCTGTAGCTACGCACCGGGTACCAGATAGTATAATATATTAAATAATTATTTAACAAAAATTTCTCTGATTCATCGTTTTAGTTTTAGTTATTAAAATTATTGTCAATTTAGTTATTAAAATTGTTTATCAAATAATTTAAGTGATGTGAAAAAATTATTTTATCTCAGTCAATAAATGCACTTATGAAACAATTTTGACCTTTCAATTTTCACAGTACTTTTGTCTTAAGGAATCATATTTTAAGAAATAATCCTGACACTTCAATTTTTAAATCAATAAATAGTAGTTTCTATTTTCTGTAGTCAAATCTGACCGATTAATGAAAATTTTGAACATTGATTTTAGAACAATCAACATTTTCAAAAGTATAGACCAATCACTATTGAGAAACTCTGGATTAGCGTATCTTCTTTATGACGGTTAATGAAATGGATTAAATTCTCCAGTTTTTTCAGAAGAGAGAAATTCGAATTTTATAATTAGTAAATTTTTAGTCAATTTTAGACAATGTATTTTATTGGAGTTCAACAATTTTCATTTAAAATATTGGTGTTTCGAGAATATTTTTTTAAAAATGTGATTTAAAAGGCAGATGGCCTGTCTAAATATTTAAATTACGAACTCAAGTTACATAAAATATAATCATTATTTTGATCATTTCCTTAACAGATGGATGGATCAAATTATTTAATGAGCTCAAAGTTTAGTGATTATCCTATTAGTGATTATTTAGTGATTATCCTTAAGTCATTTTTGTCTGAAATTAATCTGTTTCATTGAATTAATAACAAAGATGCTGCAAAAGATCTTAGAAAATTATTCCTCCATTCTATAGAGACAAAAATATAATATATTTTAAATTTGCAATAATTGTTTATTTTTTTAATCTGTACTTCTGAATTTATGATAAATAAAATTCTGAATTTTTCTAGTTGGCAAAAAAAAGTTAAAATAATTTTGAGGCGGCGGGGGCAAAAAAAAACAGCTCTTCTAAAAACTTATCATTGTGCGACAAAATGGCCAAGTGATCAGACCAAATCAATTAAAACAATGAAAAAGGAAAAAAATAAATATAATATATAATTATTTGTTTCATTTAGACCATTTTAATTCACTTATTTCTATTATTAAAATTTTACAAATGAGCCCTTAATTGGACGGATATACAGTACAATTTTTACTTAAATTAATCTGATTTATTGAATTAATAATGTAGGCACCGTAATTGTATTTAAAATATCAGCGAAAATTTTATTTTTCAATTATTTTTTTAGAAAATATATTATTATGTGAGAATATGATGTATTTTTGGCTTGAGGTTTTTTTAGTCACAAAATGGACTGGCAGAAAGAAAATAAGCGATTTATCGCTTTTGAAGTATCAAATTTTTGTTTTTAAGATTATTAGAAGATGATAAATCCGGTTGTGGCATTTGGCGACATGCGCCAACATAAATTTATAACTAGGTACGAATATCCACCAGGTTCCAGATTCTTTCATCTGGTGATTAAAGGGCATTGGTCGTAAGAAGTAACCGCATGAAGAAACATAAAGAAGAAAACGGATATATATATATATATATTATAATTATGGTAATAATATTAATTTTAAATTTTATAGTTTGGAAAAAAAATTTGAAGCTCAAAACATTTTGAGATGGGGAAAAAAAGTACAGTAGTCAAGTAATCATTTCAAAAAAAAGTTTAGGCCGGTTTCGGAGCTCGGCCGATATTAAGAAAGAGAGGGAGAAAAAAAACCACCATCATTTTCATAAGTATCGAAGCATGCATAATCTGATAGTCACGTGATTGCTCAGTTGAAGCTTATTATTAATTTAAACTAATTAAGACAAAAAATAATATTGCTCTCGCATGTTAACTTGAAATTTGCGATAGCGGAATTAAATTTTTATTATAATTCGTACTTATTTCATTTCTTACCAAGCATGTACTTAAAATTAGATTTTTATATGCATAATTCGCAATAAAAGTCTATTTATTTTTTCATTTGAGCTTTTGGTAATATGGTGGCAACTTGTTTATAAAATCTCATTTTTTTTCTCTTCATGTATTAATGAATACATGCAGGTTAAATTGTATTCTTATCTCGTGAGAAATAAATTATTGAAAATATAAATTATTTTTTTTTAATCCATTAAAAATAAAAAATAAAAAATTGTTGTTTTACAATTTAAAAAACAAAAAAAGTTTCAAATGAAGATATATAATCTTCTCACTTCAGAAATACCGTCAAGCCTATTTGACATTAACATGTTAATAATATGATTATCTCAATCCAAATATTCCGAGTTTTTGAAAGGTATTAAATATTTTGTTGCTGCTGATCATTAATCTTAAGACCTTATAAATTTTACTTTAGGCAATAACTTATAGAAGGGGGGGGGGGATATATTCTTGTCGTTTTTAATTTTAATCTTTTATATTTTGCTTTTATGCTTTATCCATATTGCATTCGATTCCACTTGGCAGAGCTGTGAGTCACTACAAACTTCAAGTTGTGGTACACTTGTTACAAGGTAACGACAGGTCGGACACCGATGGCTTATAAGGTCAGTATTATAGTTTAAATAATCCTTCAATTGACATGCTTGACATGATATGCTTGTTTGACAATAATATTGGACCAGCATTATATAGGATAGCATCATTAAATACAGAGTAGATGCTGAGGCATTAGTTCAAATACTATTAGTCGGTCTTTCCTAGTAAGTAGATAAGGCAACTGCCTAAGGTTGCAAGACTGAACAGGAACACAAAAGGGGGTTAGTTTAAAATATATTAATTTAGTTGCGAAATAAAGATATTTGTATAAACTGCAGACTCTATGAACTATAAAGTGTTACAGTTTGATTCCATAATTTTTACTTATAATATAGCTCAATGTGTGCATGTGTTGGCTCTCTGCAGGCCATTCAACCTACAGCTATCAAATTTGGCATTTGTATACCTTGGGGTTCGAGAATGTACATCTCGAAACTATTTATCAAATCCTTAATTAGAATTTTTATTAATTAAAAAATAAGCAAAATTTTGGCATTTTGCCGCTATAACTTCCGAACATATTACCGTATAAACTCGATTTTACATCAAGTTAAAGATTTAAAAATTTCCTTTTAAGCGGTACTAATACCTCATCTTATAAATTAAGTTGTGGGTTTTAACGAATTTTCAAATAAATATTTCACCCATATTTTTCAACTATATATTTCGGCCAAAATAAAAATAAAATGTAGTCTGCAGGACCACTCCAATGAAAAAAAATTATCTTTTTATCGACATGTTTTCATCATAAAATCATCAGTTTAAATTTTAAAAATAAATCAACTGTTATTGTTAATTAAATCTTTGTAAAATGCAATTTTCAGTAATGATTGAATGGAGTAAAATAAACATTAAATGTAATATTTTCTAAAAAAATAAATGCAAGACTAAACATTCTATGATCGTTTGCAATATCTATATATTTAATTAAATAAATTAGTTTCATTTGTAAATTATCTAATTTATACAGGATATGCATTCCTATTCGTGCCTAGTGCCTGATTTGTACATTTTTAGTAATAGACATATATAATTTTTAGTGCTTTTAAAATGGTCTAAATGAAGTTAATAACAACAATTTACGTAATTTGAATCAATAAATGCATTGATAAATAAGAAGTTTTGCATTTTTACATACTCTGTTCTGAAATTCATGTTTCAAGATACTAATAATTTAAACGAAACGTGTTACATCAATCAGTCATCTAAATCCATCATTAAAACTGACTGATTTATTAAAAAATGAAAATTACTGTTAAACGTACTCTTTTAGGCGTTTCAGTTCATTTTAGAACGCTTTACTCCTAGAGTACACCAAAGTCGCCTAGTATTTGATAAAGATTTAGTATCTTATGTGTTTCATTACTAGTACTAGTTATTATATTATTTATAAATCCTCTAAAGTAGATGGCACAGCATAGAAAACGAGTAGTAAAAAATAAAACTATATGCACTTTATTAAATGAAAATGTACAAATTCTAAAATAGTAAAAAATAAAATAAAATAGAAAAAGAACTTAAAATAAATTTAAAAACAAATGAAATAAAAAGACAGTAGACAGTCATTATTATAAAAAAATCGGAAACATTTTGTTTATGTTCATAATTCATACTTGGCGACTATTTGACGAAATGTCGAAGAAACTGGGAACTCTGGAGACAAAATGGATAATACTGTGAACTTTGAAAATTTCAGAAATTGAGTCAATATAAACAGAAAAACACCAGGCTGTTCTAGAATCTTCACCGCCCACCTCTCGGGAACTATAAAAGACCCACCATCACAAGCTGCGGTCAGTCGTGTGTTGAGGAGTCGTGAAGCGAGTCGTTATCATGGAAAGGGTATACGGCGAATAGTTGGATCCGTTCAGCGAAGAGTTCAAGCAATTGCTGAAGTTAGCTGGGTGCCGAGTTTTGGTGTTTAATACGGAAGATGTGTCGAGACCTGAATGGATTAGCCAGCCATGTAGTAGTGAGTCGCTAGTTGGATACGGCTAAAACGAGGAGACATTTAATAATTACAGCCGTCTGGAGAGATTACAGAAGGAATCTACGAACATTACCTCTCCTGCTGTTGCTATTATTACTACTGATTACGGCTTGTGGATTACTGTTTGTTGTAGAGTGCTGATGTATGCTGTACTATCGTTTTTGCCGTCTCTGTGTTAGTACCAATAAAAGTCGTAATCGTCTGCCATTAAAGGACTGTGTTCATTTCTGGATTAAACATCTAATTTAGAAATAGAGCCAATACGGAAGAGGAAGTTTAATCCATAGCAATATTTTATTTTGCACATTATTTAGTGTGCCGTATATTGACTGTAGATTTTCTTTTTCAATGAGTATCCAGAATCTACACGAATCAAAGTTTATTTTTTCTTGAATTTTGTAAGTAGATGAAATATTTTGAAAACGGTATTCTAATGAAAAAAGAAACTTTTTGATTTTAGTTATAGAACACTGAAATATATCAGATTGTAAATTAAAGTCGAATTTCAAGCGTAGTCCATTGACACGGTAATCTGCTTCAGAACCTTATAAAAAGGAAATTTAACTGATCAGTGATTAAATATTTATGATTATTCACATTGTCAGCTACAATTAGAATTGGTATCTGCAAACAAATGTGGGCCACAGCCATATGATTGTAAGGTCTCGGTTTCGGAACCAAAGGGTTTAAGTTTTCGAGATACGATTCTATAAAGAACCATCCTATGAGTGGATTTGGTACTCATTAAATCAATCGGAGCCCAATGGCCGACCATTGGTGTGGTGTGCAAGTTTAGAGAGTGGGGTGCTTCGGTGTTGTACTCTTTATCTGACTGAGATTAAAAATTGTGAGGTCCATCTCAAAGTATCCCTTTTGTTGCTTTAAAAATGGAGGTTACTGTAACTAAACTAAACTAAAAAAAGTTGTAAAGACTGAAGGAACCCCAAAAAATGTTAAAAAATGCACATATTATAAAATGAATTTTTAAAATAAATATATATATTAATGAATTATTATGATTATTTTGTGATACTAATGAGTCTGCAATTTGAGGGTGTAATTTATCCGGTTGTTTAAATTGTAAGCGATTTTTTTTTCTTTTTTTAATTTCTCAAACTGCTACAAAATATTTTAATTGTTGATCATTAATTGTAAACTATGTTAACAACAATCAATTTTAAGTAGTAAGTCTAATGAACTTCTTTCTCAAAGTCTAATAATTTAGAAAGTCTAATGAATAATCGCAATCCCAAAAACTTTTACTACATCATTACTAGAAAAAATTATCCTTCAAGAATTTAGAAATTTTAACTCAATCTTAGTATTGGGTAATTATTAAAAAAATCCACTTTTCGGATATATGAGACAGTAATTATCATGCCACTTACAGGAAAGGGATAAAATTTTGGTTCAAAGTAATTTGAGGCATGCTCTCAAGAATTATATGAAAACTAATAGATAAGATATAATAGTTGCGGTTACTGAAACAAAATTTCAAAACATTGAAATGGCAGCACCAATTTTTCTTTTAATGAAATATATGTTTTCCGTAGCAAAAAAACAGTAAATAGAGCTTTAATGATACCTGTAACTCGAAAATCCTCAGTTGTAAATAGAAAAAAAGAGAAAGCTATAAATACTAACTGAGAAGCAAAAGGGAACGGAACATTTTATTATGTTTCGTAAATTTTACCTTTGGACTATCTCAACCCTTTGCTAGTGACAGATGGTACTTAGAACTGAAACAAAATAAAAGCATATGGTGGACTTTGCATCTCTGATAGGCACATTAAAGTTCTTTTCTCTTTAATCATGGCGCTGTTGATTTTTGCTCCACAAGTACCATCCCAAAGCCGTTTTAGTTGTTATTGTTACTTATGGCACTTTACAAGCCCGCTGACTGAAAGCTGTCAGCGATTTAAGCCTAAATTAGCACGCCTTGTTACTACAGTAGCGCCAACTAGGACTAAGAGTATGACTTAGCTACTTCATGTTTCACATTCGCTTGCACACCCCTATTTTACAGTATAGGGACATTTAAACTACTCACAAATAGAACACAGAATAAGAACCGTGTCCAAACTGGGACTCGAAACCTGGGTAATGAGAAGACACGCTACCCCTATGCCAGGACGAAGGTACAGCCCTTTATAGTTTTTAAGAATATATTCCGATTAAAAGGTAAGTGATTGCATTTGAAAATCCGTCACTGTAGCCGTAACTGTAAGAGTTTAGCTGTTGTTTTTATATGATTTTTGAGCTCATACCTTAAAATATGAACCAAAATTTTATTCCGTTCTTGTGAATGTTATGTTATTTATAGTCTCATATCTCGGGATAGTTTTTCTTTATAATTAGTCGGTACATATGGTGTTTAAGTGAACACTTTATTTAATTAAATATCAATTATTTATTCGTTATTTTCAGATCTGGCCACCTGTATCCAGATCTGTATCCCATCTAATGTATTTTAATCACTTTCTTTACAAATTTGTTTTTGAAAAAAAAAATGTAAAATAACGTCTTTTTTTTAAAATATTATTATTAAACACAAGGAAACTAAATGAAGCAAAATTTGTAGAATTTAAATTGAATTTCTAGTTTTTCACAAGTGTAAAAGCATTTAATTTTAACATTAGTTTACAATCCCTATTTATCTTAAGTGGTTGAAAAAAAGTTAAATATTAGTCTTCTTATGATAGTTTTTTTAAACAAGGGGCAACACAAAGTGATACTTGACATTCTGTGTACTGGCAACCGGTCTTGTTTTTCACTGGAATCTCATTTACAATCTCAAATCTCAATTTGTGGGTACAGAGAATACTGTATAGTTGGGTTTGATTTTTGTTTCAGTAGCAGGAATCACTATCTTCATAATAAATATCTGAAAAAATTATCGCTTTCGTTATCTGCATTATCGCCCTTATTTTACTTTTCTTCAACGCAATTATCCTTTTTCATACATTACTTATCCACAATCAGACGTATACGTTATAGAAAAAAAAGTGACGAGTCTCACCAAAAGGACCACGAAACCAAAAAAACTTGGCAAACTGCCAATCAAAGCTGAATATTTCTTTTCATTTCCTCTAGGCCGAGTAAATCCGTGATTAAACAAATCGTACTAATAAATTCTGCTTTGCCCAAGTTTTCTCGGAATAATAATTAACTGCAACATATACGAACCCGAGATAACTCGAGATAATCAGGCGAGCGGCTGAAATCAATCCTCACTGTTTTGATTCAAACTATGATTCCCTGGAGAGATATTTCATCCAATTTAGATACCCGATCAAGCTTTTAAGTGTGTTAAAAATTTCATCCGGATCAGATTCTTCATCTAGCAAGACTTCTGGATCGGAAAGGATTAGAACATAATCTGATTAACAAATACAAGAAGACTTCGCTGAAGCATAGTCAAATATACAGATATCTTGCTCGATTAATCTGTTCGAAGATTTTAATCGATTCATTTATTTATGTATTTTCCATTTTTGTTTTTAAATATTTGCTGATGAGGGTATGAGTGAACAAAATATTAGCAAGCAATTTATCTCTACTAATAATAAAGGTGTGTAAGTGCACGTGTGTTGGTGTCCTACAGGTTAGACCATTTGGCTTGAGCAATCAAATTTAACACATGTATATTGAGGAGTGAGAATATATTCCTGATTTTTTGAAATGTTAATTTTTAGAAATTAACTGCAATATTGAAGTTTCAGCACCATATCTTTCCATAATATTGTTAAAATAATTATTTGTTCATCATCCCAAAAAAATAAAACGTATCTTTTCGATTTTGTTAATTTAATGTATCTAAAAAAATTTGGCAGTTTTTACTTAAATTCGAACAACAGAATACATACTCCGAGATTGAGACTGTATTTTTATAGCATATATTGTTTTAATTGTATGCTTTTCTTCCAGTGATGTAAACTTGAAAGAATTCTGTAAATTATCTATGCCTTAATTATTTTGTTAAGTAGAATAAAGCAGTGTTGCCACAATACCACGAAATTTAAGATATGGATGAATCGGACCTATACAATTATAAAAATATAATATAGAATGTTATATCTGGAACTGATCATCATTAGAATGATTAATGTAGAACAACTTATTATGGCGGACAAATTGCCAGAGTCATGGGCAAACTGCTATATCTAAAGGTTTTAAATGAATAAAAATGTTGTGAATTGAATTAAAATATTGGATATTAAAAAAAGGAATATTGGTTAAAAATTATAAACAATATTCTCTGTGAACCAACTGGTCAACAAAAGGCGACTAGTTAGTAAATCCTTTCAATTAGTATATCCTGATGTTTGAAGTAAAATAACTATTATTTGCAAACATGAATACAGATGCGAATAATTAAATATATTCCCATATCCATATTTAATCAAATTATATCTCTAAAATAAACACATAGCATGAGAGAGTTTTTATTCCATGGAAGAATTATATCTATAAATACTTCAAATCAATATCTCTGTATTCTGGCAAAACATAACATACAAACGGTGCAAAGGACAATATCTAATTCTTCTGGTTTAAATTGAATCAATAAAAGAAAATATAATTTTTTCTATAATGTTAATTAATATTTTTTCAATCAATTATATTTTTACAAACATTTCATGAAATAAATGGCACGACATTCAACTGAAAACAACATTCAAACCTAAATTCATATCAATACCATTCTGTATGAGAATATTCTGAATGTAAATTCAAATTTTGCAACAATCTCGCTATAAATTAGGATCTCAAATGATAATCAAAACAAGCGTCTAGACAGCTATTTGGCTCTAATTACTAATTATATAAACTATGTTAACATACAATTATAATACCAAGAGCAATATTATATATATATATATAATTGCTTTTAAATTCAATTGTCTTTTATAAATAAATTGGTGTCAATTATTCCCTCAACAAAATCCCTTTAAGCATAAAGCATTAATTAACTTATAAAACCTGCAGAAAACATTACTTAAACTGTAATGAACATTACATATTTTAATAAACGGATAACTGTTTTGTTTATTATATAACCTAATATATTTTGTTTATTATGTATGTTTGTCTTACCTAAAGGAGTCAAGTTTCCTAATTAGAGAATGGATTAGAAATGTAACTGTTCAAGTAATGCAACTGTTCTTCTAATTTAACAGTCATTCATGATATTGCAACGTCACGTTCTTATTTGTGTAAATGACGCAGATAAAATATTCTATATTTGAGACCCCCTGTGGGTCTTGTAACTGAGAAGAGCTGCCTCCAGCATGGTTTTTGGATCCTCTGAACAAGAGGTACAATAAAGGTGTGGGATATGACTCCCCTTATCAATGACGCGACATTCTTCTTTCAGGGGAAGGTTGTACCGTGGCCAGTGATGGCCCTTATGAACACAGTTCCAACCAGCGTTGCTCTCGGGATGGGTTGGTCATTCAGTATTTATTTTCGAGAGCCAATAATATGGCTTATCCCATCTTTGAGTGAAATGGTGGGAAGTTTGTGGTTTATGGACCAAACGCCAGGTTTGGGTATACTAGTCCTCACAAATGGCAAAATAGGAAAGACATTAGAGAAAGAAAATCATACAACAAAAGAAAATATTTTGAGTACATCAGTTAGAAAACTTTTTTCTGGAAAATAGCAAAAAAAAGTTTTTTTTCAATGAAAGTTTTTAAAAAATGCACAGTTATAATTTGATATGATTAATTTTTTTAAAGTTTCAGAATGGTGTGAAAAGTATTCCTCCCCATATCATTCCGAATTTATTGTAGATATACAAATAAACCTTTGTTTAGAAGGATATTTTGTCATATTATAATTGCAACTGTAAATCTTACATATTATGGTAGTTACATATCACGACAATATTATAAATAGGAAAATAGTTGTTTTTCATTAAGAAATGAAATAAAAAATATCACTCCTAAAAAGTAATAAACATATAATTTATATTTTTTGCCAATAGCTTTTATTATGTTATCGTTCTTGAACTATTGACTATTTTTCATAGATTTATAAATTGTACATTGAAATCAAATCTCTTGTAGAACTACAATTGCAATTACAAGATTACATATTCAATTTAATTTATTTATGTCGACGTGTTTATAGTTATTCCGTTACAAAATTACTGAGAGAAATATGGTAGCCATACTTTGGACAAATGAGGCTCAAAATTTGATAAGAATCTGCATTTTAAATATCAAATCTGTATACAACAATTTACAGGCTAACTGCTGCTGCAAGCTTACAAGCTGTATTTTGCAGTTATCATGCTTAATTCTACACAAAACGCCATGCAGACTGATGTTCTCTTAAAGGATTTCTTTGAAATCTGTTGTTGTCGCTTATCCTTTTAGATTAAACTTGAATTCAAATTAAGTAAGATATAGGAGAAAAAGGGGTGCAGTAACTGCTGAAGGTAAGGATCCCTGAGTATCTGAGGGCATAATGACTTTAGCTCATATAAAGATAACACACACTCGCTTGAGCAGTCCTTTTGTTACATGGGGGAGGACACTTTCACACACCTCACGGAGGAAACTCAGGATAAAGAACAACCATGTCCGTCTTTGATTTAAACCCAGGACGCTCAAATCACTGGGAAGACTCGCTACTCTTAGATCAGGATGCTGGCCTGATAAATTGTTAAACTCATGTACAGTTGCACATAAATTGTAATTTTATGTATAGCTTGCTAATCCCTGCTTTTACAGTTTCTGCAAAATATAGCATTTCTAATACAATGCAAATTATATCACAGTGTTTGATATTTAAGCAGTCCATCCGATATTTAACAACACAAAAGCTTAAATGCATTTCTAAGAAGTATTAATTTAAAAGCGTTCATGAAATTATGAAATAAATTACTTTAATTTCTTCTTGAAGTATTTGATAGCATGGTTTTCTACCATCGGTGAAAGCGAACGAAGAAAGATTCCATTTATTATCTAAACACCCACCAGATCGCACTTAAAATATGGGAAGAAATTCTTCTGGCATAGTAGTTGTTCCTCGCCACCTAGAAAGGAGCATAATTGTGTAAGGTTGTCTAACCTCAATGATGACGAAACATGCCACCTATGGGAGAGGGTGTATCGAGACCAGTGGTGGTATTTACGACAATGGCTTCGAAATTAGGATGCCCAGACCACGAGGAAGACGAGCTACCCATATTCCAGGACACGAATTTTGAATTCTACAAATGTAATGCAAAGACCACATGCCAAATTTCACCGTTCTAACTCAAAGTATTTCAAGGACAAACGAAAGGACAGACGGATATAGTCTCAAAAATGTGTTTTTCAATTGGAGGAGGTTTGAAACAAGGAAATTCTTCAAAATATCTCGATCATTTTTTGCAATTACAATGATCTTCCTAACATTGCTTATGAGATGGAAAAAATGATTTCTGCAATATATATATATATATATATATATATATATATTTCTAATTTGATCTGACTGGTGCCGTTTCCGAGATTATTAGTTATGGACGTTAGGCACCCCTATTAAATGTTTAGCTCAATTGAATGGATTGACCCTGTAACTTCTTTTTTTGTGACCTTCGATACACCTGCACTTTTTCACCCAATTTCATCGAATGATTTTTCACATAATTCAGTTATTACTTTGGACATGGTTTCTAGGACCCCACCCCCTGTTAGTGTCCCAGCAATAAACAAGGCTTAGCAGATGGTGCTAAAACTTCAACCTCAAAATATCATCCCTTTTACTGATCTTATTATGAAACAGAGCCCCAGACACTTTTAAATAAAGCTGAAAGTTATTTCAGTGATAAAAATATTGTACAGACGAGTTTTTAGATGGAAGTTCGAACTGATTCTGGTATGTATGTTCAGATATAATTATTTTTTCGCAGTGCTAATGCATTTTGAAATATTTATAAAATATATTTTTATACCAAAGAAATACAGAATTTATTCACCGATTTTTATACAAGTTCTCAAGCTGTATGTTTAAAGTGACCAAGAAAACCGTGATATGAAAATCGCACAAGCCGATAAAATAAGGGCCCATTTTACCTATTGTAATTTTTATTTTTATTTTGCAAAAAAATCTTTGAATCTTGCATTATATTGTTTTTTATGTACAATTATATACTGGAAAAATAAATTTGATTAAAAAAAGCATTAAGTAATATGTTTTTTCATGAACATTTTTTATTGTAACATGTAATTTGAGAAGAAAATGTTATGTTCCAACGTATTTACTTCTTTCAATGATAATACCTTTTGAAAATTTTGAAAAACATATCTATATACCAAGAAAAATATCTACAAAATATATTGGCAGTTTTTCATACTAATACATTAGTTAGGAAATTTAATTTGAGTGTAAATGAAATGCGTCTCCTTAACAACATCCCTTCATCCCCCACTTAAGGGTTAACAAATTTCATAGCTTAAGATTACAATTAATTATAAACTTGAGAGCATTGATAAACATGTAGGTAAATATTGAAACCTTTATTAATATTATTAAGCTTTATTAGATTATTATTAAAATGTAATTTATATAATTAATAAGATGGGTGGTTCAGATTTAAGGAAAATGACTTCAGGTAATGAATTTTTCTGAGAGTAGTTGTCTTCGCAATGTACTCAAAAATAAAAATTGAAAAAAGCATGATTTAATTAGAATATGAAGTAAAGCAAAATGTTATATTTGCTTTTCTTTTGCTAGTAATTACATGTTAGTTTTGTAGGAATAGAATAAAGATTAAAAATGCAAAAATGTTTTGTTAGTTTTCTAATTTTTTAAAATTTAGTTTGATAATAATGAATTAAAATTATGAAATCTCAAAAAATTATTCAGTAAACAATGAAAAAATTTTCATTTTTGAATTTTGAATTTCTTAATTATCAAGCTCTTTATTTCCTCAATTAATGAGAAAATTTCTTTTATTAAAAATAATTAATATAAGATTTTCATAATTACTTTTTTCCTCCAATTTATTTGTCGAAAAATTAGTATAATTAATTTATAATCCATCATTAAATATGCATTAATGTCTTTAAAATTCAGTTATTCATTTTTGTCTGTTGTTATATAAATATTTACAACTAGCACTTTTATAACTATCGTTTGTATGTTTCTGCATTTATATTGATAAAAATCAATAAGATTTTCGTAACTACTGTATTTCTGCAATTAATTTATAAGAATCGATCTAATTAATTTATGATCCATCATTAAATGTGCAATAATGTCTGAAAAATTTAGCATTCGTATCAATTGATATATAAATATTTACAACTAGAGTTTTTAAGACTATCATTAGCATGCTTTTGATCGGATTCCTAATAACCAGGGCATCATCTACCTTATTTTCTATCTGCTAATAGTTTTTTATATACATAACAATTGTTTGTAGGCCTTCAATTAATCTTACGTTTTACATATAAGATACAATAGCATTTCACTGTTTACATTAGCATTGTCTTAATCAGCTGTTGCCTAACCATAGAGTGCAAGTTACAGAAATAAGAGCTGGGAAATTAGATTACATAAACTAGAAACAACAAAACTAGACTAGAATAAAAACTAATTACAAAATTAGAAGCAACATCTCAAAAACAAGCAAAAAAGAACCATTACATCAGTTCTAAATTAAGGAAATACATTAAAGCATAACCATAAAGCATACATTAAAGCATTTCCTGAACCAACTCCGAAAGTAAAACTTTTTCTAAAGAACTGTTTATGAATACTTGCTACAACACCGGAATAAAATGCAGTAGTATCAAAAGTTAATTTCTGCTAATAATAAAGGTGCATGTCAGTATTTTGCCACTCTATAGACAAGGTCGTTTGATCCACAGTTTCCGAAATTGGTAGTTATAAGAAATTAGCCGTATTTTAATGTTTATTAGAGAGTTAGATAATCCCTGAATTAAACGGGGGAGTATAATTAAAGCTACACTTTGAAATGATCCTACAATGAAAACTTCTGAACCAAATGCTGTCAAACTTATTGATAGTTTAAAGGACGGCACGATAATTTGATTCCGGCCAAAAAAAAATTCAAAAACTCATTATAGGAAGTGGGGTAATGGTGCTATATGTAATATTGTTAAGCAAAATAAGACATGTGCATAACATTCATCCTTGATATGCTAAGAACTGTTGTTTAGAATGCTTTAATGTGATGTAACTTGTTTTCAGAAAATGGTTGAAACCACACTGAACAGGCTTTGGAGAACATTCCAGATTTTATTGAAAACATTTTAAACAAATACCTTCCTGTCTCAGTTTGTTTGATAATATTACAAGCAGCACAATTTCCACTTTGGGGATGAAATTTTGAGCTTTTTTTGTTAGAAAAGAAAACCCAAGACTTCTTTTAATTTAACCAAGTTTGATAACATTTGGTTAAATTTCTTTAATTTCCATTAAATTTCCTTTTATGACCCTTTCAAAGTAGGAATTTAATTAAAACCACCCTGTGTTATAGATATAAATTATATCTATTCGAATATAAATTTTAAGCAGTTTTAAAAAGTTAAACAATTGTATTTTAAAGAATGATTGAATGAATAAATTAAGCATTAAATTAAATTATACAACGCACTTTTAAGCACGCAATAAGAATCTCAATTTATTGTAATTATTTGAGTTTATAAATTAAAATTCGTATATTTTGGTCATAAAAATGACTCTACAGAAAATAAGATTACAGCCATGAAACATTCTGGGTGCTCTTGGCTGAATCAAGATAATAATGGATGTCCTCAAAAAAATGATTAGTCAGATTCGTAATGATAGCAAAGAAAACGAAATAGGGGAATAATTATGTAGACAAGAAAGGTGTTATAGAATTTAATCATTCTGAATTTTTACAATTCTTAATTTTTTTTGTTTAAATTCTTGAAAGAAAGTATCCAATGATTTCGATGCGGAGCTATTATCCTCTTATAGTATGTAGTAAACTTTAGAATTTTTCACTAAAGAAATAAAAGAAATTGATGAAAAAAGAATTTTGTAGAATCCTCATGTGAGAAGAAATCCAATCTAACTTATTTCCCAATTTTTTCATTGACTGCTATATCCAATATTTAAGTAAAGTTTCAAACTCCATGATAAAGAAATAACTCGATAAAATGTTGAAGTGTTCGCGGCCACGAAATTCAACTAAGTATCATTAAAAAAAGAAAGAAAAAGTGTGAAAATATGAATTCTTTCATTGATGAAAACCATTTCCGTATATACATTTCCAGGAGAGGTTTGGTATAGTTCAACTTTCTCTGAGTCAGAAATATCTAATGACAAAAAATGAATAGATAAAACAAAATAACTTTTGCCATCGGATAGGAAAACTCATAATTTTTTATATACTTCTGTAAATTCATAGAATTCATTTAAAAAATTCTAACGTTTACCTATCTACCAATCAAATAAAATATTTTGGGCCAATCATTTATTTCTCGGGGGAAAATGTTCTTTTTTTTTTTTTCTTTAAAAAAGAAATGGCGAATTTTGTTCTTCATAGGAAAACAGCTTTAACTTTTTTTTCTGTATTTAGGTTTCTGGAAGTTGTTTTTTAAGAGCCATGGCTTTTATAACTTTCATTTTGGTCTGATGAAAAAGAAAAATAAACCAAATTGCATTCTCACCTCATGCAACTAGAATTTTTTACTAGCTTAAAATATTTTCCATCAAACTAGGAAAAACTTCAAAAATAAAAAAGCAATAGGCCGAATGTGTTTCTGTATATTCATTTTCTGAAATATTTATATATTTTTTTTTATTTTTCACGCTTTAATACGAAAAAGATATTTACTATGTGTTGTCAATTGCGAGCAAACAATCTTTAAAGTTTACGTTAATGAATAATATCTTTAAGATTTTATTTTATTTATTTGATGAAATTTTTATCATACGCATTTTCCGAAATCTTTGAAGGGATGGTATACATTCATATCTTAAGTAAATATTTCATATATATAAAAATGAATTACTTTTATACTTAAAAGAGATGACTTACCGAAAATTCTATGCATAGGTATTCAAAGAAGTTTCCGTAGAATATTGATAAAAAAATTCAATAACATATAAATATTTTTTAATAAGAATGTTTAAGAAAAGGAAAATATTTTTTACGGTGCTTCAATTTCCCTACGTCAGTAAATACACTGGCTTATCTTATAGTGGGTGTATGATGAGAGAACAATCATCAGGCTTCAATAACGAGGGACATGAACTTTTATTTACCATGCTGGCATGAATAGAAAGGCGACAAATATTCAGCAGAGACTAACACAGATAATACACAGGAATACGCTCCAACAAACAATCGCCCACAAGTAGTAATTGGGAGTAATAGAAACCACAGTACACAAAGCTGCCAGGCTGGCTTTAGCAACTTTCAATTTCCGATCCACTAATATGAGACTAGCTATTCCACACACTTGGCCATGCTGCTTTCACAAACACCAGTACTCCATACACAGCTCAGTTCAACAATCGTTTCAGCTCCACCAATACTTGTTCTCCGCTGAACTATTCCACCGTTTCTTCACTATTGTCTCGACAACTCGAATCGACTCACGACTACGATTCCTTGATGAATAACTTCAGCTTGAGACTGCCAGTATTCTGTAGTTCACTGGAGGTGGCTCTAAAAGGTTCTGGACCAATCAGCTGTATATCTATTCCGATTAGCTGAATTGCTGAAATTCTCGAAGTTTACATCAATATCTATTTTGTCGCCTAAGTCCCAAAATGCATCACCATGTTACCAAATAATTGTCAAATTTATCTCCAAGTTTTGAGATTACTGACGCGATACCCGATCAGCAACCAACACAGTTGATCATAAAACGATGTAATGTCTTGATCCTGAGTGATAAAATAAGGGAGTAGAATTTCAGACAATTCGTTTATTTACAGCCATATATGTACATAAGAACAACTTGCTCTAATTTAGGTTAAAATATTTGATATTTACACCATTTGGATGATGATGATATTTACAGAATAGTCGGAGATTGACATTTATCATGAAAATAGTTCTCCTTCCATTCGGAGAAATAGCAATACAAGAGCCGGCGTCCTGGCTTAAGGGTACCGTGTCTTTCCCGTGATCTGGGCGTGCCGGGTTCAAGTCCCGGTTCGGGAATGGTTGCTCTGCGTTCTATCTGTGAGATGTGTGAATGTGCTTCCCTGTAAAAAAGGGCTGAGCAAGCGAATGTGTGTGTTTCATTTTCATTTGAGCTATAAGTCAGACTTCTACCCTCTGGGTGCTCAGGGGTCTGTATCCTCTGAAGCTACTGCACCCCCTTTCAGTGGAAACACGGGCATGACATCATCATCAACAACAACACAAGAAGCTAACAGATTGCAAGTTAATATGGTTACTCCAAGGTGGAACTTATTTTACCAGTCAGCAATCCAAGAATTATTTTTATCAAACACAAACACCGTAGTTTATCTCTGCCCAATATCCGCCTCTCACCTCACACTAGTCCACTTGAGCTAGGCCAAAAGCCGTTCAGTAAAATGTCCCTCTCATGATCATCAGCCGATCGTGAGAATGTTCGTTAATAATGTGTCATCGTAACTGAACGTTCTGAAATACTTGTTGATCATAGTGTCTTCACAATAGGAATAAATTAGCATCCAAATGACCTGACACTCCCTCTCCTGGAAGGTGGCAATAAGTTTCTATTAAACTATGAGCCCCACATGTGGTTCTTCAGCTTTGATATCATTAATGACCAGATGGGACGAACACTAAGGTGAAATAGTCCCCATCTGGCAATCTGGGGGCATTCAACAATTGAATCTTTCAACAGATGGTGAAACATCTGGCTGGAAATGCCAATTATCAAGAATGGGAAAGGGGAACGTAACAACGGTCTTTCTTCTGATTGAACTAACCATGATGGGAAGCAGCATTTTAGTTTTGTAACAATATCGTTTTTAAACTAAATAAAAGAAATACAAAATTCATTAATTATTTGTCAATAAAAAATAAGCTTTAGTATGATATAATTTTCATCGTCATTTATTTATTAGCGTTTCTCTTAATTGAATATATTTCTTTCGTAATTTTGTTTAAGGTATTCGATTACGTTCGAAGGAAAAGTTTTGAAAATTTGGATTTTTCAAAGACTATTTAGGGTTTTTAGATGTATTGTCAATTATAAATACTATAAATATAAAAAAATTACTTGAAAATATAATATATTTTGAGAAATAGGAAAATTTATAGTAAACTTTAATGATATTTAACCAAAATGGCTAACACTTGAAGCAGAATTGTAATGCAGCAATCCTATTTTAATTTGTACGCAAGTTATAGATTTTAATGATGAATGAAATGAAACAAAATCTAAGAAAAATCTTGAGATGCAAAGAATTTATGGGTTAAAATATACGCATATATGCACTTTTTCCATTAAATCACAACTTAATTTTTTGAAAAACACCCATAAATGAAAAGTGTTTCACCAACAATAAAACTTTAGGTTTATGTCATTGCTCATATTATTTAATTCACTCACTGAACTTTTTATGTAAATACCTTTATTCATTTCTGAGATATAATGTTAACGGTGGAGACATTTTATGAAAATTAAAGTTTTGAGAAAATTGAGTTCAAAGGCAAATTTTACTTGTAAAATATGTGAGCTTGGATGATAGGCCAGGTTTTCCTTTTCTTACAAAAGATAAACTGTTTTGGAAAGAGGGAATCTGAACTACTATAAATAATAATAATAATAAAAACATTGCCAATGTGTTCGATAGCTAGGGTTTTTTAACGTAGTCGGATACCTTAAATAATGCAATACTGTAATTAATTTTAGCTGGTTAGCCTTGAATAATAATTTGATTAAATTTCCCTTATATTTACTATGGAAATGTTGACGATTCACTTGGGAAAGTAAACTCACATCGCTATTCAATTAAATCTTAAGTACATAATCGTACGTTCATGCCGATGTTACTAAAACTTGCTAAAACATCAAATGCTGGTAGAGATTAAAGCAATGCTATTCTATTAGTCTTACACGGTTTTCTTTAAAATATCCCTGAATCTTCCTAATATTAAACTAAATCCCATGATATGGCAATAGTGTTAAAAGCGTAACTGTGCTTTTAATCTTTATTCTAAATCCTTCAAGTATTTCAACGTACTGTGATTTTACATTAGAATTTCTCGTTCAAAATATCCAAAGATAAAATATATATTGGGTTGTTCGGAAAGTCATTTCGTATTTTTTTGTCAAAATGAAAAGAAATTTTCGTTTAATGAATAAATTATTTATTAAATTATAAAATTGCCATTCTGGTCTAATACCTTTTGCCATATTTTTGGTAGTAACATGATTACACGCTCATAAAAGTTTTGGTCTTTGCTGTAAAAAAAACTGATCGAGGTGGTTTTTGGCCTCCTCATTTGAAGGAAAAATTTTGCAAATCAGTTCTGGTACTGATGTACTGTTAACACATCTTCTCCACACATACTGGCTAATTTATTTCTGGCTTGAACAGCATTTTTACCTTTTATAGAAAAAAAGAAAAAAAATGACGAAAATGCTGTTTATTGCTCTCCATATTTAAAAGGGCACCATCCAAAAACTACTGCGAAGAATCAGCTGCACTTTTTCACACTCAAGCCTTGCTATATCAGCTCTTAAAACATAAAATGATTTTGCGGTTTAAGTATGAAATTGGGTGCGAAAAATGCAATTAAATCCTTTGTCAGGAAAAAACGAAATTACTTTCCGAACAACCTAATATTTAAAAATCTGAGCAGCCACTAAGGCATACGGCTAAATCTCAATTCACCAAACAGCCGTGATAGCATTGTAGGGAACTAAGATTGAGTCCTAAAGACCACCAGCGGTCATGATACAACCTCTCCCATAGGAGGCATGTTTCGTTATCATTGAGGGCAGACAACCTCACACAATTATGCTGCATTCTAGGTGGCGAGAAACAACTACTATACAGGAAGATTTTTCCTTCCCATATTTCAAATGCCATCTGGTGGGTCTTTAGATAATAAATGGAATCTTTCTGCTTTCGCTTTCAACAAAAAAAAGAATCCAACACGGTAGAAAACTGGTAGAAATCCATGGTAGAAAACCATGCTATCAAATACTTCAAAAATAAATTAAAGCATTTCCTTTTATAATTTCATGAAAGCTTTAAAATTAATATTTCTTAGAAATGCACTTCAGCTTTTGTATTGTTAAATATCGGATGGACTGCTTGAATCTCAAACACTGTAATATAATTTACATTTCATTAGTAATGCTATATTTTACAGAAACTGTAAAATCAGGCATTAACAGACTATACATAAACTAACAATTTATGTACAACTGTGCATAAGGTGAACAATTTATCAGGCCGGCATCCTGATCTAGTCTTACTAGTGATCAGTTCGAATCCTAGTTGTTGTTATTTACCCTGAGTTCTCTCTGTGAGGTGTGTGAAAGAGCCCCCTGTAAAAAGGGACTGAGCAAGCGAGTTTGAGATTTTTATCTTCAAATAAGCTGAAATCAGATTTCTCGTCCTCGGATGTTCCTTACTCTGAGAAATTACTGCACCCCTCTTCCCCTATTTCTTGAACTTGAATGAATCTAAGTTCAATTAGAGGTGGTTAGGCAACAATAGCACAAGCTATCGTCATGAAGTCAAGCTCTCAGATATTAAATTATTAGAATAGCTAAAGGATTTTTAAATTTTTAATGGTACAAAATATGATATAACACAGCAAAGTTCATTATTTTTTCCAATAGTCTTGTTTATAGACTTAAATTCAAATAAATAAATTTCGCTTCAAGAAGTCATAAACATTAGTTTTCAATGAAATGGAAAATCTTGATAGGGTTACAATATTTTATATTATATATATCTTAGAAAATATGTCTAAATCGAATTTTAATAAATCGAGTTAGATTATCGCTTGAATATATTTAATATATTTTACTAACATGCTCTGGTAAAAATTTGTAATTATTTCAATTAATTAAAAAATGCAATATTCCAATGAATTATCTGTCTTATTAAGAAATATTTTGAGTTTTATTATTAGCTCATTAAGTTAGTAAGGAGCTTAAAATAAACTCCGCTTTTCCAATGAATTTTCAGACTTTTTTTTCTGAAAACAATTAATTTTCGGCCATTGTATTTTCAGGTAAATTGGTAATAGATATAAACCAAAAGCATTTTGAGAACATAATCCAGCTTACCCCATTTTTTTACCTTGTGGTATCCTAAATCAAACCTGGAAAAATTAACGCAATAATATACTTAAGCTATATTGCCACCGAAGAAAAAAAAGTTTAAATGTAATTAACAGAAATTTCAGATAAAAAGATAAAACACGAAAAAAATGTTCATAAAAATTTTAATTTTCATTCACATTTTACAAAACTCAATTTTGAATGTTTTCATTTCGATAAAGCATTAAAGCATCAAAAGATAATGTTTATAGAAAAAAATCAAACGAAAGTATTTCGAAAATAAAAGGAAAAAAATACGTGAAATTGAAAAAACAATAATTGCAATTTATCTGAGAAATGTTTCCTAAAGCTTCAAAATTATTTATTTTTTTGAATAGAAATATCTCAACAGTTTTCCAATAAAGCAATTTACCTATGGAAAGATATAGCAAGTTGAAAATTTTTTTACCGATTAACAGTTTTGACCTCTTCGAAAAAGGCGTACCTAAATTATGTTACAAAATTTTAGCAATGGTGTCTTGTCAAATACTGGATAAGTATAACGTGTAATACGCAGTATGGTACTGTATATAATAATCGTTTTTTAGTTCATTTGATTTCCATTTGGCTTCAAAGTATTTTAAACATCCTTTATTTACGAATATGTATAAATTAAAAAAAATAGTAATTCAAACTGCGATTTGTCTCTATTTATTACTCCTGACGGACAGTTAATTGGTTAAGGAATCCAAAGAATAATAAGGGATACGATCAAACTCTTAAAAAATTACGTTATGTTTGAATATAACATTTTTACAAGCATGTAAAGTTGCTTCTTAGCACTGTTATTTGAATCACTGGGAAGACAATTGCACGATCAACCTTATGAGTGCTAATCGGGTAACGCGTCAATTGCCCCAGAGTTTGGCAACAAACTTGGAGCCAAAATGTTTAATGAAGCTGTTCATTTCTAATTTAAGCTTTTCTGGAGGGAAGAATCGTATTAAATTTCAGTTTGCGGTCAAGCTTTATAAGGTTTTTTGGAATTTATCTTGGTCAGATAACCATTTCAACGTGCAACTTGAGTTGGAAAGACTTGGAGTTCATTTTGAATAATCAGAAATATTTTGATCCATTCGATTATTAATCAGCGAAATTAAAATTAGATTAATTAATATAATTACACAATTCTACTTTTCTCAAAACTATTCAGGTAAGCGGTTGTCTCCAATCGAATAATCGAGGTGGAGACATTGAAATGCTTCCTTTTTTGAGTGTATAGATTTTAAATTTCTTCATTTCAAGTTTAAGCCTAAAAATATCTGATTAATCTATAGAAAAAGTGTGTTTGTTGTATTAAGAATTATTCTTAATTATTATTTATTACTTTATAAATCAAAGAATATTCAAGTGAAGTATTTTTCATAAGTAAAATATAAAACTTCCTCTACAGATATCAGAGGGACTCCCTTGATGAGATACTGAAGATATGAATAATAAATATAATAATATATATTTTAAATAATGATTACAATTACATATCGACAGTCGATCATAAATGATACGTAAAAAAGTTTACTGAACTTACAAACAAAAACTCTGTCTAAATTGCAGTAATATTTATAAATGTTTCAGCAGGTACAGATATTGTAATATTTATAAGTTTTCGGAGCTTACCTCATGTAATCAAATTATTCTTCAATTGTTTAGAGTGCATTCAACAAATTTCTAACAACCACTTCTAGAACAATTATAGTATATGTAGAATAGTTATAGTTGTATAGTTAGTTACGAGTTACAAAAAGGCACAAACTTTAAAAAGAAAGGAATTTATAATTAAAAATCTTGTCCCAAACATTAAAAAAATTAAAATCAATAAAAATATATAAATTATTTAGAATTTATAAGTACCCATCATCTTATTGTGAATAAAACAAAAGTATAGTGATATTTTAATACATCTTTTGAAAATAAATTTATCGTTTACAATTTTTTCCTCAGTTGAATTCCGATTTTAAGCACTTGTTTCCTTGTTTTTAATGTACAAATTCAGAGCCATCGACTTGTAATCGAATTAAGACAGAAATATTCAAAACTCTATGTATATATTTTAGTTATTTTTGTACGAAGAAACTTCTCCTTATCGAAATATGAATGTAAGAATTAGACATCGACAACCTGAAACATAAAAGAACAGTTATTACGTAGATTTCATTCAGCCTCAAATGAAGTTTAGTTTAAATATTATGCTACCAATAAGATTTCAAATTATTTGAAATTTTTTTCCCTTTAAATCACAATTTATAATAAAATACCTCAGGTTATTTCTACATCAAACTTAGCACATTCATTATCAAGAAGAGAACGAACATATTTGATCAATATCTCATTCAGTCAACACGATACATATGCTTATCATATTTCACTATATTTTATCTTTATAAAGCTTACCGAATTTATATCTTATTATTCAGATTTTTTATCCTAATTTTAATTAACTTTTATGTTTTTATAACTTCTATTCACTCAAGATACTATACGGTATCACTAAAAAATTGTTTGAATACTTGCCAATATTGTAGATATATCGTTTTAATATTGTTGAACATACTATGAAAACAGAGACATCTTTCTGCAATCTTCCGATTGTTACTTTACAACATTTTATATTAAACTGGTTTTCTATGAAATTGGAATGGAGAGAAAGATCATTTGGCTTAATATAGCTTACATACTGGGTTTTGCTCTAAAAATTTCAAACTTCAAAATTTCAAAACCCAGAATTGCTTTCATAAGATTCATATGTTCAAAGAAAAACTTACACTTTATGCTTTAAATTTTTAACTAACTAAATCTTAAAAATGTATTTTTTAGGGAGGAAATATTTTCCAAAATTTAAATTATCACATCAGGAATCATGATACATCAGTTTCAGTATTTTGGGCACCGAACATATTTTGCTGCCTTTATCATTCTTGACAACTTTCTTCCGCTGTTAGAATGTTGAATATTACTTGAATATCATTTCCTTTCTATATTTTTTCTCCTTTATACTTGTTTAGATATTCTGCAAATACTGCTCTTAAAAATTCTTCTCTCCTTCCAGTGATCAGAATGATCAAAGAACGGTAATCGGTTCCAAGACAATCAAACCATCGAATTTCAATTTAATCATTTCGAGCAAAAATACTACTAGAACACTGATATTAATAAGTCATAAAATCCTTTTCAACGGCAGCTTTCCTTGAACATGAATTTAATCAAGTCATAAAATCATTTGAAGCAACTATACTGCATGAACATTGATGTCAATAAGTCATAAACTCATTTTGAAGAGCATCGTTATTTGAAAATTTATCCACTCTATTCCTAAAATTTTTTGGAGTAACAGAACTACTAGAGCATTGATATTAATAAGCCATAAGATCATTTTGAACGTCAGCACTAATTGAACAATAATTCAATGAAGTCATAAAAGCAGTAAGAACAATAACTCCTCCAGAAACATTGAAATCAACGATCTATAAAATCATTCTAAGTAATAGTTCTACTAGAATATTAATATTATTCAGTCGAAAAATCATTTGGAACGACAACAGTACAAGCACAAGAATATTAATCGAAGATAAGATCATGTGAAATAACAATACTACAAGAGCACTCATAAAAATATCTTCAGCCACAGAGCAGACTAAGGCATATATATTAATCAATCATAAAATATATAAGTGGTAATACGTAATTAAATTAATTCCTTATTAACATGTATTATACAATAGTATTGTTACAATATCTACACGATATTGGCCGGCATTCAGTATGACGGATGAGATTGTGAAGACATCCGTATCAGCTCAAGATATTGTTCGTTATTTTAAGATTTAGCTTTGATTTCATCTCAAAATACTTTCATTTCAATACTAATACTTTATAATTAACGTACTTAAATTAATTTTATGATTAAAACTTGATTAAATACTTTATTATCTATTCTACAGTATGTCATAAATATAAATAACCCCTTTGTGTATTATCAAAATGTCTTAAAATATCCTTACTAAAATTTATGAACTAAACCCAAATGCTTTGAATACATTTAACCGTCAACGTGATGCAAAAGCTATTACTCAATTCTATTCTAGGAAAGTATCATCAAATCGCTGCTTTGTTTCAAGGGAACAGTGAAAGGGAATTTTGTCAGCTAATTAGACCCCTTCCACAGAAATTATGTTTCCCTGAACTGATATCTCGTTCGGTTTGGGTTTGCGGTAGAGCTTAAGTAGGTTCAGAATTTCATCCAGATTAGGCTGCCTACCAACTTACCTTTTGGGCCATAAGGTTTAGAAATTCTAACCTAATTAATAAATTCGGAAATTCGAGTATTCAGACATAATCATGTACACTACAGTTCTCAATTGATTAATCGACACGGATACATTGAAAATGATGAAGCATTAACTTTCTTTTGTGATATTTTAAACGCCGTTTTAATTCGCACTTTAATTTAAGTTTCAATAAGGCTTTTTAATTCTTGTAGTGTTATTCTTAAAATATAGAATGTATTTTATAATTACAAAGAGTTATATTATGTAGACTTTTTAACTATTAAAATTATTTCAATTAGTAAAGGGAATTGAGGAAAAGTGCATCTATTTTAAACTGTAATTTACTTGCTAAATATTTACCATAAATTTATAATTTAGCCTTATAATAATAGCTAAATATGATTAAGAAATCTTTAACTTCAGAAAGGTATTTGCAGTTTTCTTCCCTAACAAGACCATTTCATGTGTGTGTGTTAATACTGAATTGCCTCGTAATTTTCAAAAAAATGTCTTAAATTATGCGTTTTTATGGACACATCCTGTTTTATAAATTACCTGTGATACCAAATGAAATTGCGGTAAATAATGAATAAAATGTCCAACGCAGAGATTTAAAAAAATTAAAAAAATTATTTAAAAAAAACATTAAGATTTGATGTGATATGTTACAGCGTTTAAGAAAATTGTAGAAAAAAATTGCTTTATTATTCTGCCTCAGAATTTTTTTATATCTGATGTTTTCTCTTTTAAACAAATGCTTTCACTGATCCATACTGATCCCAAATACCAATTATTTATTTAAATATAAATAAACTGATTGATTTTGAATATACTAGGACGTTTTGAAGAATGAATATAATCCATTTTTTTAATCGGAAAATGAGCAAATTTTTTAGCTATTCAACGATGATAGTATTGTAAAAGATATTTTTCAGTAAAAGTAAATATAATCTAACCAGTTAAAATGATCGAAATTTCTTATTTGATGTAATATCCGAATTTTAAAAATTAATGTTTAAGAAAAGTAAATTTCCAAAATTCATAGTATCAGATTTATTCTGCTTAGAAGATAGAAACTTTTTTCACAATTCGTTTTTTTAAAGTATATTTACTAATTTTTTTGAAGCATGCCTTAATTATTTATTGAAATTTAAAGCAATTAATATTTATTTATACTATAACATTGATGATTCATTTAAAATTTAATGATGATAATTTTTATTAACTAAGTTATAAATGAGAAAAAAATGTGCTAGAATGCAATAAATCGAATACACAGGGTGTCCCAAATTAAAGATACCCTATTCAGAGCTACATACCATCGTATCCATTCATCCGAAAATTCTGAAATTTTGGATACGCCTTAATAAAGGGATGGGAAAGACATTTTGCTTAAAAAAATTAATTCCAAATGTCATTACTAGAGGGCGTATTCATTTAAAGCGGGTCTGTCCTATGCGATAGAACACGAACCATCGCCAATAATCAAATGCGCAGCTCTAGTGCGACGTTAATTCAACCAATCAACAAACCAAACATTTAAAACTGCAGCATATGCACATTTTTCAACATCACTTAACAGCTAGCCAGTATAAAAGGGAATGCATTCTTTGAAAACTTCATGCGAATGTTTTTGCCACTCAAAATGACTAAGTTTGCAATCTCACGCTTTATTAGTCAAACTGTGAGAACCTTAATCGTGTGTCAAATTCTTGTGGATGTATCTGATGAACAAGTGAGATTTTGTATGGATAATCCTAGGGATCCTATACACAGTGGAACGTGGCCTATCCGGCCTGTTACGGTATGGCGAACACTACTGCTAGCCATGAAGTTTGCCTCTTCCAGTTGAAGTGCATCCTCCTCAATGAAGGAACTGATTTCTTTCTCTTCCAGGACGAACACCCAACGATCTCAAATTTCGTAATCATTTTCTTTAATCCTTGAGACCTGTTCGAAGATACTTAAGGCTGTTGGTGCTGAATCGTGGTTTTGATTTGCTTCTTTTATTCTGCAGCCGTACTTTTTAGAGGAGCAGACAGCATCAAGTGCAGTGACATGCACTATCATAAAAAAGCAATATGCATCGATGTTGGAGAATGCAGTTGTTCTGCCTCTACAATCACGCCAATGTCTTGACCGAATGCTTTTTATCCAGGATGGTGTGACTACACACACTCCAAATTGTGTAAAAAATATTTTGAAAACACATTTTACAGAAGAAAGAGTAATAAGCCGCCACTTCAATAATGCTTCGCCTGCCCAATTCCCAGATGTTAATCCATGCAATTTTTGGCTCTAGGGATGTTTGAAAGATATGGTTGGCCATGGCAACCCGAGAACGTTGAATGATCTTAAAGCCAGTATTTGCCGCCAAGTGTTCAATATTTCAACGCAGACACTACGTTCTACTGTTGAACATGCCATTTTCAGATTTCAGAGGGTAGCTGATAATGGTGGCCATCACATGACTGGGATTAATTCCAAGCTCATGTGTAATTCTGATCATAAAATAGTTGATAATACGTCCTCTAATGGCGACATTTGGAACTAATTTTTTTTAGCAAAATGTCTTTCCCATCCCTTTATTAAGGTCTAGCCAAAATTTCAGAATTTTAAGATGAATAGTTACCGTGGTATGTAGCTCTGAATAGGGTAACTTTAGTTTGGGACACCCTGTATAGCATTATACCTCTTATATGTCTGCAACATTTCCCATGAAAATTATATAATCTTTATACATTCTATTTTGAACTGAATGCATGAAGCAGAGACACATTAAAATAATTACTATAATTTGAAATATTTGATATTTTTTTTGTTTGTTGTAATGAATTGAATAAATCCGTATTTTAAATCTTAAAGTAATAATTATTTTGAAAATGTATTTGAATAATATATGTACCCATTCTCCAATTCAAACAGCATGCCATGATAATGATTCTTAGTAGTATGACACATTATATATACAAAAAAAAAACTGAAAGAATAGAAAACCATTTAGTATTCCTATATGAAAGTGCAATTTAAAATTTAGGATAAAACCAAAAGCATTTTCATTCAATTTTTTTTCAAAATATTTAATTAAATATGGGGAGGTCACATTTACAGAAAATTTGCAAGAATCGACTTTCTTCGACTACTGCTTTTCAATAAGAAAAAATGTTTAAGGTTTTTTTAAATCTTCACAGAGGATTTCATATATGTAGGAGAAAAAAATTCTTAACTAACATGGTTTAACTTTCTAAAGTTTATCTTTCTAATTTCATTCAGATTCTATTTCAATTCTGTAAGCACTGAAATGGTTTTTGAAATGAAAAAAAAAACATTTAAGATTAACTAAAAGAATTCTTGTTTTGTACTAGAAAAATTGCTGTAAAAAACCAATAAATTTATTATTGCCATTTTCTATTATTCACGAAGTTAACTCTTTATTTATCGAATTATTTTACTTTCAGTTTTCATTTTCATTTCTGTACCATTAGTTGCAAGCTTTAGTGCTTAATAATCTCGGGAAAAGGGAACTCAATTTTTTAAAATAACTTATTTAGTTATTATTAATTTTTTTACCCTTTAACTTATATCTACTGTTTGGTGTCATAGCTGCGGTCTTCAAATTGTTAGAAATGCAACTTCAAAAAATATTTACATTACGAAGATATCAAAAAATCATCTAATTCAATGAGTATTTTTCATTAAGAAAGAGCTAATATGAAAGTAAATGACTTGTAAATTAATTTGAATTCTTATATTACTAAGAAAAAAAATCAATTAAATAAAATTTAACTGCGTAATTAATGTATACAAACTCGAACTTATTATTCAATATTTACAAATTTTAAAGACAATTTAAATTAAAAGAAGAAATTTTTAAAAAAATTATGAATTTTGTTGGATATATGGCTGAAGAAATAAACATATTTTGAAGAAGGATTATACGAAATTTAATTAGAAATCGTCTGGTGAATATTTTAGTCATAATTAATATAGAAGGATAGATGAGTTTAATTACCATTCTAATTCTTTGTTTTACTTATTAACATTGTTTTATGGCGTGCTAATTCTTCATTTGCAATTTTTAAAGATTAATTCGGAATAAATTAGATTAGATACATTTGAGTTGCATTACTATATGTGCTGCGTGCGTAAAACGGAATGGTATACTTGCATGAAGAATAATTGCCTTTTAAACAAAACTGAAAAGTAAGTAAAAAATTCAGATTAATGTATAAATGGCAACGGAACTAAAATGAGATATTGCTACCATATTTATTTTTAATATACATTATTTTTAAGGTAAAAAACGACAACTTATCAAGGTTACTAAACATTTGTGATGGTACAATTTTCAATTTTACGCTATAACACTATAGAATCGATTATAAACTGTTACTACATTAAATATTTTATGTATTCGTTTAGAAATGACAAATATTTTTAAAACGAAAATGTATTTCTTGCCTATAAAACAAATAGAAATATATATTTTTGTAATATATTAATTAGAATATCATAATTAGTAATTCATGTAAATAACCTTTTGAACTAAAATATTGGCCAAGTAAATAAACCATAAAATTATGTAATCATACAAATGAGACAAATTTTATAATTATAAAAAATTACGATGGAAATTTTATTTGAAACTTTCTTGGCTTATTTATATTATTAAAACTTTATGCAGTTAATAATAATGTTTCATGGAACATGTAGTTTTACGCCATTGCAATATTTAATGGTGTATGTGGTAATAATACATTGCAATATTTAATGCAGCATGTTAGCTATCCGTATGAAGGAAAAAAAATTAAAGAATTAAGAAAAAAGGTAATGAAGATAATATTAAAAAATTTCACTTTCCTATTTTTATAAAAATCGGGAATTAGGGCATAATAGGGAAAAAATTTATATTAGGGAAAAATAGGGAAACATTTTAGGCAATTAAAAAACAATGAAGATATTTTTAACAAATATTTCATATGCCTATTTTTATAAAAATTTAAATAAATACTTATAATTACAGTAGTATTTTGAAATAACCTTGCCGAATAAGCATCAAAAATATGTACGGAATCAGAACTATTTTCACCAATTTAATTTATTTCTGAAATAGAGAAAAAAACGTGTTTCTCAGCAAGGAAATGAAAAGCATATTCTTTTTAATTGCAAAAATGTAATGGAAATATTTTATCAAACCAAATAAGTACATAGTTATTAAATAAGATTAATGGGAGAGTAGACTTTGAAATAAGAAAAATTGGGTGAAAACTTCAAATTTTATTTTTATATTTCCATCACCAAAAAAAATTTTTTATATTCAATTAAAGTATTGTGGCAAAATGTATTAGTCAACGAAACGAATATTTGAAGAGTTTAGAGAAAAAATAATTATTTCTCACAATGCGATATTGTAATTAGATTTAAATATCTTTGAAATGTCCCAGACGTCTTTATTTTGTAAGAAATTAAATTGAATCGGTAATAAATAAGTCAATCAAACATCAAAAGTAAATAGGTTATGCATCTTAATTCGGTTTTTAAGTCTAGTTCAAAAAGAATTATGAAAATTCAGCAAGTGTGTATAAAAATATTTCTAAGAAAATTAACTGGAATTACAAAATCAAACTTCATTTTGTTCCAAATAAATTTATATTGGGTAATACGAAAAAAAAATAATAGAAAAAAATTAGGAAACTTAAAAAATTTCAGAAATTTTATATATTTGTTAATTTTTCAAAAATTATAAATTACATTTTCATAAGTTTTTTCTCTGATTCTGAATTTAATTCAAATTTTAATACATAAACAAAAAAGTTGCATAACACTAAATGGATAATTCTAAAAAGTGGGTTATAGAATCCACTATCCCCATAATTATTCTTCATGATCGTAGATTCAAAAACTAGTAAACCTAAGACCAATAAATATTCATCAAATCAAGTTACTTATCCAACATTTACTAGTCTTCTATGTAAAAAGCTCTATCTGAAAAATCTTCAATAACTAAACTTATATAATTCTGACTATAAAACACCTTTAACACGATGTAAATGAAATTATTCACTCTTGTTAACTGGAATTGCGTTCAAGTCTTTAAAACGACCCTCTCTTTTGTTCAAAGTAGAGATCGACACGGAGTAATTTGGTGTAATTCTGAATTGTATTTCCAAATCTAATTGAAGCTCTTCAATTCAAATCAGTCATCTCTGGAGCGATAGCTCATCCAATTTGGGTCTGCGGTCAAGCTTTTAAGTAGGTTTCGAATTCCATCCGGATCAGGTTCCTCTTCCAAATCGCCCCTTGAGTAGGAACGGATTAGAGACTCTATTCTGATTAATAAATTCGAGAACCACTCCACTCAGTTATAATCTGATTTACTGCAATTCTCAATCGATTAATTGGTGTGGATGGTTTCAAATCGATTTTGTGTACTGTAGTTTGTTCGTTATGTCCTCTTTCTTTACCGCAGTTTGAAAACATCTGCGATTTTCCAAATGTAATGCGAATTTTTAAATCAGTTTGGTATAGGTATTTTTTGGGATGACATATTTTTCTCAATTTTGAGCACAATAATAAATATGAATAATGAGCAATAGAGTTTTAAAAATTGGATTCCGGTCCCATAACACAAACGATTATAGTATAAATATTTTAATTATTAAATTCAACCCTGGATCAAAACTTACACACCTTATGGCTCAAACATAGAAAAATAATGTAATAGCAAGTCTTTTTCAACTTCTTGTATTTTTTCCCACTCTCCTTATATATAGACTTTTGTATATCTTGTTCAAATTTTCAATCGTTTATAAAATACTTTTTATTCATTCACTCAAACTCAAATACATTTTTTAAACTTGTAGTGGATGACACTCGATGATAATAGAGTTTTTTTAAGTACTAATTAATTAATTAATTTTACTTAATTTATCAGGAGTTATTAATTAGTAATTAACAGGAGTTATAAATACATCTGGGGCTTGCAGAAATGATTTTATAATCTTTAGACCACTTAGAAAAATATATATTATTATTTACTTAAATAATATTAGATATATGTTCAAGAATACTAATTTCCTTAACAATGGAAGGATGAATATAAATTATTTGAAGTCTTAATTTTAAAATTGAATATTAAAGTTTACTCGTATATCTAACCTAGTATTATATTTTGATATAAAAATATCAATATACTTTGTATTTGGATTTCTCTGAATTTCGATAATCGTATTTTGTAGCCCGATATTTCTCAATATGTATTAAGCTCACATTAAAACCATTACACCTGAAAAATTCCGCCTGTTCTTAGATATGGTGTTTTCTATGCCAGACGCAGGTAAATAATTAAAAAGAATGCTCTAAAATGTCTTTCCTTCATGTATAAGTAAAAATAGATAGTCTAGACACTGTTTTGCTTCAAATGATTGAAAACTCATTGATTTATTCATGATGCTGCAACATGAGAAATAAAATGTAATTTCCTTGGGGAAGGTTTCATAGGAAGGTTTGTTACGATTCTAATGTTAGTGGCAGTTAAAAAAATTGTATTGCAAAATGATAGCCGAGTTTTTCATTTTGATTCCGAGCTTTTCTTACGTTCATGCATAGAGTTGTCAGCATTGCATGAAAATATTGTAATTATACGAAATTTTTTAAGAATAAATAATTTTTATTAAAAAAGTTCTCATTATATTAAAAGTATTCAAACATTTGTTTTACATTAAAACATATTTTAAATAATTTACATACCCCCATGTTGGATCTGTTGGAATTTTTTCTCAAAACTAATCAGTATGGTTTCAAAGTAAATGCGATTTAGGATTAATTTATTAAATATAAATAATCACAGCAAATACAACGACGTTATAATATTATTAAATAAAAAAAAATACGACAGCGATTTCGTACATCTGGAATATAAGAGCAATTTCTCTACAAAACAGAATTAAATATATATTCTCAATTTACAATACGTGCTTAAGTTATTGAAATAAAAAAATAATTTCAGTGGCTCTTTTCCTAGTTTCTATAACGTAATATGTATTATTTCATTTGAAGAATTTTTTAGAAATATTTCATAGTATATTACCATTGAGAAAAGTAAATGAGTTGGAACATATATTTTCTTTTCAAATTACATGGTATAATAAATAATATTCTTGAAAAACATATTATACTTTTTAAGTCATATATTTTTTTCCAGCATATAAAGGTGTAGAGAAAACAATATTATGCAAAATTCAACAATTATATGAAAAACGAAAAAAATTGACAATGGGTATAATAGGTATTTTTTTATCCGCTTGTGTGATTTTCATAGCGGGATTTCAGGTTAAGAACTAGTATTAAAATGAACCAATAAATTCTGTATATATTTCTCTTGATACATTAATATATTTTATAAATTTTTAAATGCGTTATCACTTGAAAAATCAATTATGCTCGAACATGCATATCAGATTCAGTTGATTCTCGAACTTTCATCGAAGAACTTTTATATACAATTATGTTTATCACTAAACTCCCTTTCTGCTTCATTTAAAGGTGTCTGGAGCACTGCTTGATGATACGATCAGTAAATTGATGATATTTCCAGGCTTGGGTTTTAAAGTCATCTGCTAACCCTTGCTTATTTCTAGGACACTAATAGGGATTTTCGGTCTTAGAGTCCACGCTCAAAAAAATAACTGAATAATTTTAAAAAGCAACCGTTGAAACCGGTTGAAGAAATCCACTTGTATTGAAGGTCACAAAACAGGAAGTTGCAGGGTCAATCCTTCAATTGAGCTATTGTTCAATTGTCTTTCAGTCCCCAGTTATGGTCTATTTAAAGTATGAGGTTTCGTCTAAGAGACTTTATTGTATATCAAAACATTTAATCTGTTTGGTACTTTACGCAGTTATGATTTCAGTTCTCAAGCAAATGAATGCGACTGACAGGGCTTATATTTTTGCCAAAAGTTTTATGCAAATTTTAAATTTGATGTAAAGATCACATATTAGATATCATTCAATTAACTGTTTTATTATAGGGCTACTACTACATCTGAATGAGTGTCAAAAAGGTAGGGAAGTCAAATTATTAAAAAATATTATTTTTGAACGAAAGAAAATTTGAATATCGAAGGTTAAAATATTAGACTGTAGAAGTTCACTCAAGTTAAAGTTATTTCTTTAACATTTTTTAAATTCGGGATTTAAAAAGATGCTATATTTAGAGACAAACAAAATAATGTTAACAATTTAACAAAACAATTTAATGTTTTCTTGTCGTTTCTATATAAAAAGATAAAGTATATGAAATAAAAATTGCGACTTAAATATTTTTTTATATTTATTTTTAAAGCCGAAGAAAATTTTGAAATTATAGTAAATTAAAATTAGCATGATCATTAGTTGAATTAACTAATTCTATTCAAGTAAACTTGAATTAACTACTTGAGTTTATTATTATATTTATGTTAAACATAAGTATAATAATAAACTCAATCCATCGGAGATTTAAAAATAATTATTTTCTATTTATTTGAATTTAAAGTTTACTTCTCTTTCCAAATTGAATGGGTTAAAGTTCTTTCTCATTTCTCAAACTTTAATTTTTTAAATAATTTTAACTGTCCCTAATTGCAGGAGCTCTAGAAAAAAAATGCTTCTTTAGCTAAGTTTCGGTAAAATCCCGTTCCAATAATATATAATTTCTGAACAGTTTCATGTAATATTTTTTCTTCTTTTATCTTGCTATAACGAGTGGAGTGGCCATATCGTGTTGCTGATATCGTAAGTAAGTTTATACGTTACAAAAAATACTTTGATAAAACAATATTATATATAATTTATTTCCTTCTTAAGTCAACAAAGAAAATCTTTAATTTAGTTAAATTATTTTTTTATTTAATAATTATAAAAAAAATATTGATTTCCGTAAGAATTAAACTCGCATTCTCCATCCGCACATAAAAAAATTCTGAAATTCTTGCATTTTACCTATTGAGCTACCTCCTGTTGATTTTTATTTTCCTTACAAACTGCTAAAACTCTAATTAAAGTATTAAAATTTAATCAGTATGTCGAGATCACTTTCACAAAGAATCAAATAAGTGAATAAAAAAATTTAATTTTACTGCAGTGTAAACCAAAAAATACAAGTTTTATTCCGTGTCTACATGAAATAAAATAATTTAAAACATAATATTTTCTTTAGAAGTAAATAAGAAATATATGCATATAATAGAAAGACTCTTTATAAATCTAACTGGAGAATTGTATTTTATGTAGGAAAGGGAATAAAAAATTTATACAGACCTATCATATTTTCATTTATATTCAATAAATTATTTCCTAATGCAGTATAATCAATTTATTGTATAAGCAAAAATCTTTTTTACATAATTCTCTGAGACAATATATAAATTTTGTAAAATTCATTTCATCGTATACATAAAATTTTAAAGTTGAATGATGTTAAAATATGCAAACTGTAATGTATCTCATTTTTTCATTTTTTAAAAATAAGTTTACTTTCAGCTCTTTCCTTTATTTATTAATTATAATTTAATCACAACAGTTTCAAAATAAATTTCATTTTTTAAAAAAATAATATTATAGAAATACTCAGATTAGTGAACAAAATAGTTAAGTTTCTTTCGTCATAATGTGAGTTATATAACTAGCAAATTTAGGTTTATAATATTTCCCTAAAAAATCATAAAGAAAAAGTTAAAAAAATGAAATTGAAAATTTTATCAACTGTTAATCTCGATGAACTGTCTGGTCTCGAAAGAAAACTAATTTGAAATAATCAAAAGAATTACATTCTCGAAATTTAGATCTCAATGGCAGATTCTTAAATACTTGAATATTTTTTGTGAATGAATATTTTCCATTAATTATTAAATTGTTATATTGATACAAAAAGTTTGTTCCCAAATATCGAAATATTAGAATGGAAGGCTTTGATTTAATGATTGAAATGAGTTTAGTACTAAGCACGATTATATTACTATGTTGAGCAACGAAATGTTTTCAAAACTGGTCTTAAAATAAATAAGATTTTTATTTTTAAAAATAATAAGAAGAATTAAAGAATAGTAGTTGGATAATCCAAAACAAAAAAGAGCAGAAAAATTGGCATCTAATTACTTTGTGTACCTCGAAAAAATTGATAGTATTAAAAAATTATTATGAAAACTTTGGTTTAGTCCAGTTTACGAGGATACGTCGAACAAATATACATCTTCATCTTATAATGGATTTATTTTTATCAAGATTTTAAAAAATATATGTTTTTATAAATTAAAAATTTAGTTTCCGAAAAAATTATTAAAACTGTTTTTAAATAATGTACAACCAAACCAAAAAAAAAAAAAAAAATGTAATTACTAAAATCCTCCGAAAGTTGATTTTTATCAGTAAGTTATCAATGATTTTCAAAGAATGCTGTAAAGTTTAATTAAAAATTGCCTGTGTAACGTAAAAAGTGCCTTAAAATTTTTTAATTAAAAAGTGCCCATCTAACGTATAAACTAATAACATGGAATTTGAAGGTAGCTATTTCCAACAATGAATATAAATATCCAACCACCTATTAAAAGCAATTATGTGTTCATTATATTTTTAAGTGACAGAAAACTTCGAAGCAATTTGGAGTTAAAGAGAATTTTTTCAATAATAACGAATTAAAAAAAATATTAGTAAGTATAATTTATTTTTAAATTTTTTCCTATAACTCAGTTTACGAAACGGATATTAATCGTTGTCATGCTGTTTGCATGCTCATTACCACAAGTGTTCGATAGAAGCCAGGATTTTCAAGTGATAAAATGGAAGACAGGTTATAATTAATTGTTGGGAAATTGTTAAAAAGTCATTCCTTTATTTTCATTATAATTGTAAAAAAGTGTAAAATAAAAAAGCATAAAAGCTTTCCAAATACAAAATACAGAGACGGAATATAAATCCACAAAATACAAAATAAATAGAATTTAAATTTTTTTCATATTATATAAATTGCTACGAACCTGTAATTTTGCTTTACTGCTAATGTAAGGAAGACAGATTTACAATAAACTGTATTGAATAGTGAATGGGTGTGACGTCAGTAATCCCAAGCTTGGCTACAAATTTGGCGGTGAATTTATTGAATTTGGCGACAAATTGATAATACCTGAAACATTGAGAATTTTTCCGATCCATCCATTAGGAGTCCAGATGCCTATAGAATGCTCCTGATTGGTCCAGAAGATTTTACCCCCGCCTCCAACTGCTATAAAAGGAGCAGCCTGAAGCTGAAAGGTGATGTTGAATCGAGAAGTGAGACAGAGTAGAATCGAGAGGACCTGAACTGAGAGGTCTTGGAAGAAGAGTCCTGAGCGGAGGAATCGCCATAAAAATATTGAAGCAACGAAGGAGTGCTGTGTGGCGTATTCTGACGAAGTCAGTGTCGTGTATCGTCATCGGGAATGGAGCTGTCCTGAACTAAGGAGTAGTCCCATTGTGTGAAGTAGTGACTCGACACAGAAGGCAAGGAGAGACAGAGGAGTAGTTTCAGCCTGTTGGGTAGAACCTACGTCAGTGTAGACAGAATCCCTTAAGGATTCGCTCCCCTTCTGAATCCTGTCAGCTGCTTTGTGAGCTGTGGACGTTGACACTACGGAATTTCTGCCTGTGGACTACTGATAATATTGTGTGCTACAATCTGCAGTAGAGTACTACTGTGTGCTATCCTGTTAGTTCGTCTCGACTGTATATAATTGTCGTTTGCACATAATTGCCGTCTCTTTACTGTAAATATTTGTCGTCTGTGTACTGTCTTGTATTAGTCCTGTAAATAAACGTCGACTGTTTTGCTCATCATCTTCTCACTCCGTACACTCCACTATACGAGCAAAAGAGCCTGACGGGTTAATATAAGGATAGGAAAACCGTAACTATATAAGATCTTTTTCCTTTTTCTCTTTAAAATAACAAAAGAAAAAAAAATGAGAGTAATTCCTTCCTAACTATAAGCAAGCATAGGAATTGTCTGATAAAGGAATCTAACGAAAATAAAAGTATGCTTTGGAGATTTAATATCCCTTGTCTCCTATGAAATTAATATAATATGAAGTAACATAAAAATAGTTTGATAATCTAATAAAAAATCTTACTTATCAAAAAATTTGTTCTGTTTCAAACAAGCATTATCATCTTACGGTAAAAGGAATTTAATGGTATTTAGGTTTTGAATTTCACTAAGCACATGATTAAAAACAATAAGGATTACATTGTTATTAATTCCTTAATTTACCGTTAATGATCCGATTTAATGTCTTGGAAATGCAATAAGTGAAAACGATGAAACAACATACTACACTCAGTTCATTAAGATAATTTATTTATTCGGGAGGAGTTATATTAGAAAATTTTTTTTATACCGAGACAGTTTTAAAATAAACAACAAAAAAAAACAATTTTCTCAAGATGGAACTAATTTTTAATTTTGTCCTGTGTTTGTTCTATAAAATTTTGAAATTAATTCTTCTTTAAACATATGAATAATGTTTATGTAAAATAACTTATTTAATTAGGTAGACAATTTTCGCTGAAATTCTTATTTATTTGAAACATAATTCTCTGAAAAATATTTAAAAGTTAAGATTTAAATTGCTTTTCTGATAAAAGAATGTTTTTGTAAATAAGGAAGAGTAATTTTGATAAGAATTCTTTTTGATCGAAAGGTTTTCATTTCTTCTAGACAGTTGATAGAATTAGTTTATATTTAATATCTTATTTATTCATAAAATTATCTACTTTATTTTATCAATTATAATTTTAATTGTTTTAATAAAATTAAATCATTGAATATATAAAATATATTTTCTCTATTTTCTCCAATTGTAGAAAACTAAGGAAGAAAGTTTTCCATTATTATTTTTATGATTTACAGAAAGTAGAGATTTTCAAATTCTCAAAGACTATGTATATAATTTTAGGATAACTTTATCTCGACAAGCTTTCGTAGATGTTATAATGTCTCAGCCTTTCATTTTTAATTAGCGGTTGTTACTGTTAAATATTTAGTTCCAATTTGTTGTAATAGATGTCACTACGGACACTGCAAAATACCTCTGAACCAATGTCCAAGAAGCGTGACGTAAAAATTTGAGAGAAAGCGAACTACGCATTGGCTCGCCGGACGGGGATAGAGAGGGTCATATCGTTCTGATTATGCATCTTTAAAACGCAACGTAGTTTTGCCATGAAACAATAAATTAGACTTCATCCTTGGTGGCATCTATAAGTAATACTTTTTCCTCTGTTGCAAATAGTCCTGTCATAATTGTAAATGCATTTTCCTTTTTCTTTGCTGTAAATAAATTTCTTTCTTATTCAAACGCTTCTTTTCCTTCAAATCAGTGACCCTAGACACTGATCTAAATGTGGTTGGATGGGCATTCTCTTCCACCAAATTCCTACATATATAATGATGATTTTCAGCTGAACAGATTAGAAAATTATAGGTGTTAATTGCTCATTGAGGCAAAGGTGGGCATTTTGAATCCCCATACTATTCCGTAGCCAAGTTATGCCAACCATCATTCCAAAAAAGAAATTGAAAGGCCGAATTTTTGATAAACCTCCTAGTCCCTGTCTCCCAATAGCCGCATAGGCTTAATTTTTTACAGATAAAAGTGAGAAATTCAAGTAAATTTTCATATTTTAAAATATGACTGTATTTAGTAACAGAAAGAAAAACCTTAATACTACCATTATTGTTTTTAAATTATTTTTATAATACCATTCCATTCATATATTTTTCTGAAATATATATTTAATTTACTATTTTCCTTACAATAGTAGAATGGACATTTTACTTCAAGAGAAAATACTGGTCAAATTCATTAAACAATTATAATGTAAAATGTATCATAAAGTTATCATCCAATATCATAAAAAAAAGTGTAACCAATTGTCCCGTAATTAAGTTGAACCCATATTCCAGGTTAAATAGTTGATCTCCGTAATCGATAAATAGTTGTAAAAAGAATATAATACTAATTTTATTTAGTATTCATTCTGAACTATTGATTAACCATTGTCTGAAATCGTTGTACTAACACCTGATTTTTTTTATTATCGTTTTAGCAATTTTCTTTTTATGTATCTAAATTTACAAATTACAATCCAGTCAGGGATAAAAATTGAATTAGAGCCCAAAAACTGGTGCAGAGTTATTTATTTGAATTTTTAAAATATTTTGATATGCTGAGAAGCAAAATTATGTTAATAAATTTAATTTAATTTTAATACTTAGAAGCAAAAATGTATTAACAAATTGAATTTAATTTTACAACAGTTTCACTATTTTCGTGCTATTTATTTTAAATGTAAATTTTTTTGGTGAAACATATTGATTGAAACACTTATCCAAATACTTTTCACTTACTCACTTTTTAAAAGATTTACTTATACAAATACATTTAATCAAATTTTCTACAAATTTATCTGACTAATATATTATTAAATACAAATATAAATACATTTTGCAAATGTCAAAATTTTTAATTCTCTTGATATTTTATTAAAAGCTTAAAAAAACAATAACCTTTGTATTAAATAAGTTATTTATACAGACACAGAAAATCTTTTCTTTTAATATATTTTTTTAAAGACAAGCAATATATTTTTGCATACATTTTTTATATACATTGCTAAATATACATTTCTTACAATTTATATCAGAATAGTACATTGGGTATATTATATATAGATAAAATAATGGCCAAATGCAAAATGAATAAAAAAATATACATAATGCAGATTATATTTTGCAAGTTTACATCAAAAATATATTCTTATTTAATTTTTAACCATGAAAAATTATTTTAATTAATCCTTCGCGAAATAAACCACACTGCAATTATTTCAGCAATATTAATAAAGGACACTTGATGAATTAGGAAATCAATAAATGTATCGGATAAGTAATGCTGTTAATTGTAATCGAAAAAAATATATAATTTTGCTAGAAAGCAGGGAGAACTTTTTATTTTATTTTATTATTAATATCCATGGTATATAATTAATCTGGGAAGTTCTTCAGTCAGACAAAAAATCACTTCAGTTAATTAAATTTCTCTTAGAATATTTGCCTTTCGTCATAAACACTTGTGGTGAAAGAATAAGAAAATAAAAAAATAATTAGAATTTGATTAGAATTTCAAGTACGCCAAAACCCAATTTCACATCAGTTCGTAGAACAACTAAGTTTTACAAACAAATTGTCTAAAACTTTGGGGGAATATGAAATTCTTTTTTTTAATTATTTATCCGACTAGCATTTAAAACGTAATAATCATGACAATTAATTAAAAGCTTTGATTGATTGAAAAAAATATTCAAAAGAATTGGCTTAAAACTTTTTGGAACTTTTGCTGTTTATTAAGTTAGTATAAAAGTAATTAATTTTAAATAGCATTTTATCCAATGTAGATTTATTGAAAAATTCTTTAATGTCAAAAGCTTCTATATTTTTTTTAAAATCTTTAATTAAGGAAATACGTCCTTGAAAGAAATACTTATACTTAAAATATTTAAATCGCTGAAAGGATTTTAAGTATTTTCTTCTGCAACTTATCAATTGAATTATATATTGATAAATTTGAGTGAAATAGCGTTTGATATAATTACCTAAAGAGATTATTATCCAATTATGCTCACATTGCTTTTTATTATTGTTTAAATATCAAACCTACTTATTAATAAATAAATCACTTTTATAATTATTTCATGTGATTTCAAAATATCACATAACTCGTTGTTTATATAAACATTTATACAATTATTAATATTATAATAATATTTATTTTATATTATTATTATTATTATTTGTAATAGTAATATTATTTGTAAAATACCCTAGTTATTACCCTAAATTTGTTTAAATATTTTAGTAGTAGACAAATGTTGTGCAATACTATATGGCATTGATCAATATTCGCATTATTGTTTAATATTGTGAAATATTGTTTAATATCATATAATATTGCATAATACTGAACAATTTTATGCAATAGGCTGCGCCACCTGGATATATGAATTGTAAGTAAAATTATTTTACTATACATCATAGATTAGAGTATGTTTTCTGGAAAGATGATACAATGACCAACAAGCAAAACACAAAGCTGCCATAATGAACTATTTTATGGTATTTACTTTAAAATGCTTTTATCAAGATTTTAAATGTTTCACATGAAGTTGTTTTAAGCAGAATTTTAGAAAGGAAACAAAAAAATTTTAAAAGGCAAACGATTTTATACATTATTTATTAAAAAGGTAATATAGAAATTTATTATTTAAGGAAAATTTCGAGAAATTTATTTACTGAAAGCCAGTTAAATAATTGAAAAACATAATATAATTTGCTATATGCAAAATTATGTATTGCAGACTTCAAAACTAAAAAGAATTTTGATATAAAATACATGTAAAAGTAAATGGTTTGGCACAAAATAAAAGCAAAATATTAATATAATTGAAGAAATATACAGATATAATATTAATGAAAGATAAAATTTTACACATAAATAAAATAATATTCTCAGGAATAAAATCACGAAATATCTATAAAAATGTCTTGATAAAATCTCTTTCTAAAAGCAATTCACGATCTTTTCACTTCATATAGACACTAGCAGCATGTAAGTTCAATTTTCGTATTTAAATAAACTGACAATTTATTAGCAATTAAAAATCTAATATATTTTTGTATACATACTCAATAAAAGTTAAATTTAAAGTCAATATAAAGACAATATCATATGTATTATATAATTTTTAAAAATTTACTCTAACTACTGATTTATTTTAAAGTCAATATGTACGAAACGAATCGAGGGGGGATTTTCTAAACATTAATAAAATAGTAATGTTTGTTCATTGAATTAAATGTTAATTACTTAGATGGTGCTTAATCATTTGATATTTAAGAGAAAATAACAATAAAACAGGATTAATGGAAACAAACTTTCCAATGTTTTACCATTTTAGCTCGCCTTAAGTAATGCGCTCTTTATACAAAAAAAAAAAAAAATACAAAAAAACTTCTGGAATCAAACATTTCAATATTCATATTTCCACAATGTCAAACAGAACATATAATAGGATATAGCTTGAGCTTCTGAAATGTTGCATTGCGTGAATCTATTTCATTATTACTTTTACAAAAAAAATATTAAAAATTATTTTGAAATGTTTTCTGCAACTAAGTGTAATGAATGTGATGGACAACACTGACAGATTTTTTAACACTTAACAATGCTCCATCGTATCAACAGTTCATGTCGATCCTATTCGTTTATTACACTGCCATCAGTTGGAAAGAAACATACAAAAAGGAAAGAAATACGAATACATATAACATAATCACAAGAAACGATACAAACTAGAAGGAAAAATGCTTTCTTAAGCTAACTGTAATAAATATAATGGACAATGCTGATAATTAATTTAGCACCGCCCCTCCGTTTCAAGAGCTCATGCTGTTCATTTTTGTTTTTTACACTGTGATCAGTTGAAAAAAAATATATGAATGAAAAAAAAAATGGTAAAAATGGTAAAAACTAGCAGGAAAAATGGTTTCATAAGCTTTTTATAATATACGTAATGGACAACGTTAATGGTTAATTTAACACTTTCGTTTCTAGAGTTCTTGTTGGGTTTTTTCGTTTAATACACTACAATCAATTAGAAAGAGAAACCCACTTGAAAAACAATTACGAATACATATAGGATTACAAATCATGGTAAAAACTAGAAGGAAAAATATCTAGAGTACAATAAAAATGGATGAATGATGAAAAAATGAGCAATTATAAAAAATAGATACTTGAGGAGGTTTAAGGATATATTTGAATAGAATACGAGTTGTATTAAGTAAGTCACGGAAAAATTGGTAGGGTCAATCTAATTTGAAAGCTCTCCATGATCAGTCGCTAATATTTAATTAGAAATCAAATTATGAGATTTATTTTTTGCATATCTTTATAATTGCTCCATTAATTAATCCATTTGATTTTCACTTGATACTCACTTACGTCTTTTGGCAGTTTACTTTTTGCTTCCAACTTATGCATTCATAAAATAAAAAGATGTGAGCAATGTGATATTAGATGTCATGTGTCATTACAGTTATTATATAATTCTGATGTAACAAACATTTTTAATTTGCCAGAATAAAAAAATAAATAAAGAAGGTAAAAATTCAGCCTTAATAGAAAATCCTTTAGCTTATTCAAACATCTTAATAAAAACGTTGTACTCTTTAAAAAAATCTAAAGATTAGAAAACAATTATTAGTAGGTGAAACTACTTTCAAATGTATATTGCACAAATAATTGCTGTTTATTACACAAAGAGTTGAGGCCTTTGAGATAAAGAACTGTATCATTTCCCATATTGATGTTTCAGTGAAATCAATACTAATAACAGTTAATCCCCCAATCTCGATAACCCGTGACGAATAGCCCTACACCCTGAAAGCGCCTCATCTCAGATTTGGGGCTGAATGTCCTAAGCCCCTTCAAAGCTCCCTTTTCCTATTGGTCGAGGGACTACATTGGGGATCTTAAACACTATCACTAAGGCTTTCCCAAGTTTTAATTAGTATCTCCGGGTAATGGGAAAGTATTTAATTTATTGAGAGCTTCCTTATGGGAATTTCGACTATAGGAAAGAGACAAAGGAATTATAAGTGGATTGAAATACGACATTTTCGGAGCTAAGGCTTATAATGTTACTATTTTTTTTTCATACAGGCCAAAATATACTTCAAATCTGTAACCTCTTAATTGTATAACTAAGAAAATCAAAACACATGAAATGTTTGAGGCACATATATTTTTTTTCTGTGAATGAAAATTCTTAAATATTTTTGGATTACAGTGAGTGTTTCCACATTTATGGAGCTCAAATATTGAGTTTAAATAGATTTTAAATTTCTTTGAATTAAATTAAACAATATTAACTCACTGGCTGATCATCCCGTGATTTCTACGGACAACTCAAATGTAGCAAAATCTGCACATTCCGCGATTTCCGTTTTCATGTGTTTTCTTAATTTACTGAGGAACGCATGCCACTTTTCCCCGTTTAACCACTTAAATAATTTAAATGCGGTATTAGACGTTTAGCTTACGTTTTCGTCAACAGAAATTGTTAGAAAAATATTTTCTAAAAAGAAAAAAAAATACATTTTACAATTTTATATTATATATAGTCTTAAATGCAAAATATGCAAAAATAAGCATCTTTGAAGTGATATCGGTCCACAAATCGGCAGTCAGTGTGTGTTTCTCTTCGATTTACTAAAAAGGGGAATTTTGAGAGATTTAAATAACAGAATATTTATGCTTTTATATTAAATATGTATATAAGATGTTCAAAAACCTTGAACACGGGCTTTTATTAAATAGAAATAGAACATATAGGTGTGAAAAAAAGGTGCAAATTATTATGAAATAATTAAAATATTCAGGAAAAATCAAAAAAAAAAAATTCAAAAAACTTTAAGAAATACAAAAATTAAATTTTGATAGGGACATAGCACAATAAAATCTCAATAAGTAAAATGTATTCCATCTTCTAATAAGGTCAAGCACAACATTTCAGAATTTTATCGAGAAAGCCTTCAAATATATATTAAAACAAAGATGTTGAAGGGTCAATCACAAATTAAAATCCAAACGTTTACAGTTTCACAGCTGATGACGATACACAGGAATGCATCATAAGGAAATAAAATATGCTTAATATCTTTAGTTTTAAACACAAAATTTAAAAACTGTACCTTATGTAAAATACTTTAAAATGCTATATCATGAATTACGGAATATAACATAGCTTAAAAATAGCACAATAAAGGAACTTGTAAAAAAAACTTGCGTAATATTTCCTTTAAGTAATCTTTCCTTAGGCAAACTTCCCTTAAAGTTATTGGATCTACAAATTTTTAATACTTTGGAATCAATAAACAAAAAAATTACTATACATTTTTTCAGTCATTACTTTCATTATTAACATATCCCTAAAACACAAACGTCCGATTTGATTTTTCTTTCTTTGTGAACTCACCTCCAGACATCGAAAATTGGTTTAATTCAGTATTTATGTAATTTCATATCTTTGGGACATTTTGTGATAGAGACTTTTTTGATTATGTACATGACCTTTTGATTGTGAATTTATTAGAAGGTGTGGCTCACATGGAATTTTTTTGTACGGAATTTATGTAAAAAATTAATTTTTTTTTTATTTTAAAAGTTTTTTTCCTGAAAAAAAAAAGTTAATTATATTCGATTTCATAAAATTGAGCATCTTTTTATTATGTAACTTAGAAATTCACAGTATTTAATTAGGATTAATACTTAAGGAATAAAAGCTGCTTTCAAGGTATTTGAGACACATTGTATATATATAGTTAATTATGCGAATTTTCTGCACGGAAACAATATTTATTTTCATTGTTCTAAGAAAACATTCCTTTTTTTGGATTTTATAACATTTTCCCCATATATCACAGTTTCATATAAGTAAACAAAGAAAAATCAATCATTAGTTTTGCAATGCAAAATGCATTCAGAAGGCAATCACAGCTATCAGTTTATTATATGCAGAGGGTGTTTATACATTTTATAACGATTTTAAATAACGAATAGTTTAAAAGAAGCAAATTTTTTGGAATAAAAAAATTGATGGAAGATTATTATTATTTGAAATAAGAAATATGTCTGCTGTTATTAAATTTATTCTTTTTTCGAAATTTCGCAAGTAAGCAAGCTGTGAAATAAATAATATGTATTCCCGATGAAAAATATTCAAATTCTAATATTCAAAATGTTGTGAAATCCCTGAAATTAAAATTTTGTTAAGGCAAAATAAGCAACACCATTAATAGAAAAGAGAAATTAACCCTCAGTAATTGGTTCTGCTTAGAAAGAAGACACCAAATATACATATTTAAAAAAGTAACACTATTTCAAATATTTTTAAAATCATAGCTACAAGAGATAATCCGGCGACATAGAAATTAACTGCAAAGTTTTTAAATGCATCTGCGTCAGCAATAAAAAATTAATCCAAATTAATAAATAAAAATGCCAAAAAATATAACGTTCTTCAGCTTTTGCCGAGTAACTCAACTCACATTAGTTTGTATAGACTTGGATTAAAACTATTTAACCAAAGGGAAATAGAATTAATTGTGATCTCTGATGATGCATGAGTTTACCTAAATGAATGTAATAAGAAAAAGCATATTTACTATTTTAAAAAAAGAGATAAAAATGTACGAACGTGGTTCCGTCAATGCAAGGAAGATTTCATAATGGGCTTATAATTGTTTCTAGATTCACCTAATGGAAAAAAAATCAAATATTAGATGCTAAAATAGAGAGAAAAATTAACGAATTTTGAAGAGAAAACAATGCGTTTGATATTTACTGACAAAAAAAATGATTTCTTTATTTCAATAGCTTACCAAGGAACGAAATTTCATAAATACAAAGGCTAGAATCATTTTACGAAAAGTAGCAGATCATTTCTTGAAAAATAAAGGAAAATATTTCTTGTACACTGAAACTTTTTTGATAAATAATTTCTAGTTTCTTTTATCTGTCTTTCCAGGATATAAAAATAACATTAAAACATTTTCGAGGAAGCAACAGGATAAATTATTTTTTTCTGTTAATTGGTTTATAAAACATAAAAACATTAAAACATTGTCCTATACATAACCCTAATATTGTAATATATGGTAATGAAATGCTACTTAAAACAAGCATTGAAAAGTTTTATTTCATTTATTATAGAACATTTAAAAAATCTTTATTTCAAGCAAATATTTATTGATGTTGTTTTGCATTTAAATATAATATCAATTACAAGAAAATATTCTTAATTTATTTTTCTAAAATAATGAATGATATTAAATTACTTAAAGTTAGAATTTCTTTATTTTTTTTTCATTAAGCTATTAAAAGGCTGTTAATTTGTAGCTGCTTAATAGTCTTCAAATCTACAGTTCTAAAATATTAGATAGTGTATTTATTTTCTAACTTCCTTTGCATACATTAGAAAAAAACATAGAAATGCAAAAGACTACCTCTGTTTTCATTTAGATACGGCTTTGACCATACTTTTGCAATTTTTTAAATATTATTTCATATATTTACTTCAAATATTTATTTATTTATATATATTTCAAATATTTATTTATTATCAATAAAATCAACAATTAAAACTTCAATTTTAAATACTTATTAGGAGAGAAATTCAATAATCCAATAATTTGTGAATAATGAATAAATAATAACTAGTCTGATACACAAATTTATTTTATAGTAAGTTTACAATACTCCGTAGTATCAAAACATTATAGCACAATATTTTGTATATGCGAATCAAGATCTTATAGTTATAAAGATATTTCATTAAAGGATAAAAAAAATGTATGTATTTAATAATGTAGCGGAAAGCTTAATTTTGGTAAATGACCTTTAAAATTCGTTTTCATAAAATCCTCCCTAATTCTGAATCTTAAATCATATCGCATAAAATGGCACGCTCTTTTATAATATGTATGTACAAATAGTGCACAACAGATTAGATGACATTTCGTTGTCGAAAATATTAAAATATTGTATTATTACCGAGAATACAAGTCATGAAATGCAAAATCAAGAATCTTAAACATATGATGAAATTAAAGAAAACACTGATTACAAAATTCCATATTTACAAGTATTAGATAAATTAAATTGAATAAAAAGGATAACATGGAATCTTAAAGAATCCAAATGAGACGTGTTATGGCATTCATTATATAATTAAATAAAAGAATATATAACTTAAATTACAAAACAGCAATCATTTCCAATATATATTTATTCAGTTATGAAAATTAGCACTTCACATAAAGCATTAAATTATTTTTATATTATTTAATGCTTTATGTGGAAATTATTTTTATTTCAGCAAACTTAAAACTGTATATTGATTATTTGTATATTTAAAGAAAGCGCTATATCCGTTAGGTAACATGCGAAAGTCCTATCCATCACGTAATCACTCTACCAAATACATTTAAGTCACTCTGGAAGTTAACTGCAAACGGTTCGTATACCTCATTTCGAATGCATCCTTCACAAGTGCGACATGGTACCTTTGCGCGTGACTGTAGCAAGGTGGCATTAATGATTGCTACCCCATAATTATGAGTGCAAAGGAGTCAGGGCTGTTAATGTGGGTGTGTAAATTAAGCAAATCGGATTTTTGAAGCAAGTTGCTTGGAGTTTCAATTACAAGTCTGCTTCTAATTTCGTTAAATTACATTCCCCTCTTGGGTTTCGTAAAAGGAAGTTTGATGCAAGTGTCGGCACTTGCATCTTCAATGATTTCGATTCTTGCGAGGGCTGTTTGAAGACGGAAATAGAGGATCGAAATAGCAATTCTTCATTCCCTGGAAGATCTGAGAAAATTAAAACCCTTCTTAGGATGCCGCCTGTTTGGAAAGCTTTAGTTTTCATTATGGGATATGATTCCGAGTATCGTTTAATTCACCTAAGATTCTTATTCATACTATCGGATATAGAATAATAATATTTATTTAATCCACTATGTTGAAATCAGAGACCTTTTAGAATTTCATTCGGCATTTGAACTATGGGCCTTATTTTGTTATCTTAAAATATATTAACATTCCTGAATTTGTTAGTCTAAAGGTAATGAGATTTCAAATCACTAAAAATAATTAAAATCAACATATAATTCCTATCAAATACAGAAAATCAAACTCCTTTTTTTCTAATTATATATTTCAATAATTCACAATAATTTGACTATGGATTAAAAATTATTGACTTAATATTATATTTGAAGACGTGATTCAAATTATATTTTTAGAAATTAAAATTTAGAGTATTTATCCTAATTTCGGACGAATCTCTAAGGATTTATTTATTTTCCAATACGCTTTAGAATTTTAAGTAATTCGCATGGAAATGCAGTTGTATTTAATTCTATTTGCAATTTTGAGCGAATGTTTCTTCATTAACAGAATTCTGACGGAATTAATAGAATTACTTCGAATTCGGCTTAAATAATTTCATTTATATCTTTTATATGCTCCCATTGTTTTATTCTTCTTTTCAGAATAGTGTCAATGTCCTGAAAACCACAGTCATGATGCAATTAATTCACTTCGCTCAACTAAAAATGTACTTAAAAATACAAACGATTTGAAAGATTTTTGGATGCTAATTGCATGAAAAAGTAGCCAAAAAATTTCAGCCTGCCTTAATATCCCCCATATAAAATCACTGATTGTTCTAGCCATCAATCCATCTTGCTATAATCAACTAAGAAAAAAGTTCAACCCTTAATATCATAAACAGTTTTCACTTGCTTTTATAATTCTACGAAAGTTTGTAGTGTGAATTAAAAACTCTGTCTTCAGGAAAATTATTCATATCCCGTATTTTACACTTTCTAATATCTGCTCGATTGTTAGCTAATCTTTGAATGAAACTATCATGAGTCTTATTGTGAAATTATTCAATAAGTGTTATCTGTAGGTATTATGTAAGAAATGGCAGTAAGGATCTGCCGTAATTCCTTTTTTCTTTTTTTTGCATTTGTGGAAAATTTGTGCTAAAGAAACACCAAGGAAAAGTAACAGATATTGTGAGAAAAGAATACATTAATAATATTTTGTAGTAACACTTGATGACTAAAATGAGTCATGGGGAACGTATAATGCAAGTTATCCTTAGATAGAAGAATCAAGAGAGTAGTCAAAAAGCATGGAAAAGCTTTATTATTTTTTTTCAGTTTTGGATTCAATATTTTCTAGAGGGGTTATCTGAAATCACAAAACTTGAGGAAGCTACGAAGCAGCAGTAAAATTATTTCAATTATTTTTTAAACAAACCTCGCATTAGAGCATTTTGTTTCTCAAAGCTTAGAAATAACTATTCAGAAATAAGAAGATATCGCTAAAAACTCTGAAAAGCTCAGAGTTTTGAATAGGACTTTAATATCAGACAGCAATATATTTCCCAAATGGAATTGAATAATAATTTTTTTAATATAAATTATCAAATCCTTATCATCAATTTGAAAAATAATAAATTTGGAAATAAAATGTTTAAGAAATATATAGTGAAAAAACTTTCATCAGAATACATAAACTATGTTCTTTAACATATTTTAAAAACTGTTTTTGTAAATAAAATGTAATTCTACATAACTGTGTACCATGTTTGAAATCAGAGCATAAAAATAAAATATTGTTACAGTTTTTGTATTTAAAATGTGTTTATAATGCTAAATTATGT